>VWZY01010677.1:283828-304016 GCA_013399075.1 Chloroceryle aenea | reverse complement strand
TTCCTCATAAATGAGGTGCTTCAGTCCCTTCATCAGCACATTGCCCTCTGCTCAGCTCTCTCCAGAGTGACCCTGTGTCTCTTGTACAAAGGAGCCCAGAACTCAATGCAGTATCTCTGTACCAGCATATATGAGTGAGACATTCCTGATTGTTTCGCTGACTTTATTAAAAGAAGAACTGTTAAAAATAGACTGAGCTGGACACACCTTTCCCAAAAGCTGGAGTCGTGGGGATTTGGCACTGTACTTCTCCTACAGTATCCTCACCACACTGCTTTTTCCTCAACACTTAAAATCATAGAATAGAATATTTTAGGCTGGAAGGGACCCCTAGAGGTCATCTGGTCCAACCTCCCTACAAAAGTAGGTACATCTTTACCTAGGGCACTACTACCTACTTACCACCAAGAGGTCATTTCTGAAGACACCCTGAAATCTGCAGTGATAGAAGTTCCTTGCTCCCTGAAGGGGCTCTTAAGCCCCATTTAAGCTAAGAGAGAACAAAGAATTCATGAAGTGGGTTGGAACAGTTCTGTTCACTCAAACTTTTCAGCAAGCATTGATTTTACAATAGTTCCTTACATCGGAAAGTCCCTGTTCTTGCTCTGGGTGGCTGGTGGTAAGGAATAGTGTTTCCCAGTTCTGTTCCTACCAATGCTTCATTGTAGTCGTTCTCAGAACCTTTTAATGATGTGATACAAAGCTTTTCAGAAATGGAGATCCCTTAGAGCTCCTGAGAACTACAAATGTTGGTACTTCTACTGTCTTTGTGTATATAGCATGGGGAGCTGCAGTGTTGGCTGGTGTGGAATCAGGGTCTGGCATTGGGCTGTTAAGCCAGCAGCATCCACTACAGAGCAGAGCAGCAGTGGGAGGTCTGAGGGGCTCTGATCGCTGCGCTTGACTCTGGGAACACTGCTGCTGATGATGATTGATTGCCTTTATTGATGGAATATGACCTATGGGCAGCGTGACTGAATCAGCCTTTCGAGGAGATGAAAATGTATGTGTTATGCTGGCTGGCCTGGAGGGGATGAAATACATTATCTGGAAGCCAGCAACCTGAGTGACAATCTGAGCCTTACTGGGTGTTTCTTTCTATTCAGGGAGTTCCCTTTTTCCTTGTCTGTCCCCTGGGGCTGATGGTTAAGCAGAAGCAATCAAGTGCCAAAAACGTTGCTAATAAGCTACAACAAAAGGAAATCAACACTTTCAAAGTCAAAGAAGAGGCTACAGACTGAAGCATAGAATGAATTTTAGATGATGTGTCAAAAGCTGTGTATATAATGGCTGCCTGGTGCCTGTGTCATCATGAGTCATCTGCTCATTCTTCATTCACATGAAGATTAAATCAGCTTGTCCAGTTGTATTGTAGGAGTGCAAGTGCACACAGAGAACAGATAACCACCAAAAATCTCTGTATTTTGTGTATCTGTTCTTTAGAATAAAGTCAGTAAGGAGGTAGAAATTATGAGAAGAGAAATTATAGTGAATTCTTCAGTAAGCCATTTGTCTAAGAAAGTGGAAATGGTCACTTTTTTCCTTAACTAGGAAAATAAATGGTGCTAATAGCTCTCATTAGCTATTGTTGCCCTAGAAAGATTATGTAACTTTTTCTTCCTGGATGATCATTGTTTGTTCCTACAATGGAGTTCTCCATCAATGACTATTCCATTTTCTTCTTATTTTTCATGGCAGTCGTTAAGAAAAACTGAATTTAGTCCAGTCTCTGTCTGTGCATTGTGCTTTAAAGCAAAGGGCAAGAACGCTCCTAGCACAAAGCACATTCATCCCGGTTCTCACTGGAAAGTCAGGTGAGAAGGAATATTCTTCATTCAGCATGTCCAGTCACCACAGAGATCAGAGAAGTCTCTTGGTAAGATCATTAACTGTTGGTTTCCTTCTTCTCCTCCTTCACATTCTCTGAAGCTGGGGGACACACACCTTCAATTGTTCTCTTTTGTAGAACCAGTATTTCTGGCATCTTCTTGGCATTTTTTTGCTTCTTCAGTCACTGCTACGTCCCTGTAACTCAGCCTGTCATCAAGTCTAGTGTCTGTTATTCCTTTATCTTTGTGCTGTGTTTGACAGTAAGTAGGGATGCTGTGAAGCAGCTGTGAAGCAAAAGACTGAGATGGTTATTTGGTGGCTGTCATCTTCGTGACACGTGCCAGACGTGACTGTCTGTGAACGCAGTGAGCCTCTGTCCAGTGCACAGGCAACTGGTCCAGTGTCCCCTAGAGATGCTAGACTCACTTTCTGTATGTCATGGGACTCATCTGTGCATGAACAAGAGCTGCTTCTAGATGCCTGCAGTGAGGCTCTTACTCTATTATTACCTCACTTGCTAAGTCAGATATTTCTCCTTTTGGAGCAGTGCTTAAAAGATCTGTATTACATTATTAAAATGGATATATGAAAATACATTGTGTGATTGGAAACTTGCTTCCATGTGGCTATTAAAACTAATGCTGTAAGGCATTTTGGAAGAAGGAAAGACAGACCTTTGCTTTGGGGTGTAAATTACTTATGACTACTAGAGTTTGGAATGAGACCTTCCCAGAAGTCAGCCCTACTTACTGCTTTTGGCCAATACTGCAGAAGATTCTGGACTAGAGAAATTCAGAGTTGATTTTATCCTCCTCTCGTTCAGATATTTGCCATGTAGCAGTCCGGTGTGAGAGTGTTTCTCAAAGATCTGCTTTGATGTGAGTGTTGAACAGGATTCCTGTATTTGCACTGAAAGATTGCTCAGGGGCACATTTTATGGCTCCTAACATTGTAAGTAGAGGGAATTACATCAAAATGGAGGTGGAAGTGGATTGTACTCATTACACTCAGTCTTGCTTTGCTGATCATAATTCTCTTGGGGACACATCCTTCAGAAAAGGGGGGTTTAATGAGCAGGAAAGATGTAATGTAGGAGAGAGAGGCACCGTGGAACACCTGGTTTGTGAGGGTTCACAGCTCTGCCACAGTCCTGCCAGGTCATTTGCAGGAAGTTGTGTACACACATTTGGCTTCTGCCTCTGTATCTGTAAAATGGAAATAACAATGAGAAGAGCAGAGGAAGAAGTTAGTGTGGATGGGGGGAGCACTCCTAACACCTGCTTGCTTTTTCAACTAGGAGAAATATCTGAAGGCAGTCTTTGGGCCAAAGAGATCTTCTTTCCTTAGTTTTGACACTCCCCCTCTCTTCTACCCAACTTCAAGTTATTTTTGTTTTCTTTCAATTTCTCATCTAGAGGGAAGTCAGAAAAAAAACAGTGTTTTTTCTTTTGCAAGGGTAAATAAACTCCTTGATTCAAATGCACTGTTCCCTCTTTGGTACTTACATAGACCCAGTTGGATATTGTAAGTGTCTCCCGGTGTTGATTGTGTTTATGGTCTCCACAGCTGAGATGGAATGATACAGCAAGAAAAAATGAAGAGTCAGAATGAATAAAACAAGGGGTTTGTATGAGCACTATCATGGAAGTGGAATTCAACATCCAAAGCTTCCCACTCAGTGTCTGGAGAGGCAGGTATTTTCTGCAGAGACAAAATCAGCAACTATTCTTCACAGAGAGCTTCAGCACTGGCCAAAAGGAGGAGCCAAATACAAGGGCTTTCAGGGATACCTGAATCCCATTCAGACCTGGTCTCAGAGTAAGGGGGTAAAAGATGCCCTGAGACACATTTAGCTTGGGATGTTGAATAGTAATTAGCAGAGCTGTGAAGAAAGAAGTCTAATCACTTGATTAGCCTCCAGGGGAAAATGGCACCAAAAAATTACACAGAAAGTGGTAGTCTGTACCTGAATCTCCAGTAAGAAAGAGAGGAGAGTGTGTGAATTTATCTGTAAACCAGTGACTGCAATGGAAACTGAGGTCCTTAACCTTTAGCACAAGTTTCTGTAGTTGACTGAAATGTTACCAGTCATTTTATTTTGGTTTATTTTGGCCTTGTCACTCCAAGAATAAACAGTGAAAAAAACCTGATAGACAATAGCAATGTGAAATTCAGTGATGGCTATGGCTGTGGTGTAATCTGAAGCATCTCAGTGAGCTGTTCCTTGTTGCTTTCCATGTTGACTTTCCCACTCTGTAGGAAAAAGCACCTTTTTGAATGTCTTTCTGCCTTTTTCAATGGCTGTTGTCAGCAGCTCTTTTAGAAACATTCAGTCTGATGCTTTTATTTGATACCTTATTTTCTTGATGGCTGGCTGCTGAACTAGGACTAAATGACCACGGCAAAGGCCCAAGGAGAAATTGGGTAAAGGGCAGCAAGGACATCATGAAGAGTTCATAGGAAGCTGTCTCTATGTGTCCTCTGGGGATCTTTCTGAATTTCCTGTTTTATTTTAATTCTCTTGTTTATAAGACACAGATCAAAATAAGCATGGAAAAACCCTATTGCATGGGATTGGATGTGCCTTTGATGGGTTAAGGAAAGTTGTTTGTACAGCAAAACTGAATGGTTTTCCCTCTGAGTTCCTTGGGATGAAGAGGAGTTCTTGCCAGCAGTTGAACTACCCCCTCATCCCCAGTAAAACACACAGTTCCCAAAGCTCCTCAGGGTGACATTGTAATTGGACGTGAAATTCCAACTTTTCTTCCCAGTTTTGAATACATCACTTACCTGCTTTTTAAAAAAAACTGTACTGAAATATGACTGAAATGGGTTTGCTGCAGCATGTCCTAAAGAAGGGCAACGAATCTGGTGAAGGCTCTAGAGCACAAGTCTTGTAAGCAGCAGCTGAG
This sequence comes from Chloroceryle aenea, assembly GCA_013399075.1. Classification (NCBI taxonomy): domain Eukaryota; kingdom Metazoa; phylum Chordata; class Aves; order Coraciiformes; family Cerylidae; genus Chloroceryle; species Chloroceryle aenea. The sequence goes on along the minus strand of VWZY01010677.1, from coordinate 299,274 downwards.
GGAACTGGGGTTGTTCAGCCTGGAGAAAAGGAGGCTCAGGGGAGACACCTGACTCTCAACAGTTCCCTGAAAGGAGGTTGGAGTTGGTCCCTTCTCCCAGATATCAAGTGATAGGACAAGAGGAAACAGCCTCTTGCACCAGGGGAGGTTTAGGTTGGACAGTAGGAAAAAATTCTCCATTAAAAGGGTTGTCCAGGCCTGGCCCAGGCTGCCCAGGGCAGTGGTGGAGTCCCTGTCCCTGGAGGGGTTTAGAAGCTGTGAAGATGAGGTGCTGAGGGACATGGTTTAGTGGTGACCTGGCGCTGCTGGGTTAACAGTTGGACTTAAATATCTCTTCCAACCAAAATGATTCTATGATGCTACTATACTAACATTAAGATTTGTCTTGCACTATTCTTCTCGTACCTTTGCTGTCTTCTGAACCGATGTGCTGTAAGAAAATATTATCAATAAGTATCTTTAAATAGTTGTTGTCTTTAGATTTGTTTATATCCTTTATTTCTCCTCTCCTCATGAGGATTTCCTGATCCTCACGGAAGTGTAAAAAGTTGATTTGCCTTGTGAATAATCTCTTCTGTTATTTTTTCCTTAAATCTGTGCAATTACTAGTCTGTTTAAAGTCCAGCACAGAGCGTTCAACTCTCTTTTGTTTTGGTCCATACCAGGAAATGCCTACAGAGAATGCCTCGGCAATGGGACGTGGGCTTCCAAGATAAACTACTCTCAGTGTGAACCTATTCTGGATGACAAGGTCTGTATTTTTCTCTTCATTCTTCTCAGTGACAATTCTCAGCTAAGCTTAAGTTTAACATACTAATTTGGGACTTCAGCAACAGATTCCCTTTCTGTCTCTGCAACAAATCCTCCCTGTACATTCAGGCAAATCACTTATCCTCTCTCCATATCCCCTACTCACATGGTTTTTAAAAAAGGATGCTTTATTACACTCTCTGCCAGATGATAGTTGTTTATGCAGATCCTTCCTAGCTTTGTTCAGAGCCTACAGCTGCTACAGTAAATGTTAGCAATAATAACAATAAGACCAAAAGCTTCTTTGGCACTGAAAAATAAGCTTTCACCAGCTGATTCCACCCTGTACCTGTCAGTTCTGAGGTCTCATCAGCACCTGGCCTTTCCAGATCTCCGTGTCATTTTCCCTTTAGCAAATATGTAAAGGGGCAGCAACAGAAAAATACATAAAAATCAGACTCCGTCCCAGCTGTCATTAAAAGATTGAACCAGACTTGAATTATATAGGAGTTTACAGAATGCAATTAGCATATGGGGTTAAGCTCCTTCAGAAATGCTGGAAGCAATTATGCAAAGTCCTTTTCTTGTCAAATGTCTCGGCTTTTCTTGGAGGCATCACAGACGTTGACCCTCACGCAGTTTAAACCTTCAAGCCTTTCATGCCACGTTCTTTTTCTCTTCCCCCTGTTTTGAGTGGTTCACAAGCACACAGAGGCTTTGTGCTGTCTCTCTGCCAGGCATGACCTTCCCCTCTGAGAACCAGGGTAGAACCCAGCAGCTCAGGCCTCTGTGTTTTGGGGTTCATTCCACCACTGGGGTTGTGCTATGCCAGTTGCAAACAGAGAGGAGGAAGACAAGGTCTCACCTGCTGAGGGCTGCTTACTGAACTCATCCAGATTTAGTGCTTGGGAACTACCTGGACTAGTGCTGTACCCAAGAGGCCCATGATATGCTTTATCTGTGGTCCAGCATCCATCCTGTAAGATCCACGTTGCTGCTGAACATGGGCTTTGAGAGGGGGACAAGAAAACAGGTGACTGCACACCAGCTGCTGAGGGGTGCCTGCTCTTACCCCTTGCCTGGGCCATTTGCTGGTAGCCCATTCCCACACACCCCCTTTTGTTAGAGGCTTCTAGAAAGTAAGAAAAGCTGTAGCAGTATGTGACTGCCATCCAGAGGGACTGACACACGTTCAAGGTGCTCTAGCACAGTGGAGAGGCTCCCATGGTGATTTAAACCAGACTAAGCTGGGACCACTCCAGTGCAGCCCCTCCTTACATTTCTTTCCTGTTTCAAATGAAAACTTTTTTGCTGGGTCATTTTTTCAGGTAAATAAGTTCCCTAAACCATCTTAGTGCATTCTTGCAGGACTGCTGGGACCAGCACAAGCCAGGGGCATGAAAGCATGGCCAGAGATGGGGGAGACAGCAGACTGTGGTAGCACACCATCACTGACTGCTCATCAGTGAAACCATCCTCTTGAAAATGAGCAAGAGGGGGGTGTGTAGCAGCCAGTGCTGATGTAGGGGATGGGGAACAGAGCTGGGCAAGGGCTCAAAATCTTTGATGTGGTTTAGCTGGTATGGGAAACCTAAGATGGTCATTTGGACCAGCTCAGGAAAATGCTGCTGCATTTTAATGACACTCTTGATGTGTTTGCCCACGTAACTTCAACAGTTGCTATCTCTGCACAAGGCAAATACAGAGGAGTTTTGTTTGAAGAGGTTGCAGAAGTGTTGTGACTTGAGGACAGGATTATTTCCTTTGCTCTGTTTTTGCTTTTAAAAACTTTGCAGCTATGGTGATAGCTTAAAACATCTTAAATAGCATGTTCCTTAAACAGATGAAAGTGCAGATGTTCCCCCCCCCTTGTTTGCAAAAGCTTAAAAACTCATTTATTAGATCTTCAAAGATTTGCAACAAGCTTTGCAGATATTAATATCTGGGAATAGTTTTGAAATCTCTGCATCGTGTGCAGTGCTTTGTGATCTCAAAAAGAAAAAAAAAGACAAAAAAAGAAAAGGAAAGAAGAAAAATCCTTGTGGATTTTCATAATCTTCCATTTTGATTAAAGGTGAGATGCAAGCACACGTGTGGGTCTGTTGTTATTTATTGACTGATCCCTGAGCATCAGCCAGGAGGCACGCCCTGTGTTCCGGGTTTGGTTTCAACACAAAACCCAACGATTCTTTCAGGCTTGGCCCCTCGTGGCCAGAGCACTAAAGAGTTACATGGTTTGACTTCAGATGCAGCTATGGAGACATGGGACAGGAACAGGGCTTGTCAAGATCAACCCCATGGCTTTGTGGCAGGGTTGGTAATGTAGCAAGGGAAATTTTAGGGGTTTTTGACTGTGGGTCAGCTTTAGGGGGTGTAAGCTTCCGTAACAGACATTCGCTGGCTGACATTTCCTGGGGTCTAGACCTGTGGCAGTAGCTGATAAAACTGTGCTCTGGGACTGCTTGGCTCCTAGATTCCCTGTTGGGCTGGGATCTAGTTGCTTGTGTGGCATGGTTTAAAAAGCCCCAGTGTGTCTCCATGCATCTGGCAGGTGTGCCACAGGCCTTCTGGAATACCTGTGTCCTTCAGCAGCAGCAATTGCAGGTCAGTCACCAGGACCAGCTAGGTAACACTGAGTCTCCTGAGTCCACCTCAAGGGACAACAGATTCCTGTGTGTGTGTAGCTGTTTCTAGGTCTTGCTTCAAATATTGCTTCAGATGTCAGGTAGATACCCAAATACACGTGTCCTAACGTCAGACTGAATCCATCCTCTGAACAATCAGTCAGCTCCTTCTCCAGGCTCAGGAATCAGGTACAGAAATCATTGGCTGTTTGTTGGCAAATGGAAGGCTTCCACTCGGCCTACAAGTTTCTGTTTCAAAGGGGCCTTTGCTGCATCTGGCACAAATCCATGCTCTTAAAAGACAAATGAGAGTCTCAGACAGCAAAAAAATATATCAGTTTCCAAAAAGAGCTATAAATTAGGAACTTTGGTGTTGTCTATGTGGCCTGTGGCAGCTGGATATGAATTTGGTTCTGCTCATGTTTTGAGGTGGCTTCAAGCTGTGTAGCTGAGTTAGCACCATGCTGGGCTTAACTTAATGTATCCTTCTTGGGAGCACAGTCACAGCTACCCAGCTTCCAGCTGGCTCAGAATGGGAAAACAGTGAACTCAGAGGCATCTTGGATGACAAAGATACTTCCCAGTTGCTTCTGAAAGTCTTCAGAGAGGAGATACGGTGTGTCTGAACTGTGCTGGTGATGAGATCATCCTGGCAACAGGAAGAAAACTAAAGCCTCTGAGCGAGGAATGGACTGCAGAGCCTCACGGGAAGATGTGTGCTGGGCATACTGGCAGGACGTGTCAGGAAGTTGTGTGAGAGGGAGAAAGATCCTTGTCATCCAAAGACAAGTGAGTGCTGTTATTAGTTCAACTCATTAGCTGGTTTGGTTTGAACAGTTTAGCAGTCACATCCTAGCTAAAGCAAAGGTAAAAGTCCTGCAGACAGAATGATTCCATCATTAGCCTGAAATTTGGCTGCAGGGGGCCCAGTGTGCCTTAGATTTGCAAAGCTGGTGCAGGTAAAGACATAAAGCTGTGCTTCCTCAGTTCACCTGGCAGAAGCTGCTGGAAATAGCTCTTCACTGTCTGATGGAATCTGATTGTCACATATAAGATATGGCCTGGAAGAGGGCTCTGCTGATATGACCTACTGTGGTCTGGAGAGCAAGGCTAGAAGAGTGTCCAGACCTCCTCCTTTCCTATCTTCTTTGTCATGAAACACCACTTCTCCTAAGCCTGAATAGGATTTAAATCTGCATTGTAGTCAAGTGAAATATCTCCCTTGAAGCAAAGGAATATTGGGTAGCAGTGAAGGTGGTTGCCATTCTAAACGTATCAGTCTTGAAGAGCGTGAGACAGTTACAAGTACTTTACATGAATTGAGCTTTGGCCAACACATGACTGATTCCGGGCTCATGTTTTTCAGCCCTGAAGGTGTTGTCTCCAGTTCTACCAGAGATGCAGATTGCATGTAGGCTGGTGGAAAGTGATCTTGCCACACGCTCAGCTTAGTTTTTCATCGGCACTGAGGCAGTTCTTGTTTCTGTGTTGTTTGAATTTTCCGTCAGGAACCCTTGGTAGTGTCAGCAACAGAAAAAATAAAAGTTGTGCCTGTTTTTCCTTCAGCATCAAGACATGAAAAAGGAACTTAGTTATCTTTCTTTACTATTCATTTTCTCATGAAAAAAAACCCCAAACCTTCTTAAAATTTGAATGAGGTTGAAGTAGGGAGCTGAAGGGTCAGTTTCAAAGAGCAGGACCCTTGGCCTGGGAGAAAGATTGTCACCTTCCAGATTCCTAGGACTACATGAGCAATTCCAGACAACGCTCTCGGTCATATGGTTTAGTTTGAGGTAGTACTGCCAGGAGCAGCGAGTTGGACTCCGTGATCCTTATGGATCCCTTCCAACCTGAGATAGTCTATGATTCTATGAATCAAACAGGAAAGTAAACAAGCAAGGCACTTTGCCAGGACAGCAGCTGAACACTACAACATTGCATTTCAGGTAGGCACATCAGGTCAAGTGTGTTTTCTTCCCCTTTAGGTGTCCCTGTGACTTAAGGATAAATAAAACTCAGTGTGGAATTCAGGTCTTGTAGGTTTGTTTTGGTTGTTTGGGTTTTTTTTTATTCTCCTCAAGGCTATTCAGAAAACAGGCCTGCCACATGGAGAAGTTTATTTTAGGGATTTTATAATAGACTTAAAAATACCTTACATGGTTGAGTTCTGTCCAGAAACAGCACATTACTCCTTGTGCTGAAGATACAGGCAGGTTTCATCACAAAAACTGATTCCAAGAGCATTCACTGGATCTCTGGCAAAGTGCTGGGAGATGCTATCTTCACAGAACAATGGAACAGATTAACTACAGCTGCTGGTTGTAGTTTCATCCAAACATTCATTCACTGATAAATTCCTTTGACTGGAATAAAATGTTAAGGGAAATTGTTAAAAAAAAAAAAAGTAACTAAGGAATTTTGACCAAAATTAGAAAACTGATGCCATTCATAGGATTTTACTTTTATGTTTTTATCTCAAGGGAGGAAATTTAGGTGGTTAGTTTACAAAGTTCTCAGTCTTCAGAAGAAAGACAGTTTCCCAAAGTGAGGAAAGATCTTAACCTGAAAAGAGACAAATGCCAAACTAATAAATAAGTAATCCTATTTTTTCAGGGGATTTAATTTTTAAGTAGCAAAATTCTGTCAATTTTTAACTATCTTCACTATTTATCTCTATAGTGTTTTTCTACTTCTTCCTGTCCATCAGGCAAAGAGAGGAGATGCTTCTCTTCTCTCTAAAACCAGCAGCAGCCACCAATAAAGACTGTTCAGTTACTTCATGGTCAAATTTTGGTCACATCACTAAATTCACTGATTTAGGTGGGAACACTTTTGTACTTAATATTTTGTTTGCAGGATCAAGAACCGACCGATAATCTCCCCAGCACCCTAGGAAATAGATACTAATACATTTAAGTTTCACCACGTACTTGGGTCACTGCTAAAAACATCAGGATCTCTGGTTCTTCAGGCTCTCTCAAAACTGAAAGGACACCACCAAATTCCATCTCTTTCAGGCTGCATTGATTCTGCCCTCAACTTGAAAGCTGGGGATTATAGCTTCCAGAATAAAATCTGCCTGTATGGAAGGGGCTTGTTATTTATTCTTACTGACAACTGATTAATTTTTGTATAAAAACCAAAACATCTGAGTAGCAAAGTAGCATAACGTGGCTCATTAGGACCATGCCATTTCCTAACACAATAATGTTTTCTAACTTCCAAAACTGAGAGTAGATGTATCTTAGTAGCTTTGTCACCCTACAACAATAAAGTTTTTAAATAGCCCAATGATGAAAATAAGAAATCCAGAGGAAATCCTAGGAAAAATAAACCTTTTTTTTTCTGAGATTTCAAAGAACCTGTGAACAAATCCCAAACTGAAATGAAACCAAGCCTGTAATTTTGTGCCTGGGTAGCATATTTGGGTTATACATAGGCATCAGCTCAGGACCTATTATATCATTTTAAAGTCGAGAAAAGTAATTACTGTTTCCTAAACTGATTAACTGTTCCTTAATGTCAGTGCTTAGAGAGTCATGCTGATTTAATCATGTTATCTCTTTACCTCCAGAGGAAGTATGCGCTCCATTACAAGATTGCTCTCATCATAAACTACCTGGGGCACTGTATATCAGTAGGGGCCCTTATAGTTGCCTTTATGCTTTTCTTGTGCTTGAGGTGAGTAATCTGTTTGCATGCTTCTAACTTGGTTGGGTGTGTGACACTTGCAGGGTTACTCAAGCCCTCTAATAACACTGTCCAGGTCGTGTATGGTCTTGAGAAATGGTTGTGGCTTTTCCACTCCCAGGCACATACGTGGTTTCATTGACTGGTGCTTTGGATGAGCCATAACGGTGGCTTCTGTGCGTAGGAATTGAAGCCTGTTTGTGTTCAGGAAGAGAGCTGTACATGACTTATTGATGCAGAAAAAAAATTCTGGGAGCAGAGAGTGCTTCATTAAGGGAAACTGGGATTTGAGTTTGTCAGGCTGTAGGTTTTGGGGGCAAGTTTTCTTTTTTTTTAATAAGGCAGTGCATGATAACATAAGGCATTTTGCATTTCCCAACAGATAATACCCAGATCTAGACCAAAGGAGATAGAATGAACTCTTCCTATTTTGCTTTGGGTTAATTCCAATTCTTCCTCCATTAAAGAACTTAGAAGTTTTCTTAAATAACAAGAGAAACATCTTTGGAAGAGCTTTATCCCCACCAGTGCTCATGAAATGTTGAATGCAAATTATTGAAACTGCATAGAAATGCTTCCCTTCCCTACTTCAGTGGTACAGAAGGGGGTTGGTCAGGTCAAATGGATATGTCAGTGAAAGAAGGTCTGTGAAGATGAGTTAGAGCTGCAGGTAGAAGAGAAAGGACAGGACAGAAGGAAACAGTGGAATGTAGTAGGTAGATGTGCATCACTCATTTAATGTATTATATCTATACAGCCTACAGCACGGGTACATGTTTTAATAGGAGCAGCCTGCTTGGGCATTTCTGTCTTACTGGTTGGGTCACCTGACTGGTATTTCTGTACCAGTGGTGCTGTCTTTTCTCAAAGTGTGCAATCTGAACTTAGAACCAACTACACTAAGTGCTAGGCATTGATAATTCTTGAGAAAAACCTTGCACTAGTAGAAGAGGAGAGACTGGTGGAGGACAACACCACCACCCCCCAGATTACAACATGATGATAGACAGTGACCTAAGTGAAAAAAAATTTTCTTTCCTAGAGTGGAGCATCCCTACAAAGTCTTATGCTAAATTTTCCTCTTGAGGATTTCTAATAGGAGGGTCTTTCTTATTAACAATAGGAATCTTCTTTCACCCCAGCATCTACAAACAGAATAATCTATGCTAATGGGAAGAAGAAAAAGCTTAAAACTTCCAGTAGCAATACTTAAACTTCCATTCCAACCTTTGTGCTGTGCATGTAATGCTATTTCTCATAGTGCTTGGAAACCTGAATTAGTTTACACTGAATAATGAATACAAATTATTCATTGTAACTGTGTTCCCTGCTTTGATGCTGAATCTTTTATAAGTGCTCCAGTAAGTAACACAAAACCAATGAGGTAATATGGTATAAATGGGTACAGCTTCTCACACAGAAGTGGCCTAACTGATCTCTTTTAAATTGTTCTTCTGGTATTTAAACTTTGACTTTAAGATTTAAATTTTGTGATCAGCTTCAGCATTAAAAACGACCGCAGCAATTCAAGAATTCCCTGTACATGCTGTGAATTGAGATAGTCCCATCTTTTCAATTTCCCACCGTACCATGCAAAAAATAACTCATGTCCAGCCAGTGATAACCAGCACAAGCCACCTCAGTGTCTGTAGTTTTCAAAAGTTCTAAAGATGCTCCAGGGAAGGCAGTTCAGATTCATCTTGCATTCCTGATTTTCTCTATACAATTTCTAGGCTATGCACATCTTCATCACACCTCTTCAAAGTGTCTGAAGAACAAATTGCTTTTGATAATTGAGTCCGATCATTGGGAGGTTTTTTCATTTGGTTTGGTTTGGCTGGAAGAAAGCATCTAATAGTTGAGTGAAATGAGACAATTTACATAATTCCTGGCCAACAGAATACCCTGAAGGCTAGTTCTGATAGTCTCACATCTTGGTGCAAAGTAAAAATCTATCAATTCTTTATTCCTGCCCAACTCACCAGTCTGCCTCACTCCAAGAGTGCCTGATGAGGATTAAGATGGAGAGCTCAAGTTGTACAACTGGTCCGTATTTTTAGGCTTTTCACCCATCACCTGCTTGATTTTTCCTTTGTTCTGCCAGTGCAGATGGAAACTTAGTCCTGTCTGAAAGAAGAGAATGGAGCACATCTGCTGGAATTCAGCATCACTGCTAGGAAGGCTGTGGGATCCCTCACACTGGAGGTTTTAAGAGCAGGTTTCGTATCTGGTTAGTGTGGCAAAGAGTATTGGTTTGGTGAGCAACTAGTTGTTGGGCTTTTGGAGATGAACTTCCCTGTTACTGTTGTTTCCCCAGGCCAGTAGCTGCTGCATTGATGGGAAGCTTAGTGCTGAAGTGGGTAGGCAAAAGTACTGGATCTGGTCCCTATTTTCCCCAATCTATCCTGTATCAACTCGTCATCAGTTCCTGTCTTCCTCAGTTCCTTATGCAACCCTCTGTCCTCCATTCACAACCCACCCTCCATGCCAGCAGAAATGCTCTGCTCTCCTGATCTCTTAGGAACCATGCACTGAAAGATAGTTTGAGGGTCAGAAATCTCAGATGTAGCAGCAAGTAATGAAATGATCTGCCATCTGTGTTTGTGTTGCCAGGAGACCCCAACACAACTGGGAAGGGAGAACTCAGACAGGGACTCCCTTTTACCGTGAAGACCTGTTCCATGTTTTCTCCAGTTTTGTCACATGAAAGAATCCTTTCTTAGCTGTGCAGTGAAAAATAATCCAGTAAGCTTTTCAGTTACCACCTAAATAATAAAAAATGAAGCCTGCCTTATAAGAGAGGGCTTGATTTTTGTTGGCAGTGAGTCAATGAGAGAGCTCCTAATGGTCTAAATCAAGGATAGTTCCTCAAGGTCTAAAGGTAGGGGGTCTTAAAAGTGTGAGAACCACGCTCTCTTTCCAATGCAAAACAAGTATACAAATAAAAAATATGCTGAGAAGGAAAAATGAGAAATTTGGGCATAAATCAAATGTGATGTAGAGCTGCTTTGATGTCCAATGCAGGATCTGGAGAGATTTTTCCCAGGGCATTGTTCAATGTATCTGCACTACTGTGAATGTCACAGTCTATGTGTTCTCATCAATAGTAAAGATTTGATCCGTCCCTCAGGTGCACACAGGCAGTTCCCACTGACACAGCGCTCATCATCCCACATAATCACATTTTCACACCAGTAAAGCATAAATTTTCCACAGGAGAAATCCTGGCATCAGTAATATCAATCAAGCTGAAGGGAAAAAAAAAGAAAAAAAAAGATAAAAAAAAGGATTAAAACACTTCTTTGGAATTTTGTTTTTCCTTTACTGCTGCTGATAATGCAGAAACCCAAATTGCTGTGTCCTGTCTTCTTCCTCGATGGTGTGCTGTTAAACCAGCCCCTGAGGTGGAGTCCTTTGTAGAACTCCTCACTTGCTATTGCACAATGTGCTGCCAATGCAGCAGTGACCGGACTGGATTCAATCAGAAGATGTTTTGTATGTGCAGTAGTGACCGAAAAAACAAGTACGGGAAGACAGGCATTGGTTCTGGGAAGCGTCTAGGTCCCTGCTGAGTTTTGAATCCAATAAAGAAGGATGGTGCTGAAAGGAAGACAGGCTGAAGATTAAAAATGACATGGCCTTCTGCACAGGTTGCTGGGTAAAGGCAGCTCTAAAAAAAAACATCAAACCCACAAACATTGGCATAATGTCTTTTGCCACTAGTATTGTGGTAGTGAAAGTAAATTGAGGTTTGAAGGAAACTTTGCTTTCCTGTTGCCCCTAAATTTATCTCTTTATCTCTTTCTATTTCCCCTTTAAAACATCCTATTTGTTGTTGGGTTTTTTTTCTCATAATCTTGAGGCAGCCCTCCCTTTCTTGTGATTACAGCCAGACTTCCTAAATATCACATATTTTTTCTCCCAGAAGGCTGAAACATTTTTCCTTGAAACAACGCAGTCATTTTTTTTTCCATCTTACTTTTTTTTAATTCTTTCCCCTAGCCATCTCCTAGGGTTTAGGAGAGGAAGCTCTATGTTCCTTTTTCCTTCTGTTGCAAGCTCCTTTGAACTGCCTCTTCATCTTCAGCCTGGTGTGCAGTTGGTGAGACCGCTGCTGCAGGGCTGTGTTAGTATGAAGGAAAGAGTTCAATTAAATGATTTGTAGAAACCTCTCAGAATGTAGAACGTCCATACAGAGCAGGTTTCAGAGAGCAAAGTGATCTGACACCATCAGAGCTCGGATACTGAGGATGTATTAAAGTGGATAGATGATCTTCATAATTAGAACTGGTTTGCACTTAAAAGTCTTGTGGTATCTGATGTGATTAGAGTAGAGCAGACTCCAGATCTAAGGCACAGTCCTCCCATAGGTACATTTCTGATATGGAAGAGGGAAAAAGAGCAAGTCCTGGGGCAGGGCATCAACTAACTGAATTCATGAGTTCATGTCAGCGCTGTTTTCCACTTCATCTCCTGGCTTTCCACCTAGCCTAGTGAAGTCTTATCTGCCACTTAGAATAGCAAAGCCTTAAATAGTGATTCAGGCACAGGGCATTTTTTAAACTTCATCATAAATGGTGGTAAGTGCAGAGCATGTGTTCAGTGGATGGGATGGCTGTAGGTCTGGAGACAGTACTCTGTCCCACCTGGTAATAGCCCATAGTAAAGGTCTCCAAGTGAGACAGGAATGAAAACCATGGGGCTCTGTAAATAAGCAGATATGCATTGAGATGATCTTCTTTGAATACAAAACATCTCAAGTGCCTCTCCTGCCTGAAACCATGTGAAGTGTCTCACCTCACCAATTTAGATAAAGGACAGAAACACTTTTCCTAATGATTAACCCCAGGCCAATGTCTTTGCTGCCTACTGCCTCTACCCATCCTCCTCTCATCTCGTATCTTCATGACTTATTCTTTAGACTCTTTATGTAGAACCTACCTAAGGCAGAAGCCACAGAGGATAGCAGAGTCCTCATGAAGTCCTGGAATAATTCTAGTCATTAAAAGTGTACCCAGAGAGTTACAGAGTCTTAAAATGTGGAAGGTTTCATAATCTGCATCTGAAACAGTGGTGCTGCAGCCTAGCAGTATGAAAGCTGGCAAGGAGTTTTGTTGCTGCCTATAAATACATCACTGCTGGATAAATATTAGAAGCTGAAGAGCTATTTACAATCAAGGACAAGGTCAGTGCATGAAGAAGTGGGTATAGATGCTTTACAGATAGCACTTGTGAGTGGGTATTAGAGGATGGTTTCCAACCCACAGAGCAGAGGGGTCCAGGAGCAATGCAATGGAGGAAAAAAATTAACTTGGACTTAAATTAGAGTTTCAGGAATTTATGAAGGACTTAATGACTATCTTAACCTGAGGTTTGGAGGATCAAGAGGCCACTCCTTATTCTGGGCTTGAAATAGGCTCCTAGTGGTATATTTCTATTTCTCTGCCAAGGAAAATGAGAGAAGTGGAAAATCCCTGGTTTGTGTCACCCCTGAACGGGGTGTGCACACTCCCACTAGCACATGGACAGCCTCTGTATGTTATGGAAGCAGCAGCTTCCTTGGGGAGGTGCCCAGGTAGGTGGTTTCACCACTGGAAACATTTCCCCCTGCACAACAATCACCATGAAGCTAAGGAATTGAGATCGAGCAGAGGAAGGAATATTTGGAAGGAGAAGGCTTTGAATGATCCTACATGGTCTTCCCTGAATTCCTGCCCAAATACTCCAAAATAGTTAAATATTTTACACTGTGTTTCAGTGGAGATCTTAGTGAAGTAGAGGTTGAAGAGCAGCATCAGTGCCTCAGACTTTCCTCCATGGTTTATCCACACAGTATTTGCAAAGCTAGACAATTTAATAAACAACACTAATTGTATAATTGTAGTAAAGCAAAAAACGTGCTCCCTGAATTCCCTAGCTGGTCTTTTAAATTAATTTTCTTTCAGATTTTTTTTTAGTATAATCCCCCAAGGGAATTATGAATGAGGACATGCTGTGCACTCTTAAATTTCCCAAACAGTAGCTGTAAAGCCAGATCAACCACTATCAGCCCTCAGTGTCTGCCATCTGAAGTCCTAAATCTAATCCAGCTACAGTGGTCACTCTTCCCAGGAAACATTCACCCTCGCAATGTCTGGACTGATAACTACAACCAGTGTCAACGGGGCAACATCTTAGATAAACCTCAGAGGGTTGTAGCCATGTACCATGCCTCTGCTGAAACTATTCTGGGGTGCTAAAACCTGAACTGCAAGGTGGCTTCTGCTAAAAAGATCCTTTAGAGCCCCGTTTCCTGTTTGGTTCAAAATTAACTGACACCCAACCTCCGTTTAGCAGAGCAAAATTAGAGCAGATGCCTGCAGCTTGTTTTGGTTTGTTTTGTTTTTAAATCCAGCTAAACCACAAGCACACGCTGTACTAAGTGAAGTCATCCGCATCTGACTTTGGTGTTCCTGTGGAAATAAAAGAGGAGTTTTCTTTGGTGGAAGAGCTGATTGCCCAGTCAAGATTGGAGCTGTATTCTTAGGCTGGGGTAGCCAGTGAGTGGGTGTCATTTAGCCCCCATTTAACCACATTTTGCTCTGTACACTGGCCAGGAGCAAAGCTGATGTATTGATCTGTAGTTGTCCATACTGTTCACCATCAGCATGCTCGGGGTAGTTTGCAAAGAGCCATTTTTGGCCCCCGTTCACCATGCAACACATCTAGATGGTGCTTGGCACAAATGGTGACTGAGCACAGTCAGGCTGGTCCTGCCTGTGGTCCTGTTCTGTGTTATGGTGGCTGCATCCCTCCAACCCATCAGTGCTTTAAGCCTTTGTGTCTAAAGCAGGCAGAGTGCCCCATGTCCTGTGATTGAAAATTGGCTTGAAAGCAGGAGAAAGAAGTTTTGGAAAAGGCTTAGTGGAGCACAGATGTTTCCACAATGGATTTATTTTTAGGGCCTATGCACATCCTAAACACTAATGGAAGCTGCTACCACTCTTCACCTGAGCATTTCACCCCTGGCCTCTTAACAAAGCTGTTGTTCACTTCCAGGCTTTCATTCTTCCCTTGCAACTGCGCCTTGCGTTGCCTGTGGGAATATTTATGTTTCCCCAAGCAACTGCCACCAAGAAGCTCTTTTTCCCTGCCAACCTCTCCAGCTGCTTTTCCCATCTGTAAGCATTAGGAGTACCAGAATATATGCTCTAAATGAACATGAGCACTCAGGGGAGACCATGAGGACCTCAGGGGAGTCCTCCATGTGGCTGAAAGCAAATAGTCACAGAGCCTGGGAAATAACTTGCTGTTAGGTGTTCTTCCCACTCCACGCCATTTGTGGCTTAGTCATGAGCTTTGCCTGCCCTAGAAAAGATTAAAGGGGAAAAAAATATTATTTTTTTTTTAAGTTTCATCCATGATTCTCCTTCCTGCTTGTTCAACAGTCGTGGAATGGGAAAGACTCCAGCAAAGCGCTCTCAGATTTCTCCTGCCAAGTGTTTTCAGACAGACTTTGGGACAGCTGTCTCAATTGAACTTCATTATTAATGGAATACTACATGAATTAATAGAAGGGTTTCCAAGCATCTTTAATAAAGTTCTCATTTGCAATTATTGCCATGCAGATGATTCAACTAATTCAGCTAGCTTTCGACCATGCTGGCACATTAATATGATTGCTAATGTTAATTGTTTGTGTTATGATTGGAATCAGAAAATAGCAGCTTTGCACATCCCAGAGGAAAAATACCACTGTATGGAGAGAGTGAGAAAGAAAAAAACCCAAGCCATGAATCAACATAAAGGCTACTTTGAATTTTATCAATGCTATTTTAGAAATCCTTTTCTCCATTTCTGAATCAATGAGGCCACCTCTACAGAAAGGGTTGATCAGATCTTCTGTCTTTTCAGATCTCAGCATTTCCTGAGTCCAAAGAATGCATTTCCTAATTCTCTGCTTTCTCTATCCAATGATACAATTTCAGTCATTTGATGGAAATTATCAACAGAATGTGCTTCTTCTACCAACAATCAGAAACTCTTTTTGCCCACCTCTGACACAGGCTGCAGTCAACTNTTAGTTTCCTGTACCATTATTCCCGGATTCCTGTAAATATAAAAGAAGATACTTTATAACTCACTCTTCCATAAAAACATGGTGTCACTTGCTACACTCTTCTATCCAAAGCCTCACGTCGTTAGCCTTGAGGCAAGTGGCTGTACTCTGAACAATGACTCCTGGCAAAATGTCCTACCTGCCTGACCTGAGGACCTTCCTGCCCAAACCAGCAGGAAGCAAAGCACAGCAGCAGGACTCTTGTGCCACAGACCCTCGGCTGAAACTTTTGCCTGGTCAGAAGCAGTCTTCTGGAGATCACTCCATAGCAGGCAGCACACTGG
>VWZY01010677.1:197483-283657 GCA_013399075.1 Chloroceryle aenea | reverse complement strand
ACCATGCTGGCACATTAATATGATTGCTAATGTTAATTGTTTGTGTTATGATTGGAATCAGAAAATAGCAGCTTTGCACATCCCAGAGGAAAAATACCACTGTAGGGAGAGAGTGAGAAAGAAAAAAAACCCAAGCCATGAATCAACATAAAGGCTACTTTGAATTTTATCAATGCTATTTTAGAAATCCTTTTCTCCATTTCTGAATCAGTGAGGCCACCTCTACAGAAAGGGTTGATCAGATCTTCTGTCTTTTCAGATCTCAGCATTTCCTGAGTCCAAAGAATGCATTTCCTAATTCTCTGCTTTCTCTATCCAATGATACAATTTCAGTCATTTGATGGAAATTATCAACAGAATGTACTTCTTCTACCAACAATCAGAAACTCTTTTTGCCCACCTCTGACACAGGCTGCAGTCAACTGCTGGAGAATTTGGGTTTTTTTTTCCTTTGCTGCTCTTGTTCCTACCATAGAAGCCTGGTTATGACACCCTACACACCAAGCAGTTCAGGACACCAGGGGTATGCTAAGTCATACATGACGTCTGGGTTTGAAACATGGTCTGTTCTCAAATCAGATGAAGAGGTCATTATGTGTAATTTCCCACTTCGGTTTAGGAAGGCTAAAAAGGAGTATGTTTGCTTTCACCTTAATTGCTGCTTTGTGTCTAACCTGCTGCATAGCTGGAGCTAATGCTTTTATGGGGGTCTCTGTGCATGCAGTGANAGCAGGCAAAACACTGGCTCTTAACTAATCATGAGGAGCCAGTAAACCCTTTCAGTTACAGAATCAAGATTCTTCCAGTGGCTGTATCTTTTCTCCCTTTAAGTCAGAAACTGTAAGTCCTTCTTTTCTCTCCTTTTCAAGGAAATCCTTTTCCTTCTGCCCACTCCTTCATTCATTGGAACACACACAGCTTGCATGTGCCTGTCTGACACTACTTGCTGTATTTCAGGGGCTATTTCAGGACCAAAATCTGCTGTCGGGCACAGCCAGCAGTGAAATTGCTGCATGAACTGTGCTCCTTTAGGAGCACATGTTGGAGATTCACTATCAACCACTTCTCCCAGCTTCCTCCCACAGCTCGTGGTACTAGTGGTTTCCTGCTGTCCAGTTCCAGGCTCTTTCTATCCCTCCTCCCTGCAACTCTCAAAGGACAGGAGGGAATGTAGTTGTGAGGAAACGCCTCCTCATCCAGCCCTTGGAAGGGGACAGGCAAGCAGAGAAGAGGAAACAATGTAGACAATCCTATTTTACTGTGAATAGCAGCTTATGAGGTCTTCATTCTGTCATGTTAGCAGAATAAGCCATGACCTGACCCCAGTAAATATAAACCATAAAAGGAGTTCAGTACCTCCTGTGAGGAGTTGGGGCCATCAACGTGAAAGTTTCGTGTGATTAAATGTGGTATCTGAAACAGGAATTTCTTAAAACTTCTGACTGCCAGCAGCAAGAAGTTTCAGAGCAAGGAACAACTAACAATCTACCTTCCCTTGCTTCTCCTACTGTTTCCCAAACTGTCTTTTACTGATATCCCCAGGGACTGAGTCAAAACCTACATGGCTTATTGGTCTGACTGCATATGGAAGTTCTTATGTGTTTATGTTGTGGCCTCAATCTTTAAGTCTGTTCTGAGTGAATTGCTACAACCTGTTGACTTATTCCTTCCATCCTTGGACCTTTGCACCAGGGAAGAGTTAGTAGAAGAGTCCAGTCAAGGCCTTGACCAACACTTTTTGTCTGAGAAGCAATTTGGGCAGGAAGCAAATACAGCAAAAGGCCCTTTCATGGAAGCCTTGGTCCATGGTATGCTGTGATGTGCCTGCCTTCCTCCTCTCTGGGATGGTGACTTGTGCTGCTGGGTTTGGAAGCTGGGCTGTACCTGCACCATTCAATCCACACTAAGAGTTGTAAAACAAGTGGAAATGGCATAAACGAAGTTAGCTGACATGAGGATGAATGTGAAACCTTTGTCATCTGATCTTTTAGTCTAGAGGACTTTAAATGTCTTGTAGTTTCTTCCTAGCGATGCTGTAATTGTGTCTGAAGCAGCCGTTCAGCACCCAGTCCCCTCATATGGCTTTTCTCCCCTCTCCTGTGTGACTTTACCATCCTGAGCAGGTATCTCTCTGATGCCTGTGCTCTCATTTTTCCTGATGTTACCACTGCTATGCTCTCCAAACTGCAGTATCTCCCTCCTGAGGTAAGGCTAACCCCAGATTTCTTAGCTTTCAAGTTGTGGGTAAATAAATTCATGCCAATCACCATGACTCTAGGAAAGCTCAGTTCACTAACTTATAATTTAGCTCAATGTGTTTCAAATTCCATCTCCTTCCACTTAAAATGGGATGTGAATTCCTTTCCAGTGCTGCCTGTGAGGGCAGTTATTCCTCTTTCTGGAGCACAGACTGGCTTTCTTTTTCACTCCACCGAGTGAAGGCAATAACTGATCAAGGGGAAAGAAAGGAACTGTGGAACTCCTTGTCATCTAAGACTGTTTTAACTGTTTAAAAAGTTTTCAAAAGGGACAGGTCATTTTAATGAATAACAGGAGTATTTACATTTAAATTAAGGCTAACCAATTTAAGCTATCTTCCATCTACCATGAGCCAGGAAAATTCCAGTGGAGGACAAATTACCCCTATGAGTATTACGAGTTTCTTCCTCGGGCTTTGAGATGAGCGAGTATGACAAGGTCAGTGTTGTCCTTCCACAGAACATTAGCTGTGCTGCAGGTCTCCCATTACTCACGAGCTTTGTTGCCCAGTTTGGGACCTGTCCTTCATTCACAGTCCACCTTGGACTCCAGTCTGGCTACACAGATAAATTGTATGCACAGGGTAAGCTCCTGAGCCCTGCAGAATGGTCTCATGGGAATAGTGGCTGAACTGAGGGGCCCCTCCTCTCAGTCAGTATCCCTCTGGGTGCTTTACCTGTACAAAACTGCGATAATAAGTCACCAGCAGGGCCTGTAAATGAGAACAGCTTCCTCAGGTGGCTGGCAAGAGATCTTTCCCTTGTTCCATCAGTTGATTTAGCTGCACTCCTCCACTGCTGTGCCCTGCAGCCTTCATCCACTGTATTAAGCTTGCTGTTCTCCCTCCTCAATATGAACCTGACACAGTTATTTCTCAAGCTTTTCCTGCCCTTGGCTATGAATTGCATTACTGCTGCTCTAATTTCTGTGCTGGTAGTAGTTAGGAGACAGAAACAATCAGAAACCATGTGCTCTGGGCCCTCTACGAACAAAAACAAACTTCGAGTCTCCACTTGGGACTCATACTGAAAGAAAAGGGATAAAACAAACAAACAAAAAAAAAGGGAAAAGGTGAAAATTATTCTGTGCCTGGGGTCACGTCACTGCCTGAGCCACTGAGAGTGTGTGTTTCTCAGCCTGGCTATACTGGTGTTTCCATTAAAACCCCAACTGAGGAGAAGTGGCCCAGAAATCACAAAAGCCAATCCTGCCCCTCACCTGTTTGTGCTGCTTTGCCAAGGCACCAATGTAATGGGGAACGTGACTGGGAAGAGTCTGCAGCTGGAAAAGCAAAATGCTTGCTCTACAGACTCTTTTCCATTGCTCTGTTAGCCCCAAAGATGTGAATAAAGCTTTTTAGCAGGTGAAAGCATCTATTTACCATCTTGCCACGCACTGAGTGTCTCAGAAAGGGAAGGAGGCCATGGCACAAGGTTCCTGATACCCCAGATATGGCTTTTGCTAAAGGTAGTGGGATATGGGAGCCAGCTGCCCCTGTTGCATGGCCAAAGCATTACCTGACAAGGCTTCAGGCTTTATTTTGGTAAATATAATTTGCTGGTCACATTTATGCTTAATTTTACACCAGGATCCCATCTTCCCTCAGCACATTTGGCATTTTGAAAACGAGGAGAATTTCAATCGTAATTATCTATAGAGCCAGGAATTTCCCAACACAGGCCAGAGCCTCTTGCTCTGGGTCCTGAACAGACATTACTAAAAGTTTGCCCCTGTCCCAAGTATCTCATAATCCAAACAAAAATCAGTGGCTGGATGCAGACTGGTGGCCGATGAAGACAGAACAGTGCAAACTAAGTAGTAAGGACAGCAAAGATCATGCAGCCAGTAGATGCTGAGTTTGTCTTTATATTCCAAGACACAGAAGAGAATGTGGTTTTGATCAATAGAATCCTACTGTGGGGGAAAAGCTCATTTTATGAACTGACCAAAAAAGTCTACAATTATTTGTTTGATCCTGTGTGCCTCTGCAGCCTGTCCAATGTCCCACTGTAAATCTTGTGGGAATAAGGTTTCTTCCAGCCAGATTTAGTGATGTTCCAGCATATGGAGTGATTAAAGGACATCTAAACAGAGGCATGCAGCAAGGATTTTTTTTTTCTACCGCTCCTTTATCTTCTCTTTGTCAAGAAGTACATCCAGGTGACAAGTTTGCTGGATCTGTTTTGTTGTTAGAGCCCTC
Organism: Chloroceryle aenea; assembly: GCA_013399075.1. Lineage (NCBI taxonomy): Eukaryota > Metazoa > Chordata > Aves > Coraciiformes > Cerylidae > Chloroceryle > Chloroceryle aenea. Next base: position 279,198 of record VWZY01010677.1, on the reverse strand, counting down.
AAAAGCAATTAATTTCATGCTGGTAACTACAATTTGACCTGAATTTCCCCAGTTTCTAGTCCCCTGCCTCCCTCTCCCCCTAGAAGCAGTGTTTCAAACTCCTTCCTTCATCTGCTAATCCCTAACCTGAAGGGAGTGAATAAACCATCTCAATGAACAGCAGCTGCAGGACATTTATGTGCAGAACTATCAACAGAGAACAGACCTTAAAAGCACATTTCAAAGTCTGTCCAGATCCAGATGGGTTCCTGGGGTTCAGCATGAAAGGCAGTAGGTGTTGGCTGCATAGTTTCATTGAAAACCTGACTGTGAACCTTTGCCTTTTGATAGAAGTGAAAATTTCTGTGAGACGTGTCTCTGACATGTTCCCTGGTAGCACTGGTTACTGAGAGCAATGCATTGGGGTTTTATTGCCTAAATAAAAGTGAAAAGATCTGAACAGCTGGAGATTTGTTTACCAAATTGACTCCAGTCGTGAGTCACTGAGCTCTCAAAAGCAAGTACCAATTTCATACCTGGAGCCTGAGTTCTTAAATTCAGAAGATATTTTACCAATGGCTTAGTGGGTTTATACCTCTGAGCATCTTTCTGTAAGCTGCAGTATCTCATATGTGGGAGGTCTTCTACTGTTTTGTTTTTTTTTTTCTGGATTGCTCTGAATCTTTGAGAGATTTGTGAGGCTGAAGGACATGACAGAATTGCTTCTGGCCCTACGACTGACTGAAAGTTCAGTGAGTGTTTTATGACAACGAAACAGTGTTTGTTATTAAGGAGGCTGGCTTGTTTGCCGTGGAAAAGACCTGAGGCAACAGCAGAGTTAGTTACTGGATTGTGCCTTCTCTTTTTGCTGTCACCAGGATGAGCTACAGTTACAGCTGAGAAGGTTTGAGAACACTACATTTTGGGTTTGCCCCATGTTATTTGACAGCATCATCTGCAAGCAAGGAGGCTGGTTTATGGCACCTTGTCCCAATTTACTGTAGCTCATATTTTACATCGTGTTCGTATTTTATATTGCATCTAAATGGGGGCTGGGGAAGGACTAAAACCAGACACGAATGCTTCCTGGGGAAGGAGAAGGTACAGCTTGTTGTATGTGGCTTACACTGTGGTTTCTAGAAGGACTATAGCAAGGAAAAGAAGCACAGATTTGGCCACCCCTCTGTTGAGGTTTTATATTAATGTCATTTATTTGTGTCATGAATACACTGCAAAATCTAAGTTTTACCTTTGTCACTGGCTGCAGAATTTACCCTGAGAGCCAGAGAATGGGACCAGCCCCAGATATGCTTGGCTGGTAAAGATGTAAGGTACAGACAGCCTCGTAGACTGGACAGACATACCTCCTGTTTTTTTTTACAAGAGAGGTAATGGAGGGGAATAAACCATGAGCAATTTTACAAGTGAACAGAATTAGCTTGTTTATTTTGTATAGGCATTGATGTGTATGTTTACATATTCACTGTATATAATGATTTAAATATATTTCCCTGTTTAGGAGTATCAGATGCCTGAGGAATATTATCCACTGGAACCTGATCACCACATTCATCCTGAGAAATGTGATGTGGTTTCTGCTTCAAATGATAGATCACAACATACATGAAAGCAATGAAGTAAGTGCTTGGAGGTAGCACATCTCTGCCATGTGGTTTGGGGGCTGGCAGGGATGCTGAATTTCTTCAGCAGATAGAAATACTCCAAAGGACACCTATCCACATGCTCAGAGTGATGCGTAATTTCCAAAAGATAAAGAAAATGAGGTCATATTTGCTACATTTTCATTTATTTCCCTGTTATTGCATATAAAAGGGTGGAGTTTTTAAAGTAGAAGTCCCCCCCAAAAGCTTCTCTCTTCATTGACCATAGATAGTTTCCAAATTACAATTCCATGAGACACACTATTGTGCAAGACACTAAATGTGGTGGTCCTTGGACTGTTTTGTCAGAGTGTCTTGCAGTGCTGTGCAGCTGGTCAGGGAAAACATCCATTCCAGAGGGCAACTTCTCCATGAGCAGGGTACAGAAATAATTGATTTGGCTTTTGAAACTCTGAGTCAGTTACTTTGATAGCAGTGGGCACCTTCCTGCCTAGAGTCAGTGAGACTCCCAAGAAAATAAGAACTAGGGCTTGAAACAAGGCATAATTTTGCCTGTTGATGCCTTTGTGGTGTTTTTTTACAAAATTTCCATTTTTCTCCTGCTCCATTCTTCACCATGCTGGCCTTGAGGATGAAGGTCTGTGATATGGGCTGCATCCAGCAGCATCTCCCTGTCACTGAAAGGGATGGCTCATTCCTCAGGGACACAGATGCTTCACTCCAGGTCCTGCTGCCTGTTTTGCACGAGCTCTGTTCCTTTTCTTGATCCCCTGGGGAGGACTGAGACCTGGGGGACTGAACTCACTAAACTGGTGGAGAACAAACCCAGCCAACAGAAAAGCAAGGAGTTTTCTGCTGGCATAGCTAAGTCAGCTTTCAGATGGGTGATTGAGAGTCAGAAACAGTTCAATAGACCAGATAGAAAAAAAAACAAAACAAAAGGAAGGCTGAAGGGGGCAAGAAGTGGGATATCTTCTTTGCATAGCACTGAGCTCTTCTGAGAAATACAGGATGGCACCGTGCTCTCATTTCTCTTACTCTCCACGTTGTTTCTTTTTCACTCAAGTAACCCCCAACTGCAGATGCTTGTCTGAGTGAGGACATTAAATCGGTCCTTATGTATCAGTCCTCCCCCTGTTTTGTCCCCCAGTAATCAAAGGATTTTGGAGTGGACTAAAAACATCCACTTCAAAAAGAAAAGCATTTTTCTTTATTTTCTTGGGGAATAATTCTACATTTCCTTGGCAAGTAGTCCTTTTGCCAAGCCCCTAGTCAGGGCTTTTAAATATTCTCCTTCCTTTGTGATATTCTTACAGTGTTGTATTCTCCTTTTAGGGCTGTCCCCTGGTATTTACCTCCATAATCAAGAAAAAAGTGTGCTACAAACACACATACACACCCAGACACTCTGTCTTTGGAAAGCAGGTGGACTAAAGTGCCTATGGATTATGAGCTGGATCCATAGCTGCTGTCAGTCAGTGTGGCTCCACTCACGTAGGAACCTGGATATCCTTTCAGTTCAGTGTCATCTGGGCTCTCATCATCCTTGGTCAACTTTTCAGATGGAAGATTTGGCATCTGAACTTTAATCTCATACTTTGGGAAAACAAATAGAAAAGTCATTAGTACCTAGATAAAGAAGTCTGTACATAGCTCTATTATTATTCAATCAGATGCTCCTTTGAGAAGATGTAAAGTCTATTAATTCACTGTTTGCTTTGTGCTCCTGACGTTTTCAGACTACAGAAGGTGGTGGTGCACGAGCTTTATTGTTGACAGTTTTATGCTGCGTGATTTACTCTCACGACAATACAGTGAATCATGATACAGATTTTTACAGTTACTTAGGAAAAACCACTCTGAGTCAGGCACTCAAATGCCTTTTAAAATGCGACCACAAAGTGCCAAGGGAAATATAAACCTGCAAATATAAGGACAGATCAGTTTTCATTAGCTTGTCTGGTCTGCAGAACACTGCAGTCTTTTTGGGAAGGTGCTTTATACAAGCTTTGTGATAACTTTGTCGTGGTCTTACTGTGGTATAAGGCACCACCAAAATCAATGGGAGCAAGGTCATTTATTCTGGGTAATGATGTGATCTCTTCTGTGCTGATCAGTGGAGATTAAATAATGTGGTTACAGAAGCATCGAGGACCCCACATGGAAATATTTTGCATGAAGTTGTAGTGCTTATGTTAATAAATCAGGAAGGGGAATTGTTGAAGGTATCTGGAGCTTAACGCTGGATACGTGTGGGAATTGAGAATCCTCAGTCAAATAAATGAAAAGGTATAAATTAATGAGTTCTGCTAATTGGGTTTATTATTCAATAATAATAAATCCACAATTCCAAAAGGAATTGCTCAAAATTCATTATCCTGTGGTTTCCTGTGGAAACAGTGCAGAGGGAGATCTCACCACCACTATGTGTATTTGTCTTTAGCTGTCCCAGTATCTTCCAGAGCCACTGGCTAATTCCACTTAGCTCAACACAGGAACACAAGGCATTTCTTGTGCAAAGGGGCAGCTGTGGAGAGGGCAAAAACTGTGTAAGTGTTGCAGTTGAGAGAGAGAAGAATGGGAGTCTGGGCATTATATTAGAGAATTTACTTGAGATTGGGGCCAGGGGGAAAAATTTAATTCATGCTCAATCCTTTGAACAATCAAATGTGAGACTTAGAGTCTTTGGAAACTTAGTCTTACTGTTTTGGGGGTCAATCAGAAATGGAGCCAAATGGAGCCTTAGATGTAAGGAAGAAGTTCTTTACCAACAGGGTGGTGGAGCACTGGAACAGGTTGCCCAGGGAGGTGGTTGAGGCCCCATTCCTGGAGACATTTAAGGTGGGGCTTGGTGGAGCTCTGAGCAACCTGCGCTAGTTGAGGATGTCCCTGCTCTTCAGCAGGAGGTTTGAACTAGATGACCTCCAGAGGTCCCTTCCAACCCAGACAGTTCTATGTTTCTATGATTTATTTGTTCGGTGTTAGCCAAAACCAGGAATTAATTGGGGGGGGGGGATTTANCTCTGAGCAACCTGCTCTAGTTGAGGATGTCCCTGCTCTCAACTGGGGGGTTGGACTAGATGACCTCCAGAGGTCCCTTCCAACCCAGACATTTCTATGATTTCTATAATTTCTATGATTTCTTTATTTGGTGTTAGCCAAAAACAGGAATTGGGGGGGGGGGTTTTTATTTTTTTTTACTCAGGCCAAAAGGGAGGAAGAAAAAAAGAAAAAAATTTCATTTGCTTTAAAGAAAAGTTTGAAAGTGAAATGTTTTATCTTCTGAGTTGTTTTGGGTTTTAATGCTATTGTAAAGATGAAGCCAAACTAAATTTCAAGCCATAATGAAATAATACAGAAATGAAAACTTTAACACATCCAAAAGATTTCTTCTCTTTATTCAGCTCAATAAACAGAAGGGATCACAACCCATGAATGAGCTATCACTTAGTAACCATGTTTCTTGGCCAATAAATTCTTAGTCCCTGGGATTTTGCTGGGTTTGATCATGCATCTGCTGCTCTGTTGACTGCCTAGAGATCATCAATACCTCCTGCATAGGAAATCCGAAATAAAATTAACAGAGGGTCAAAAGTTTCAAATATTTTAGTAGACTTAATTAAAAGGCTGGAGAATGGTGAGACCAAAATGGCATCAGTGATACCAGCTAATGTAGGTAATTAATGTCATGCTTCAGGGAATACACCAAGTGCCTCCTTGGTCAGGAGGAAATGTTCCCAGATTTCTGTGTGTAGCGCTATGGAAATTACCACCAGCAGTTACTTGTGATTTATTGATGTGCTGTTACCATCTGCCTCTCCACGGCTGATTGTGTATTCCACAGCTGTGCTCTCACTGCACAGCCCTTAGGAGGAGATGCCTTTACTGATACACTGAGCCTGACAAAAAATTCCCATTGAAGTTATGGCAAAAAGTCAGAGGTGGTGTGTGGAGTGGTGTGGCTTACAGACTGAAACACTAATGGCAGGAGTAGAGAGAGGGGATGAAGTAGCTGATAAAAACATATCTTTAAAGTAAAATATCTTTTTCTCTAAATGTCAGTGATGCTCCTTCCCTTCAGTGGAAATGAAGGAAGACTGTGATCTTAACTTGTACGTTATATTTTCTTTATGTTGCTCAGCCAGTGGGTTATCCTGCCTAAGATATGCCTAGACTCTTGTGTCATCCTTGGATATAACCATAGGCTATGGCTGTCCCTCTCTGAAAGATCATCTGTAGTCAAATGACCTGCCTCATCTTGTCTTCTTTCCACCCATCTGCTTCTGAAACTGCTCACAGACTGCTGGTGTAGACATGCCTTAGGGCATGTAAACTTTCCAGACATGCTCAGGTACAGGAGGTCCTGCATGTTGTGGTCAGAGCCAAACATCAGCAGAAAATCACATGCATAGCTCTGACTTCCCAGCAGCACCTAAGATAACTGTGATTCCAAGTCACAGGTATAAATCTGCATCCCATGAACTATTTCTATGATCGATTTTTAAGGGAATAGCAAAATAATCTTTTAAGTTCTCACCATCATTTTAAAATACTCTTTTCTGTTTCCTTTCCAGCCTTGGTGTCGATGTATTACCACTGTCTACAATTATTTTGTGGTGACCAACTTCTTCTGGATGTTTGTGGAAGGCTGCTACTTACACACTGCTATTGTGATGACTTATTCCACGGACAAGCTGCGGAAATGGGTCTTTCTCTTCATAGGATGGTGTAAGTGGCTTGTGTGTTGAAAGTGGTGTTACGTGGTACCTGGCATTAAAGGGGTAAAGGCAAGAGGTGCAAGAGGAAACTAAAAATCCCACCCTGGTGAAACCTGACATTCAAACCTAACTTTGTCAGAGCAATATGAGGTCAGGTTTAGTTCTTCTCTGTGGCTATGACATAAAGTTAATAGGTTTTTGCTGGATTTATCTTCTTCATGTAGATCCTCAGGCACTTGGTGTTAAGAAAAGAGCCCTCCCAGGCTCAGCATTTCGGGAATACAGCAGTGCATACCACATCCCTTTCAGTTGGACTGGCAAAGCAGTGATCAAATCCCCTTACACACAGCTGCTCAATGCAGCAGCAGGCAGAAAAGGCACTGTCCGTGCCATGTGGTCCACTCAGTTTCAAGGGATGCTTCTAAGTTAGGTGTTGACTAGAAGAGAAACCTAAATATCTGCCAGTCCAACTGTATGGCTGTCTTTTGGACTGCTGAGGGATTTGTTCCTTTAGAAAAGAGCCATCTCTCATCTTCATACTCTCCTTGTGGCTACTCAGAACAGAAAAATAGCTCATTGCGTGCCCTGTTACCTCACTTGTGTTGTGTCAGCCTGGACCAGAGCAAAGGCTGCTCCTTTTCCCTGTCTGCATCAGCAGGAGCTGGTGCATCAGTACAGGCTGGGAATTGGCTGTCAGAGTAGCAGTCCTACTGAGAAGGATGTAGGGCTTGCAGTGGAAGCAGGCTGAGTATAAGCCATCACTACCTTCTCATCATGGATAAGGTGAAACACATACTGGGCTGCACGAGGAGTGTGATCAGAAGACTGAGGAAAGTTACTAATACTTTCTACTCAGCTTCAGTAAGGCTGCCTTTGGAATACTGTCATCAGTTTTGGGTCTCTTAGGTCAAAGGGGATGTGGAAGAAATGGAGATTACCAAGAAGGCAGCTGTCAGTACGATGTGACGTCTAGAGGGCATGACTTGTGGAGTGGTTCTGGAAGAGCTGAGCTTGTTTAATCTGGCAAAAAAAAAGTTAAAGAGGGATCTGTTTGGTACCAGGAATGATTTGAAGGGTAACTACAAAGATGATGGAGCCAAATTCTTCCTGATAATAGCAGATGTTACAAGAAGGAACAGTGATCACAAATTGCAGTTGGATAAGAAAAGAGAAAATTTACCACTGGAATAGATTACTTAGAAGCTGGAGAATATCTGACCCTGGAGGTACTGAAAATTCAGCCAGGCCAAGGTGATAGTTCTGCTTTGGGCAGGAGGTTGGACTGGATACCTTCAGAAGTCCTTTCCAACCTGTATATCCATGGTTTGGACGTGGCCAGGAGAGGTTTGGCAAGACAAGGCCTGTAGGAGTAGCTTGTTTGAATGCAAACTCTGAGGTCAAACAGAACTAGTGAATTTGGCAGTTCTTTTCTGTTGAAAGAAGGTGGAAAAAAGTTACAAATATTTTCTGTTCTGAAAATGGAACGACAATTTGTTCAGAAATGCTTCTTCCTTTAGAATTGAGCAGAAGTAATTGAATTGCAGTTCTGAGGGCAGAGAAAGCCTTTAAAACTAAATTCATCATTCAATCCAAAATCAAATAGGAGGAAAGAGGAGGTGTAGTAGAAATGAAATGTTTATGTGGGGAATTAATTCAATATTTTTTTTTCCCAATATATTTCAGTTCTCTCACCAAACTGGCAAATCAGCCACTCACACATCTCTCAGACCCTCTGACTGGTTTGGTCCCTAGTATTTTGCCCTCCCTACTGCTCTCAGAGCTCTCTGAATCTCTGCTTACTTATCCTGGACGAATGAGAGATGAATACACCTTTCCTCTCACCCTTTTGGGTGCTTTTTGGCTGTTTTGCCTTCCCGTACATGATCTTTTCCTATCCTCGTTCCCAAATCCCTGTGCTTTATTTCACAGGGAAATAGAAGTTGTTTTCCTCTAGGAGAAAGGACATGGCACATTTTTTTCTCTTTATTCCTAACAAGGACATGAGGGAAGCAAGTGCACCAGACCCTGTGAGTCAATGGTGAACAAGATGGAAGATCACACAGTCACTTGTAGGGCACAAGAGGCACAAGGGGTGTGATGGTGCAGATCAGAGCTAAGGTTAAAGAGGACCACTTAGCAAAGATGACCACTTCAGTCCCCTCCCTGCTGTGTTGTGGTTCTTTCCGCTCTGCTTCTTTTTTTTTTAAAGCCTCCATTTCCAACAGAAAAGGCAACAAAAGGGAGGTTAAAAGGCAGTGTGAGATACGAGGTTGTGGTGACACCTACAAGAGGTCTTGTCATGAATTCACCTCAGAGTAGCAGTGATTTCAGAGGGATGTGAACCTGTCATTTGGAATGATGGATGGAACTGGAGAGCTTGTTTGGTTTTGCCTGATTGACAGGTTAAAGGGGAAATGGAGAGGGGAAACTTACCTTCTCCCATTTTGACATCAATCCAGTGTTTGGTTGGGGAATGCCTGGGTGAAGAAGTTCCTCTTTCCCCAAGGAGTTCTGTGTCCAAAGGCCAGCTCCACTTAACTTTCTCATTTCCAGTTTCCTGCTCCAGCAAATCCCTCTGAAACCATCAGGATCCTGAAGGTCTAACACAAAGCAAGCACAAGTTGAGAGTAGTTGGATTGTTTAGAAAGGGCAAACAGTCAATGAATTCTGACATTGCAAGATATCCAGAGATTCTTTCTCCTAATCCTGTTTCACGGGGAAGACTCAACTAAGAAAATTGTTAAATTTTTTGAAAACGGGCTTCATTCAAAGAACCCAGTGAGTTTCCAAGCTTCTTGCTTCCTGGGAAATAAAAATCTAAACACCCACCTCCATATTATGTCTCTGCAGGAAAATTAGAAGGGACCAAAACTGCCTTCAAGCCAGCCAAAATTGTTATGTAGAAATAGAAGTATATATGTGTGTATGTAATAATTTTATTAACCTTCCTTACTGGTACTCCAGTTTTCTCTTTTTGAGATTTATTTTTTTATAGATACAGAAAGAGGTCTTAGCAATTGTGATCTCTCAAGTACACCAAGAGAGGAGCACTTATGTATAGAGTCTTCCAGTTCATTAACCAAGATTCTCATAAATCTGAATCTACATCTGTTCCATCCATCACAGGTTGTGATTAACTCCTGATTTGTTCCTGTTGCAGGTATTCCTTGCCCAATCATCATTGCCTGGGCCATTGGCAAACTGTATTATGAAAATGAACAGTAAGTGTTGTTAACATCTGTGTGTATGTGGCTCTCTAAATAAGTTAAGAAATGTCTGCAGGCTGAACTGGTAATTTAGAAATAATGCTGATTGATAGTGAAGAGGAAAGGTCACATCACCTCCTTCCAAATCCAGACCATTTCAAATTCCAGAGCACTATGTGAGTCAACTCCTGAAAATGCCTTTCCCAAATATCCTTGGCCAAGCCCCGATGCTGTCGTTTGATGGATTAGTACATGATTTACAGTCAGGGTAATCTCCTTCAATGGGAGATTGGCTTGAGCAAGACCTTGGTTAAAAAGCTACAGTTGAGTGCTAAAGGATTTGGCCTTCTTGGTGTGCAGAATTCAGTTGTTAGGATGCCAAGAATAGTCTTAGGGCTGGAATTTTTGTGTTGCTGTTTCTGGCTTTTCCAAATGGAAGCAGTTAGTGCATGAAATTGAAAAATATGGGAGATAAAAAGGCATCTGTGTTTGGGGAATTCTTCCTCCAAACATTGATACTGCTCAGCTTGTACTTTCCAACTAGTGTTTGGGTGGGTGTCTATTATCTGTTACAGCTCCCTTCCCTAACCTTAAAAAAAAAAAGTCTCCATGAATCTGGTTTTCATATGACCACATTGTTTGTCTGTAGCACATCAGATGAAATGTGTCTACCTTGCAGGTGTCTGCAGCTGCACTAAGCTGTGGTCTCTTACGATCAGCAGTGATCAGTAAATGCAACCTAGGCTGTATTTCATCTCATCTGGAAGGAGGTTGGATAAATTACACTTACGTGCACTATTTCTCCTGACTGGAAGGGAGATGGATAAGATGACTGTCTGATCTGAGGGCATCCATGCTGTAGGCATGGGGTGAATTCTGTTATGCACTAAGTTCCTCTTCTCTGCTTCCCACAAGCTTTTGAACCCTTGACCAATCTTTCTTCTGTAGGTTTAATGATGGCTTTGAAGGTGATAATCTAATTCCCTGGAGTTACACATATTGGCAGTCACACAGACACCCTTTCACTGTGGGAGAAGTTTTGTGTGAGTCCGTTCCTGCTTACAATAATCACACAGGAGAATTCATCCTATAGTCTCAAAATGGCAAGACAAAAATTACACAGAACTTGTTCCTTAGCTGTCCCAAGTCAGTCAGCCCTGAGAGGTTATCTCAGATCACCAGAATTTCCTAATTTCTGTGTTCTCACACCTTCTTTTTTCTGGATGGACGAAATTTCACAACATTCTGGGTGTACTCCATGTCCCTGTTGTTGCCTTGCACAAGCCAGGGCAGCAGGGCAGCTCTCATTGTGCTGAAGTAGGACTTTCAGCTCTAGAGCTGGAGCTGAAGGAAGCAGTCAGCTTGAACAGCACAAAACAAAATAACCAGAACTTGGAGAGGCAAAACACCAGATGCGTTAAGAACAGTGATACACATTAAACATTCCTCTTGTGAGCTCAACAGTGAGGTTTGAACACCTCATTTTGGAAGGCTGCTCGTCACTCCCAAAAGAATTAATGGAAAGTAGGACACCTGATAGGAATGTGTCACAGCAGCTGGGGTTGCACTGCACACAAGGTGGATAAATGGAGAAACCACAGCATCATCTGTACCACTGCTGCCTTTCACCATCACTGAATATCCACCGAGTGAATAAAGTGAATCTCCTTTTGATGTGTCATGGATCTGAAGAATGCCCTGACATGTTTAAATAGGTGTGTGTGTCACCTTTCACCAGCAAAGGTGTAACTGGCCCAGATCCCACACAAAAAAAAAGAAAGTGGGACACAAAAGACAGTCAGCAGGTCAAGAAAAACAAAGTAATCCTGTTTGGTATGCAGAATATCCAGGCTGGGTCTGTTGAGTCTCTGGGCTTAATCTCTCTGCCTTGGGTGGATTATCAAAATGGAGCTTGTGCTTTTAAATCCATGTCATGGACAAACCCCTGCGCTCCAACTCATAGCCATCATTTGCACCTCACGTGCTTGCTGATAAGGGAGGTACCAGGTCACCTTGGTCAACCCAGACAATTAAACCTAATGTCTTGGGATGTTATCACCTTTCTGTCTTTAATGCTGCTGTGAAACATTCACATACATCCTCACTGCACATCACAGCTACTCCAAATGTGTTGTACCTTGAGAAAGTGCAGAATTTGGCTTCTGCCCACCATAGTGTGAGGTATGATGGCCTGGAGCCTTGATGTTGTGTCTGCTTATTGTCAGTGAGGCCAACATCCACGTACTTCACTCTGCTTGAGGAATTGATGCTTCAGTAGTGCCATTCCTTTGGTCAAGCACACGCACCCAGGCTGAGCTCTTGTAAATGGAGAGCTGATAAGGGCATGGAGCTGTAAGGCAAAGGCTGTGAAGTGAAACCTGCTTTTATGCATTCGTAGTAATGTCATATGCAGAGGAGACTCCATGAAGTAAATGAACCAAAGCAAAACAAGAGATGTATAACTTGCTGAGGGCCTATCAGCTGTCCCAAATATTCAGTCATCTTCTGAAGCATGAAAGCACATGCTACTTCAGATGGCTCCTGCTCCAGACTGAGGAACGGAGCAGACTCTGCTAAGCAGTCAAACTGAAGCATATGTAGGAATGCACCTCTGGTACATGTCTGTGAGATGTCCATTTGGGTGTATTTAATTTACAGTCTATTATCCAGTCCATCAGCCAGTGGGATAGTTTAGGCTAAACTTTGTGGCATTTACAAAATCCTTTCTCTATGCTGGATGAGAGAAATTGTGCCTTTCATTTCAATTCTTGTGTGTGCAAATATAAACAAGTGAGATATGAGGTAGAAGATGAGAAATAATTGCTGTCAGGATACTGGAGCATCTCTCATGCAAGGAGAGACTGAGAGGGTTGGGAGGGTTTAGCCTGGAGAGGAAAAGGCTCAGGGGGATCTTATCAATGCTTATAAGTATCTTAAAAGATGGTATGAAGAAGGTGAAGCCAGACACTTCTCAGTGGTGCCCAGACACAGGAAAAGAGCCAGTGGCACAAACTAAAACACGGGAAATTCCACCCAAACATCAGGAAACATCTGTTTACTGTGAGGGTCATAGAACACCAGGAGAGATTACCCAGGGATTGTGGGGAGCCTTTATCCTTGGAGCTATTCAGCAGCCAGCTGGGCATAGCTCTGAGAAACCTGTTTCAGCTGACTCTTCTTTGAGCAGAGGGGTGGACTAGAGAATCTCCAGAGGTCCCTGCCAACTTACCTCAGCTATTCTGTGCAAACAGGCTGCTCCCCCCACTCAGCCTAGATGTTATGTGCCATTAGCCACTGGGGACATCACGTGTTATTCCCCCATAAGATCAAATCTAGCAAACTGGACACGTGGAAAACATGTCCTCTCCCGCAGCTTCCAAGACTGTCTGGATATCCCAATGCACAGCCCAAAATTCAGGACAAAATGGGAAACTCCTCTTCTTCATCTGCATTTCAGCTGTCACTGAAGTTGTTTGGAGGTCGAGCTGGGGTTCAAGTCATGTAGCTCATAATAGTTTAAAAGCTCAAAAGAGCACACAGGAAGAATGTTAAGAAAATACTTCAACTTTATTTTTTTATTTACTCACTAGAGACTGTGTTCTGCATAGTGAGTCAAATATAATTGGTACTGTGGCAAAAATCCTGTCTGGGGCTTAGCAGTTTTTTAGCAAAATCTGTCAACTCTGAAAAAAACAACTGTTAAGTCTCAATAAAAAAACCCACACAAATGATTAATAATTATTGTAGTAATTTAACTGATGTACACTTGGTGAGAGGAAGAACATTAGAAAGATCTAATTAACAGTAATGATAAAAACAGTGGTGGTTTTTGTTATGTAAAGAACTATCAGAGAACTATGAAGAATATTAATTACTGCTGTTAAATAGAAATGTGTTTACATATCTGAGTCTAATCAGAACTGGCTTCCTCTTCAATATTCAAGGAGTGTTTGTTTATTCTTTCAGAGGTAAAAAATAGGAAAAAAGAAAAATAAATGAAACCAACTTTTATTTCACACAGATGGAATTAAAATTCTGATGCACCATGTAATTCTCAGTGGTTTAGGTTTTTCTTTTAGGTCTTAAAGAAATGTGCAGTGCTGATTTTATTGGAGAAATAATGGCTTATGTTGGATTTAAAGTAAGAGTTTAGATGACAGGCAGAACTGGCAAATACCTGATTTAATGACTATATTAGAAATGTTTAGATTACAATGTAACAGATCCTTAAAGCTGCTTTTTGGCTTTTTTCTTTTTTTTCTCCACTAACTGCAAAAGGAACACAGAGCATCATGCTCCTCTGTAAACACCTGTATTGTGGAACTCTACCTTTGGCCACAACCTCATTTCCTCAGAGTGTGTGAAAGTGTGCACGTGCACATGATACTGCACTCAGGGCAACCTTCATCTGATACTGCACTTCAGATAATAAATGTCAGCATTTTGCTCCTCACGATGGTCTTACAGTTCAGCAATATTTCAATGCCAAAAAGCAATGAGCAGCCTTTGCCCTGGAACCTCAGTTGTGCTCTACCAGCTTTGTTCCAAATTTTCTGCTGACTTTTTCTAGTCCACTCAGTTCTGCCACATGCCTCAGTCTGCTTCTTATTAGTCCTTCTGCTACAAAAGCCAGATTCCCAGAAACAGCTCTTCTAATAGCTCTTGTTTCTCTGAGTTGCAGGCAATATAGAATAGTTGCCCCAAAATGCCCTTCAAAAGCCTCTCTCTAATGTAGGTCTTGCAAGTTCTGGAGAGTTGTGTTTCCTGCCTTGGCATATGTTGTCATTCATTTTTATTCATACCTTTCCACCTTCATCAGAAAATAACCCCAGAAAACCCAGTTTCATTCATTTGAGGCTGCCCTGAGAATTCTTCTTGGATGATAAATTGTCTGGAGGAAGTAACTTATTCCAAGTCTTGCTCTCATCACCAAATTTTGGAAGATTAGTTGCAAAATTTATCAATTCACCCTGATTTGCAGGCAGTGCACCAGGGAATAACAGGCATGTTTTGTATTTATAAAATATTCAAAGCTCTCTCATACATTTGGAACTTAAAGGATGCAGAAATGGAATGAAGAAGAGGCAAACAATTGTGTAATAGTGAACTGTGCTCTTAGATACCCACCACACATCTCAACATTTCTGTACAGTCAGTTTGCTGAGAGCACTTTGCAACGGGCAAAAGCTCCTTCTGCTTTAGCCAGCAGCACACTTTGGAGAAAGGCTTTGGGGGCATCAGGTGATTCCAAAGAATTCCACCTGAACCATGGTTTTCCTTATCTCAGTTTATTTGCCATCAGCTCGTGAGGTTGTGTCTTAGACTGCAGCACACTTGTAAAAGTGCAGATCTGCACCTGTCTCCATGGTCTCCTTGGCTCAGGAATTGCCCTTGTTTTCACATCTCCAGTGGAACGATGCTCATCTTTTGTCACAAGGGAAAGCATAATTTTTTGCTGTGTAGAGTTGTTATGTGGTATCCACAAAAGGGAAAAAAACTCTCAGACTCTTGAACTCCAAAATCTACTTCCTAAGGGATCTGGAGCTCTGATGACCTAAACTTTAAGGCATTATGATAGCAATGTTGTCTCTGCTTGGTGGAACCAGGAACCAAACAGTGTGGCTGTATCTGAAATATTAAATTATGTGGGCATGGAATCATTCCTGGGGCTGGAGTCCAAATAGCATGGAGTAGTTGACATCCATATTATTAAACCCTCTTGACATTCAAATCAGGGTAGCTGGAGTTTGTGGGCTTTTGGGAATGTCCTCTGGCTCATGACAGCTCCAGATTTGTTCTCCAGGAATCATTTCAGAGTTGGCTATTGTTTGGCCTGAGCCAAAACTGCACAAAGGAAAATGTAATGGTGTGAATGATTGAGTCCAGACCTGAGCCCAGTTCTGATTCATTTACTGAGATAAATATAACTGACATTATTTATTCTCAGTTAAGAGAATGAAGTGAACATCAGTATGGGTTGCTGTGAAATCCCAGACTGAGTCTGTTGTGTAACACAGCGGGGAGAAAAACACTTGTAATGAGTGGGAGTGAAAGTCAAGTCAGCAGTCAGTCACACGTGACACATCCAGGCACACTGCTCGTTTGAGGCCCTTTCAGTTTACCTGTGGTTTCACATCTCTCTGGGCACAGCAATAGATAACAGATCTTTCTTGTACACAAAATATTTCTTTTATCCCTTTTTCAGACCCAGCAGGAGATACCTTTTGTGTCCTCCTTTTAACAGGTTGGAAATATCTACATGGGCAATAGCCAAAAACATGGTGGGAACATGAATGCTCTGATGGCAGGGGAAAATGGGGCTCAGATCTGTGTCCAAACAAAAAGTGGCTTTGTAGCAGAAAACTCAGTCACTTGCTGATGATGTGTATAATTAAACAACTCAAGGAACAAGGGAACATCTCTCTATGGCGTCCTTGATATTGCAGTCTAAAAGAAGTGAATTCTTCTTTATGAATGATTTTCTTATTTGTTTTGTTTCTTACAGATGCTGGTTTGGAAAAGAGCCAGGGAAGTACATTGACTACATATATCAAGGACCAGTGATTCTTGTTCTTCTGGTAAGCATGTATGTGGGTAGAAGGACACTGCCATCTCCTATTGAGGGATCATTTGGTAGGCATTTGTGATCTTCAGCATCTACTTTTAAGTAAAATAAGACACAAACAAGGTGAAATGTTTGGTCAAAAGTTAGCTTTCTCTGAAGTTGCCACAGCAGCTAACACTGCAAGTCAGAATTGCAGTCATCTGGTTTTGGTTGTTTCATTGACCTAAGGCCATTCTGTCCTCTTCCCCCTGTAATTGTGTTTGCCTGCCTTTGTACACTGTTCTGAGATCAGGGAAGAAAAAATGTTCAAATTCAGGAGCTATGTTACAGTATCTGTTCATCCACTTGAGGCTCTTGAGAGCTACAGCAGTTCCATCGTGCACATTGATTGGAATAATGCAGTAATCATGGTAAGGAACTGCCTCTCCTTGTACATTCCTCTACATCTTCTACATCCCCATCATTTGTTTGTAGTTTTCCTAGTGTTAAGTTTCATTTTTGGTGCCAACTACAGTTAACAGGCTCCTTATCTATTTACCCAACTCTGTCTCCTGTGCCAACCAGCAGTAGGCAGAGGAAGAAGGAACCATTTTGAACCTTCAACTAAAGTGCAGTGATGCTTTCCCAAAAAATACTGGGTGTGGATGGAGAAGGTCAATGTTCTTAGAAAGGACAATGTTAAAAAAAACCCTATTCTACTCCTCCACTCCATTGAGGTAGAGCCCACCTAGGAAGAAGGCAGGTGTCCTAACAGAATTCACAGGGGTCACTGGGGAACTAAGGGAACTCGCTTAGGGGACTAAGACTTGGTAGAGCTGTCCCTTATGCCACTCCAGCACCCATGGAGAAGGTGCAAATGCTCCACAAGTAGCAGTCACTGCCTGGTTTTTCAAGGCTAAGAAGCCCTGAGCCCTCACCTCATGATGCAGCATGAAAAAGTGCTTAGGAAGGCAGCTACAAATCTGAATATTCCCTAACCTGAAGCCAGGAGAGTTAATTTCTGTGTTAATTGGTAAGATGCAGTGAACAGATCGTATTGTGCGTAGCTGGAAAGGGAGAAAAATGTAGTAGGAGTCTGGTTTTATATAAAAATTCTTTATGTCCTAAGGAAAGAAATACAATGGGTGTGATACACAGAGTGCATCACCGAGGGAACCCTCCCAAAACCACAACCAACCTCAAAGTAAATTGACTCACTGATAGAGAAACGAACCCACAGACAGATCCAGTTTAGACAACACAAGGTAGCAGGTTGGCAATCCTCAGAGCATTTGGTTTTCACATCATTGCCTAGAAGTCTGCGAACCTGTGACTGTACCATAATCCCTTCAGTCAACAAGACCTGTAAAATCCTTGGATGGCATCTCTGGCAGGTACCATAGGTAGCTTAGACAACTGACCCAGTGTACTGCAGGACAGATAAAGAAAAGTGAACATTACTAGGAGAAATTAATGTTATTTCCAAAACAGGGCTCACACTAAAAAGCTTTAAGTTTAAAACTCTATCAGACTACCCTTCCCACCCACGTGTGAGCGCTCTGCCTGTGACAGTTAAAATTGTTTACACCCACTTTAGTTACTGAGTGCCCAGAGTACAGCTCAGCTGAGTTTTGGTGATGTGTTATACAAAGGTAGCATCATTATGTGTTCAAAGGGCATCATTATATCAGTCAGTGACAATATGATTAGACTGCACTTGGTGGTAAATATTCTTAGGTCCATATGGTTAAAATCTGTTTCTCTTTAAAGGATAGGAGGATTTTGCCTCTCAAAAAATTACTTGCACTGGCTTTGATTTTTCCTTTCCTCGTCTCTATGCATTGAACTGCTGCAGCACAAGGTAGCCGAGTGCCAAGAAACAGGTCACGGAGATGTTCAAAGCCTCAGTGGGAAATAAAGGTCTTCCAAAAAGAAAGCCTTTTGATCATAGTAGCAGTCCTCAAGTCCATCTTTAAACTACGTTTTTCTCTGTTATATCTCAGGGTACAAAAACTTTGAACAATGCACTGGAGAGATTTGTTTGATTCCTTTCCGAAAACCTCTTTAGAAAAACCTTGAACATTGACTTGGGCTGAAAACAGGGAAACTATTTTAGATGCAGAGTAAACTGGATATAAATGCTGATCCTGAATATTGGGCAAGAAACCTGTATTGTTATTGACAAAAAAATGTGAGGAATTAAATGTAGGTAATTATTTTTCTTTGTTTCATTCCTGAATGGATTTTGATTTGAACATATCCCAGGAGAGATGTAACCACTCAGTACATGGGATGCTTTGCAATTCAATTTATAATAGCACTAGAAAAATACACTCTGGTTGGCATTTTCTCTTCAAATTAGTGGCTTTTTAAATTCTAATATCTTTCCTCAGAGTGGCATAACCAACTTTTAATCATACATCCCTCTCTGAAGTTAAAGAAGGAGAAAAGGGTTGGAAATACATGACAGGGCACTGAATTTTATTAAGAAAAATACATTTCTGATGTGCAATTTTAAATGTAATCCTTGTCAAAGAACTGGTGAACCATGAAAACACAGCAAGATCAATGGAAAAACCTCAGAAAATAGGCACTGGAGGCAGTTAACTGAGCTGCTTTATTTCTCAGTAACTGCTGTTGTGGACTGACCCCAGATATGCACTGCTCTGCAGAATATTTCTTAGAGCTAAAGCAATATTACATTTTCAGGTTTTCAAACTGGCAGATCAACTATTTAGGCTTGAAAAACCTTGCATTCAGCTTTATTAGAGTATTTATTTATGTATTATCCTTGTACTTGAGAACTAAACAGTTTTCGATCATCCTCTTTTGGGGTCTTGTTGAAAATACCACGATCAATTAACTGCTGGCATAAGTGGGTAATGAGCTGATAGGAGGACCTGGAGTTCACTTCTGTGTCTCCCTTCATCAACTATTTGCTTTCAAACAAGTTAGATTGCTGCTCTAGGTCTCACTTTCCCCAGCTCTAAAGCAAGCTGCATGTTACTTTCTTTCCTTTATAAAATGCTTGGACACTCCTGGATGACAAGTGCTGTAGAAGAGTAAAGTGCCCTTCAGAAGGTGGGCTCATCCTTATTGCAGAGTGGAATTTTGCTCTGGAGACAGCTGACACGTGTACAGAAGTGGTTTGTATAATGTGCTAATAATTAACAACTTAGCATTTTTGTGGTGGCAAGTTCAAACTGAGATAAAGCTTTCAGGGTGCTACCCAGTGTAATTCCAATGTTTCTTCTGTGAATGAAAATGCCCAGAGCTCATAACTCTTCATATAAAGTTAAGATTGCTTTACTTCCCCATTGTCTTACCTTTATATCATGTGTTTTCTTGTGCCACAGGCTTGCCAGGTCACTTAGTATTGTGAGTCCCTAAACAGCTCTTTGCAGTTAGCCTTTATTTTTTGCCATCCCGAGTAGCTTAGTGTCATTAAAAATCTCTCAGCCTGCTCTTTATTCCCTTTTATAGATCACTGAGGTCTATGTAAACTAGCACAGATCTACCAGATCTTCTTTGTCCATTGAGAAAACAGACTCTATATGTGTGTATAGATAAACATTCCTACCCTTTCTTTCTTGTATTTCCATGCATGATGTTCTTCCCTCCAAACCTCTAACAGCCAAATTTCTATAGCAGCCTTTGAAGAAACAAATTAGAATTCCTTTTCGAAACCTGAGTAGATTATCCCCTGGATCTCCCTTGTCCCCACGCTGACTCTTTCAGAGGACTACACAAATTATATCATTCTTCCCCTTTTCACCTTATTTCTACAAATACTCTTCTTCACAGTGCTTGCAAAGAGTTCGTCCAGCTCCAGCTCAGCTGCAGGTTATGGGATATAGCAATATCTTATATATAGCAATCACTGGCTGATGTTCTGGAAGACCATGGCATGGAGAAAGTTTCAGTAAGTATCTGAGTTTGTTTAGGTGTTCAAAACTAAGACAGTGGAAAGATGTGTTTTCTCTAAGTATGTCACGGAGGAGAGTGGAGGTACTCGAGCTTATTAGCATTACTGACAAAAATTGTCATAAGTGATATATTTAAGCTAAATTAACAGGACCTCTAGCATTCATAGGAGTAGGTTTCATTAGCCTTTACTTCCAGGAGATGCAAAAGACTGGTATCACTTTAGTATTGCCCACTTGTGCAATGGATGTTGCAATACAACTGTTTACAGTAGCTGTAGGACTTACAGTCCTATATAGGACTTGCCTCAATAATTCTTCCCATCCCATGTCCTAGTTTATTAGTGTAAAGATTCTGTACAGTGTTCACATTCTTTCTTTTTTTCTTGAAATGCTTTGCTCTCTGCTTTCACATGGTTATCCTAACACCACATACCATTTACACTACTGAAGAGCAGAGCTGGCTTTCCACCATCCTGTTACATACAACTTTCCCAGTATATCTTTAAATGTTTTTATGTCTTTTCCTTTCGTGGGGAGGTGAAATAGGTTTACTAAGCAACTTGACCAATATTTATGGAATCCATTCCTTTTGGGTAACATCTGATAGTTAACATTTGTAGTGCATCTTAATCTTGATCTTCACTTGCTTTTGCTCGACTATAATTCTCCACTCAAACTATCCACGTTGTTCAAGTCCCTTACTTCTGATCTTCTAAACAAGTCATGAAGGTTTGTTCACTTCACAGTTTATATATAGAAGCACTGCACCTATGTATGCATCTGTATGCATTTCATTTTGGTTTGGTTTTGTGGTTTTTTTTTCTGAAAAGCATTCCCTAGTTCTGTCCTAGAATCTTCCTTGCTGATGGAATTGCTTCTCTGAATATTTTCATAGATTCTACTGACTCTCTTCACATTTATGCTTCCACTTCTGCATTGTTCTGTTCACAGACTGAGAAAATTTATTAGTTTTAGATCCTCTTCATTTTCCCTTCTCTTTCCTATCTGACTGGCTTATGTTTTTCATCAGCCACTGAATTGCTGATTTAGTTTTCCTATTGATTTTTTAAAATTTCTTTCTCTCTACAGATATCTATTTCTTCCTCTGCTACCAAGGTGGTAGTTCATGACCTGCAAACTGTTGCCATCCAGAGTTTTTCTTGCAAGACACATTTATCATCATTTTCAATGTTCTACAAGCATGTTGTCATAGCTGCACACAGGATAAGGATAATACACAAATTTGATTATAGTCCATCCAGAATTTATATCCAGTCCTTCCATCACTGCTATTATTGTCTTCCCATTGTTTACATTTTGTAGCTGTGGAGTACAAGGTGTCCAATACCATGTACACACCTACAATGTCTCCTTCCATAACTTCTATTTCTGTTTGCATGACATTCAACAGCTAGTAAGAAATTCATACCACCAGCAGCATTTGCCTGGAAAACTTTCTCCAGAATTCATCCTCTCAAGTCTTACTCAGAATGCTTTCCAGATAGGAAATCACTTTTCATCAGCAAGTTGCTGGATGGTTCATCTTTAGAGGAAGACTCTCTCTTGAGTCTTCTCTTGTGGTTCTTAACTGTCAACACACGGCAACTTGACCCTGCCATGTGGACTGTTCACAGCAGTATGCCCATGTTTTAAGGCTGTTGTGTCATCTTGGTCCTTTTCAATGTGCTGGTGTGATGACCTGGTTGTCGAGGAGCTATCACTCCCTCTAGGCAAGAACTCTTTATGCCATTGGGTTTTTTGCCAGGGTATGTGTGTACTGGTGGTGCAGCACTCGGTGTGTTCCTGGCTTGTCAGGTGAAATAGCTGTAGAGAAGCCCTGTTGAGTCACATGTGACTAGAGACCCCATGGTAGCTCACTTGACTGGGGAGGCACCTGCAGTGTGTTTCATTAACAAAGCCTTCTGAAGACAAGATGTTTCAGGAGAGACAGAAGGACCATCAGAGTCCTAAGAGGATCACAGATAGGGTTATAAGGTTAGAAAAGAGGCTGTGAACATGCTCGTGCGTGGTGCAGGACTCTAGTGAGGAAATGATGCGATCCCAACTAGGGCTGGAGTTGTGTATAAACTTGGGTTTAGGTGATAGTCTGGGCAAAGGCAAGGCTCTGTTTGCTGCAGTGTGACATGGGCATTAGGTAAGGAAGGTGTCCATTTACCCGTCATGCCCTACCCTGCCAAAAGACAAGTCCAGCCTCTGCAACCCTCAGGATGTGCATAGTCCTACTCTGCTTGCCTGAAGAGTCAGCCTTTCCCTGCTGCTCTAGGAAGTCTCTTCCACAGCCTCCCTGATCATGATCATCCATTATGCCTCACTCTTCTTAATCTCAGCTCATTATTCCTGATCAGACAGAATTTTCCCAAATGAGTTGTGGTTCCTGTGACCTTTGAAAGGGAAACTTTAGTGATAAAAGGCCCTGCCTGAGAATGATGTCAGGACAGTATGATATAACAATTAAAACGAGGCATTAGTAAACTGATAGACTATTCATTTGAGGTCAGGATGACAGTACAGAAAGCTCCAGCTAAAATGAGTACTCTGATGCCAGTTTGAGTTACCTGGGGTGGATTTTACCACAAAGTCTAAATAGAATAACATTTACATTTCCTGGGAGCGAAAAGGAGCAAATATTCTAAGAAGCACAGAATTACAAGCTTTCTGTGAAGCATAAAAAAGGAAGCCCAGCAGAAATAAGCAAAATAAATGCAGGTTGTCCATTCAGCTATCAAAAGAAAAGAAGAACTTAATGACTTCCCATTTAAACTCCTGAGCTTAATGAAAACTGCTAAGAAGCCTTTCACAGTCAGAGTTCCCTCTTTTGTGCATCTTGGAATATTTTGGCTATTATATCTCACTAAGGGAGATAAATTTCCTCTCAAATGGAGTTTAGTTTTTAAGACTGAAATTTTTTGTGACCAAAATCTCTCACTGAAAAGTTTCTTTTGGTTCAAAAGAGCTTCTGGGTTTGTATGTTCAGATTATAATTCAGCAGTGCCAAAACAGATGGTCCAAATGCTTTTGGATCACTGTTTTGGAACTCCATTTTCATCCTAATTTAGAAATGGAAACAGTAAACTTCCAAAGCCCTGGCAAGATCTGAAATCTACTTATTTTCCATCTGTAGTTGGAGAGGGTCTTATTTCAGCACTGAGGATATTCTTAGCACCATCATGAATAAAAGTAAGAGAATAAGAAAAAAGCTGGTTTATTTGGTCTTCATCTTTGGATTCATTTTATCTCTCAATAAGTATTAAGGGAAAAATCCTTAGTTCTATTTTCTATTATGAAGCAGAAAACACATATAAACAGAAATGAATAAAAATATCAAGTCAGATTAAAGGTAATAAAAGGATGTGCTGCCTGTAATCATTACTTCTTTAAAATGTCCATTCATCAGTCTCCATTTATGGAACTGATGTGTGGGTTTCCTGCTGTGTGGGCTGTCCCGTTCTGAAAGACATTAATTTGTTGACACAGAGCTCCAATAATAACAAGAAAATCCTTGACAAGCAATTGTGTACTTTGCTAGATACAGTGCAGAGGCACTTTTCTAGGAAAACTCACTTTGCAGTCATAAGATCTTTCTTCCTTGGAAATGCTACTCTATATATCTAAGGAATAAACACTGGAGTCTTCATCTTTTTTGCTTATAAGTCAGAATCAGTCTGCTTGTCACTAGATGGATTCTCACTGTGTGGATTCTCTCCAGCTGAGAAAATAGCTCCGTTTTCATTTTAAAAGCTTCAGCTTTTACAGGCTGTGTGCAGCAGCTGGTTCCCTTTTTGATCCCCAGTCTGTGTCTTCCATCCTGAACGAACTCAAGCTGCCATTAGATAGCTTAGATTAGACCTCTTTGAGTACTACTGAAAGGTCCTACTGAGCCAAATGTCCTTCTGAAGTGAAGGAGTGTTCTTTTCAAAGAAGCCATTAAAACTGAAAAGAGGGAAATGTGTTTCTAGCTGGCAAAACCAGAAACAAGTATTTTGACGTTAACACATTGCATCTTTGGCCTTGGAATTTTTTGCTTGTTAAGATCCGCCTTTGAGAGGTTATCCTGTTCGAGTCTTAAAGATCTCTGAGAGAAACCTTAACAGATGCTGGTGCCACAAAAGGTATTTTAAGCTTTCATAAAATGTCACAAATACATCAGATACAGCCATATTCACTCGCTTGAAGTTCGGGTGGGATACCCTTGAGCAATCTGAAGATCATTTGTGTGGGCAAATGGTTCAAGTCCAAGAACTATTTATCCAAAACCACTCATTTAAAATATGTCAAATGTTTCTCTCCACTGAATAGAAATAGAGCCTGGAGGAAACAATTGCCTAGAAGCAACCTGAAACGAAATGGTGCTAATCCAACTCAGCTCCTATCCTCACTGAGTGATGGAATCACTTCACAGGCAAGGCCAAGTCACTTCACTTTCTTCTCTTTGGCAGCTAATCTAGAATGGGGAAGAATTATTATTTCTCCTGAAGAAGGCTGTGGGATGAAGCCAGGAACAGGAGGAGCTTTGTGCATAATACACCAAAGGCTGCACTCGTGGCCTGTCCTAGTGCAGCGACAGTTGTGGAAAGTAGCCCTGTGAGAAGGTAGAGAACCAAGCCTTGAAAGAGCTGCATGTATTGTTCTTGGACTCTAAAGCCAGAAGGAGACATGAGTGGGAGTTCTAACCTTATTTTATGACTAAAAAAGGCCATAGGATTCTCCTGACTTGATGATCCTCTTTGCATCCCAGCCATCATCTCATGGCTGATACATGTGACTCATTTTTCCAGTACCTTCCAGCCAGCCCAGGATGCTCTACTTCCCCTGTCCCATTTACCAGCCCTCTTTGAAAAAACAAGACTGGTTTGCAGGGAAAGACAGACCAAAATTGGATGTTACTTTTCCCCACCTTCCTTCTCTTGGAACAGGTTTCTCTTTGCTTTTCAGGCAACTTTTTTCACTTTTCAAATTCTCCTCCCTCCTGATGAACTGCTCAAGTGTAGTACTCACTGACACCGGGTGTTGTAAAGATGAAACCAGGAGAAAATTGAGTTAATGGATTAGATGTGTTCCGGGAGGAAAAGCTCAACGAGGCACAGAGATGAGCATCTAATGCCTGTCTCAAAAAATCCTCGGAGTTGCCATTTATGAGGATGAAAACAGGAAATAAAATTCCAAGGTCTGAGTTTGTTTCTGCAGTTAGGTAAAAAGGAATTTGGGATCAGTGTTTCTGAGGCCTTGGGCAAACAGTGGGACAGGTTTTCTGTACATGACAGTCATTCCTGTAGCACCAAAGTGCTGAGAGGGTTAAGGTGTCCAACCTTTAGACAAAAGAAATCTTCTTTTGTTCCTTCATGCTCTTCCAAAATTCAGTGTGACTTTGTACTCACAGCTGCTCTGTTGGGAAATGTTAAGACTATCAGGATAGGATTTATTTAATCTAACTCAGAGGAGAGATCTGTTTCCTTAAACACAGGTGCATAGGACCTTTTCAGATGCTTTATCAGCACCTGGGGTCTGGCAGAGAGGATGCAGATCCTCCAGAAAGCTCGTGCTGTTCTGTAGTAGTTTGAGGTCAGGCAGGATACACCATGGCACCAAAAATGTCTCTCAGGAACTGTGTTTAGGCAAATAAATGCAACCCTGTAATACAGCCTTATAATCATAGAAGAATAGAATGGTTTGGGTTGGAAGAGACCTTAAAGATCATCTAGTTCCAACCCCCTTGCCGTGGGAAGGGGCATCTCTCACTAGAGCAGGTTGTGCAAAGCTCCATCTAACCTGATAATATATACCCTCCCAACAGACCTGTCTATACGAGTCATAAAGTGGCACTCAGAGTGAGAACAGGCCTCTCATACTGCTGTAAACATCTCAGACAGGAGGAACTATCGTGTAAAAGCAAGGTACCAGTGCTACCCATAGGCCTTGGCTATCAGGATTACCTCAAATGCTGCTGTGATTTGTAGCTGAATTGTCTCCCTGGAGGTGGCTTCCATTGGGGTGCTCAGCTTTTGGTGGTACCCAGCACACAGTGAGCTTCCCCTGAGACAGTCAGTGTTACTGCTGCCAACCAGATGAGCAAGCCAGTGTCCCTGGGGATCAGTGCAAATGTGAAAATCTAGATGAGAAGCATTAATGCATCCTTTCTGTATGTCAGCATTGAGTGCTTTCTGCAACCCTTGGACAGGGAGAGCTTAGGGGCAAAGAGTAAGAGAAAGAAAAAATGATTTATATAGATTGGGAGTATTTCTAGCAAAGTCAGTCCCAAACTTTTCAGCCAGCAATTCTCCTTCTGGACTGATGAATCACACCTCTGCAATTTAATTTTGGAGAAGATCAAAATCCTTTATTTTTCTGATACAGCCTGTGGCAATTTGAATTTCCAGTTCTCAGCTGTCACATCAAAGTAGGACTCATGAAACTTGAAATGCCTCTCCAGTCCAGTTCACAACGTTAATCCCATGTGATTAGACCTACTTATATTTGGAACTTGCTCTTGCCTAAGAGTCTGTAGTTCCATCTGGCACCTTCCGTTACGATTGCAAAAGCAGCAAGCTTTGGGTCGGTGCCTTTGTTGAATCCTCAGTAGAACTAACCCAAATCTGGCTCTGAGCTGATGAAGAACCTCAAGATTTGGTAGCAGAATTTCAGAGGCAGAGGTTTTCTTTCTGTGGTGAGGGACACCCCCATCACCTCCCCTCAACAGGAACTGCCTGACCATTTATTTTTCTGCTACTGAGAAATGGTGCAGTCACCAATCTGAGGAGTTTCAAGTCAAGATTCAAGTCAAACCAGTGATAAGAAGCTGCCTTTGTCTCTGATAAATAGAGAACCAGTTGAATTCAAGCTCTTAAATATGACAAAGACAATTCAAGCAAGAGCAAATACAGAAATTGCACTGTTTGGGGTTTGGTGTTTTTCTTATACTCCCTAAGGCCCTGCTCTGCTAAGAAAATATTTTTTTTAAATGTCACTTGTTAACTCCTAGAGCAGCATTTTTGTATCTTACATAAAAAGTGTTTAATGTACACAATTCCCAACACTGCCAGTTTCCCAGTGTTTATTCAGGTGCTTATTGAATCATTTCTTACAAACAATGTTACAGTAACTGCAGGGAATGATGTGATGGATGCCAGGATTCTGTAATCACTGAAATACACCACACTGCACAGAAAGAAAAGGAGTGTGCTTTGAGAACACCTTCACATTGGCAGCTCTGCTACAGCGTTCAGAAATAGTTGCAAGTCAATCACAGAATCGTTCATAGACTGCAAAGTGCCAGGAGCTTTGGGACTCTGGAGATGCATGTGAGAGAAATGTCATCTCTTGAGCTTAGGTTGTGACCTCGACAGTCCTGAGATACCAGTTCTGCGGTTCTGAGGGTGGCAGTTTTGAAAGAGAGCAGTGTGTTGTAAGCTACCCTACTTCATGTGTTGAAAGGCTGAGAGCCCTGGGGCTGTTTAGCCTGGAAAAGAGAAGACTGAGAGGGGAGCTGATTCATGTTTACAAATATCTGCAGGGTGGGTGTCAGGTAGAAGGGGCCNCCCCTACCATTCTATGTTTCTATAAATGCAACCCAAAATTTGCTCCTCGGTGCCAAATCCTTCTGCTAATAGCAGTCTGCATATCAGAATCTTCTTTTCAGTTGTTTGTTTGGGTTTTATTTTATTCCTTTCCTGTTTACACTGAGAGGAAACTTATGTAAGAAACCCACTTGCAGATGCTACAACAGTAATTAGAGCAGATCTCAATTCTCAGTGGTGAGGTTGTAACAGAAATAATAATTACCTAGCTCAGCAGATTAAAAAGGGGAATGTTAAATCCATCATTTCACATTTAAAGACAGTGAAAAAAAAATACATAATTTTCCAGGTATGATTCATCTGCTCTGTTTTACATGCCTCTGGTGGAGTGCAACATTGAGCCTCCACTGAATGCAAAGGGAGTGACCCAGTCCCATTAAGATCTCTACAGTGCAGGCATGTGCTTTGGGTCTGGGGAGCCCTTCCTAAGCATTGCAGCCTCCTGCAGAATGGGAGGGTGGTCTCAAACACCTGCCTTACTCACCAAGCACAGCCCTGCCAAGTACTCTGTGCAGGGAGCCTTGGATGAGCTCAGCCAGAGATGGAGGCGAAGAACCAAATCAATCCCACCCTTAGCTGCTTATGGCACCCAGGAAAGGAGTAAAGGGAGTTAAAAATAAGCTGCTTGCTGGGACCATTGCTTTAGTACTCTGTGTTCATTGCTGTCTTGAAAAGATTAACAGCTGTTGGGTATTTGCTGCATAATCTGGTATTTCTAGTAAAGTTCTGAGTCAGTTGCAATTAATGGTAAAACCAAGAAGCTGTTTTCAATCAGGTTGGTACTTCAGAATTTGCCTTTTAAGGTGTATCACATCCCATAAGCCCCTGTTTGACTCACTGGTGTTATTTTTTTTTCTCTCTCTTCCTTCTTTTCCAGATAAATTTTGTATTTCTATTTAACATAGTTAGGATTTTAATGACAAAGCTGAGAGCTTCAACCACTTCAGAGACAATACAGTACAGGTAAGTCAACTGGTGCTTCTTGCTGTTTGTGGTGTCACAGAACTGCCTCACTTGCCCTGTCCTTGTCCCATCTTTGTCTTTCCAGATGCCAGTGGTGATCCTGGTGGGTGTCTTTCTTGCCCCTTGAGCTCATACATTTAGGTACACAGTATTTGTATTTATGCTTGCAGGTTATCACTAAAAGGGTGCCTGCATTTTTTTTTTCTGTCCACTCCATTTCAAGGTCCAAACAATGCAAACAGCCTGAGCTTAGAGGCACAGAGACACGTGCACATCCACGGCCACCAGCCTCTTTACCTCCTTCAGGCTTACACATGTCCCAACACACACGTGAGATGTCCCGTTTCCAATGAAATCTGAAGGATTCAAGGGAGGATAAGAATTTTATCAACTTTGATTTTTTTGGGGTGGGGGGAATTGGACATTAGGAAAAGTTTCTTCACTGAAAGAGTTGTCAAGCCCTGGAACAGGCTGCCAAGGGCCCAGGGCAGTGGTGGAGTCCCTATCCCTGGAGGGATTTAAAAGCTGTGTAGATGGAGTGCTGAGGGAGATGGTTTAGTGGTGACCTGGCACTGCTGGGTTTATGGTTGGACTAAATGATCTTAAAGGTCTTTTCCAACCTAAATGATTCTATGATTCTGTATGTATTATATTATCAAAATACATAATGCCTTTCACTGATGACTAGACCATTGATTCAGCTAATCTGAAGACTCAGTGAAAAACTGTTCAGTCCCTACTAGACTGCATCTCTTTCCCAGTCTCTAGCTTTGTAGATGCAGAACACCCCAATATCAAGACTTCCCAATAGATCACGTGCATATGCCTATTAAGATCCTTGTTCATAATAATAACCCAGTGAGCCAGAAGTAAAAGAACAGAGCCTGGACCAAAACACTCGTATCTGTATCATTACTGATGATCACCGTGTGCATACAGCTATTTACAGTAGGGTTTCATGTTCTTTTTCAAGTGGAGGGTGTGGGAATGAAGGGTTATTTTGCCTCCTCCCATCAGCTGGTACCAGCATTAATGTAACTGCACAGTGGGTTTCATCACGGAATTGATGCTCAGCTAATTATTACCCTTATATGGGGTGGCTTCTCAGGTAGTTCTCTGAGCTGGCTGACTGTGCAACCCCACAAGCATTAGCATGGCAGAAAGGAGGGCAGGAATGTTTAGCCCAGGGCAGCAGAAAGAAGGTGGCTTGAGCCCTTCCAGCAGCAATCATTACTGATGATCACCGTAGCAGGCTAAAAGCAAATTCTTGGAGCTCAGGAGCTGCTCAGTGCCCTTCCTCTCTTACCATTTGCAGTATCTTGCAAGATGTTTTGAGCATTTATGGCCAGACAAGGTCCTTAAACTGGGAAACAGTACAGGTTTTGTGCAGTAAGATCGGTCACAGTCCTCTGAATCCTTTCTAGATAAAACCTCAGTGTATCAAGCTGAAGCTTGAATCCTGATGTCCTCAAATCAGCCTGCTCCTGACTTTGGAGGCAGTTTTGCTGCAGTAATAAGGGTTTGTTGCTTGCCTGATTCCTTCCTTTTACTTCTTTCTGGGGTTTGGGGACAGATGTGAAGTTAATGCAGTGGTCTGACTTTCTTGTTCAGACCCTTCTCTGCACATTTCCAGAGAAATGAAGGGGAAGAATGACCCCTTATTCACACTCAAAGCTCATGCCATAAAACTAAAACCAGAATGAAAAGGGAAAAAATGATTCAAATCTCAGTGCATTTTACTCCCTGCCACAATTTGCAGGAGCATTAGAGATGAGATTGCAAGGCAATCTAAAGTAACAGCCTTCATCCTTGAACAGATGATGGTGATCTTATCCTCACTACATCTCTGTGAGGGAATGTTCCTTTTCATATCCTAAATAGAAACCCTTAAAATTCCTGGAAGGCCTGGGGCAGACCTTGCTGCTCTGAGACTGATAGCCCAAACATTTGTTAAGCAAGCATTAAATGATGTGGTAGCTACTTTAAGACTGTCACTCCATCCTGACAACAGTGATGATTTTGTGCTCTTCTGCCTGCCTGTCTATCTACTTGCTATAGTGTTATACAGAGATTTATACAGGCTTAGGGAAAGTACAGTCTTCTGGGTTTGTACAGTATCAGGCACAACGAGTGCTGTTCAGCAGCTGACACCCCAGGGCACTATTGTAGCCCCTAAAAATTCTGTTAATAATCTTTGATGCTTCATTGTGCATCATCTGCTTGGTTATTATTTCTAAGACAGCCCTAAACAATTTCATTGGGTGTGCAGGTGTTGCAGACAGCCAGCCAGCATTTCTACTCCAGACAGAACCAAAAGATGGGAGTAGAGCAGGTCTCACGGGCACAGCATTCCTGCCCTGGTCAGCATGCACTTGTCACATTACCCTGAGGTAAAAGAAATCTCTCCCTGGGGCTGCAGAGAACCTCAAGGCTTCAGCCTAATGCAAGCCTCATTGACAGGACAGAAACTTTCTGGAAGGAAGGGATATTAAAGTTCAGTTTGTGGGGATGACCAGCAGGAGACAAAGGGAAAGGCTTTTCCAAAACATTTCTCCCAACTGGTCAGGCACCAGTCAGAAAATGTTGACCAGCAAATTTGCCTGTGGCTGCACAGCCCAAAATAGAGGCTGTTAACTCTTCCCATGTTCATCTGCTGAAGTCTGTCCAGCCTTTCAGACATGGGATCTCATGGGCTCCCTCTTAAATATCCTCTTCTGAGCCCTAAGAAACTTGTGTTCTTCATTGCCTGAGGACCCAGCCTCCATCCTGGGTCACACAATAAGCTGGTCAATGAACCTTGGGAGTGTTCTTTTGCAAGCAGGCTGAGAAGTGTCTAAAACTTGGATGTCCTTCTGCAGAAAAATCTCTAATTATTTGGCCACCGTGCAGATACAGGTTTCCACTGCTATCCTCAGCAAATGCCTTGAGAGATGGAGGTACCCACAGGAGTGATTTTGGATTGGGTGGATCTCCATCAGCTCAGGTAACACAGTTGTTCTTGTATTCACTTGTGTTTTCTGTTTCCTGCCCCCAGGAAGGCAGTCAAGGCAACATTGGTCCTTCTGCCTCTGCTAGGCATCACCTACATGCTTTTCTTTGTCAACCCTGGTGAAGATGACATTTCCCAGATTGTCTTCATCTATTTCAATTCCTTTCTGCAGTCTTTTCAGGTAAGAGAGCAAGTTTACAGCTGGTATAAAAGCTACTGCTGAAAGAATCCTCTGTCCTTCTCAGCCATGAAACTTACAGCAATGGAATCTCTGATAGAAATATTAGTTGAAAACAGCTCAACTTTGTTCATGCTTACATAATAGATACATAAACATGTCACATGGAATGGGAATCTCCTCTCAGGTGTGTACTGGAGGGATTTATCTCCCTTTACATCAGCACTATTTTCAGGCTACAGCTCCAGCTCCTCACGTGGGCTCCCTCTAGTCAATGGAGAGAGAGAAGATACTTTATTCTATCCTAAACTGCCTGAGAGGATGCTGAATCACCCTCCCAAGGTACTGTCTCCTCAAATTCATACAGTGAGCTGTGACTTAGACTAGATGTTGCTAAAACAAAGGGGAACAACTCCTACCCATTGGGCTCACTCGAGACATGAGCTGTATCACCCAGCCTCTCACTCCTGCAATGTTGCATGCACCCAGCCATCAGACCCTATCAGCTGAGAACTC
Source organism: Chloroceryle aenea (assembly GCA_013399075.1). Taxonomy (NCBI): domain Eukaryota; kingdom Metazoa; phylum Chordata; class Aves; order Coraciiformes; family Cerylidae; genus Chloroceryle; species Chloroceryle aenea. Next base: position 246,965 of record VWZY01010677.1, on the reverse strand, counting down.
ATCTCCTCCCTCCCTTGAGTTGAATAGAATTCCTGCCAGGATGTGGAACGTGAATAATTGCTTTCTGCATTTGGCATGAAACCAAAAGTGACCAAAGACCCTGAATGATATTTAGCCACCCATTTTTACTTCAGTGTCTCCTACAGCTTTACCTCTGCTTAAAGACCTTCTTGAACTAGGCTGGGAGTGTTTGACATTGTTTTATCCCTGGTATCTGCAGGAACAAGCACTCTGATACCCACGATATCAGTGCAGATAGGAAGCACACACGCAGTCAAGGCAAACCTAGGATTATGGATTACACAAAATGTTGAGTTTTGTGTTGCTGGTTTTACTGATTGCATCTCTAGCCTCATAACCCAGAGCATCCCACCAGAAATCATGGCTGAATATCCAAAATGAAAAATGTCCCTTTTAATCTTTAGCCTTCACCAGTGAACCAATCCTCATTTTTTATTCCCTAAAATTAATTGTGCTTTTTTTTAATCTTCTGATGCTGAATGTCTCAAAAAAAAGCTACAATGCGTATTTTACTGTTAGTGTTACAAAGACATATGTAAGAAAGCAAGCACAAGGAATTTCTCCTTTATGGTGACAATAATTGCAGTCCATTTGCTTTCAGCAAAACGGGGAGGTTTACTCTCACAGGTTTAGAGATGAAAGTGTCATCATATTGTCATCTGAGCTTCCATTATAGTCATTACAATCTTGGCAGACATTGCAGAGGTCTAGTCACTGCTGTCAATCGATTCCACCAGCTCAGGTCAATGTGAACAGCTTGATGACACACTTGCCCACACCAGACCGACTCAGGCCATGTTGCACACCCCCCAGAAGTGTCTGAGACATGCACATAGAGCTGGCAGGTGTGACAGCACCTGGGAGGGGGCTGTGCTGTTTTGGAGAGGCAGCTGGAAGCTGTAGATACGATACTTTAGCACAGCTGAAGTGGCAATTTCCTCTTCTCAGTGGAAGGGCTGTCTAGATTCTTGTTCTTGTGTCATGCCTCTGAGCTGCAAGACCCTTAGTATTTCCTCATGAAGTAGTAGGGTAAAGATTTTCTCTCATCAGGGTGATGGCTTTGCTCAGGATGATCTTGGGATAAATCCCAGTCCCTGTTTTTTCATGTTAAAATACTTACCTAGTAATTGACTGCTCTCTATTCTTTCCAGGGTTTCTTTGTGTCAGTATTTTACTGCTTCCTGAATGGTGAGGTAAGTAATGTCCCCTGCTGGCAGTGTAATTAATTCTCGGGAGGTGGAACTTACCTGAATGACTGATTATGAGATGTTTTTTTGCATGGGGCCATATTCACATCAGTCTGTAGCTCTTGCAGAAGTTTCTGTTAACGTGCATCTGAATTTTCCACACTTTGTATGTGTGCTTTGTTCCCAGAACTGTATCAAATTCAGCTTATTACATGGGAGGTCAGGGCAGAGGAAGAGGTGTCTTCTCGGGTTATACATTTTTTTCTTCTGCTTTTTAATACTTCTTGAAGTTTCTCATTAATTACCAGTATAATTTCTGAGCACAGATGAGCATTACTCCTGAGCTGGGTCTTGTTAAGGATACGCTGCAGGTGACCCATTTTTATGATGGCGTTGCCATACTGAGTTGTGTTGAGTTCATTTTTCAGTGTGGACATCTGTCTCTGAATGATCAATGCCTGTTGCATTCAGAAAAGAGGGCTGGGGACAGGGTCAGTGGTTTTCCTCAGAATTAATGTTAGGTACTGTTAGTCAAGCAAGAAATGTTTCATTAATAACCCTCAGTGTTTGATTTACAAGTCTGTCACTTTGGGGTGTATTTTTTTCCCCTACTTACACTGCCAGTGTCTCATTTATCTGTATTTAAGTGTGTCGTCTTTGTCCAGTTAAAATTTGTGTCTCTGCAGAAATTAATTCCATGTCTTAATTGTTCCTGCTGTGTTGGTGTATATATTGTTTGTGTTGCTGCTTAATTTCATTGTGGGCTATGAGAAAGAACAGGCATATCTTCTCTCCCAGCTGCTCTGCAACATTTTCTGTACTTCAGCCACTGAAGCACCAGTATTTTTTTTTTTCTGCTTTTTCTTCATTTCTCTCCTTCCTCGTTAATTCTGAGGTGAACAAGAAGCAACACTGCTTTCTCAGGTCAGGCACAAGCCACTTTTAAATACTGGCAGCAGAGTCCTCTCAGTTCTCTTTCCAACTTTCCTTTGATAAATTCTGACCAGTTACCTCAAAGCCTTGCCAAGTGTCCGAGTTGTTCGTGACCACACGTTGTTTTTGTCAGCCTCTGTGCTGCACAATCTGATGGGGTTAAAGGCACCAGAAGTCTGGCATGTCCTTTCAGTGCTACATGTCATATGCGTCAGGTTTACATTGTTAATGAAGAAGGAAAATCTTCCATGTAGACATATTCTGTCTTTTTAACTTTGCTTCTTTTCACTGGTGTCACAGGGAACATCAGGGGCTTGAACCCAGGCCACACAATTTCATAGTCAGCCAGGACTTTTTATCACCCTACTGCACTGACGTTTTGTACACTTGGGCTAGGACCAGTTGGCTTTCACTCTTTTGGCTCCTCTGGGATTCTTTCAGCTGTCTCGTAGTGGGAGAAATGTCCCCCTCACTACAGCAGTCTGAATTTCTCTGTTCAAGGCCGTGAGCCAACATCCCACCTCCTGTAACTTAAATGAGTTCAGATATGATCAATGTCATTGAATGGCAGGATTTACCTCATGTGCTTTTATGCCTTGATAACAACCTACTAGGAGATCTGGAATGATTTCCCTAACTCATCCTCCCAGCTATTATCACAGCACTGTTAGAGTTGGAATGGGCATTTCTGTGGGAGACAGTTCAAGGTTAAGACATTCAGCCTGAGTGATGTAGGTGATCTTGATTCATTTTCTTGAACATAGATATCTGGTGCCATTTGAGAGGCTACAGAGTATCTGAGGCATCCACATGGGTCTACCAGATGTGATACAGGATCTATAGAGGGTCCACACCTTCTGACAGGGAAGTGGGAAGCCAAGTAGGATACAATGGGGCCTCTCAAATGGCTCTCTGTGTCACTAATTCAAGCCACTCAGTGCAATCTTTTTCTTATCAGCTTAGCCTACAATAGACACCTCCATTTGCTCACCTGAACAACCCTAGTCTTCACTGACAGTATGGGCTGGCTCTTGACTGACTGTTATGTGTGCCTGGTCATTCTGCTTACATATTAACACCTAAAATAGCTGAATTTGTGAACAAAATCTTCCCTGTAGCCATATGCTCACATTTAATGAGCGACTTCCACTTGACTAGATAAACCATGGCAACTCCCTAACTACTTCTTTGAGATACAACTTTAGTCTAAACTCTCCAAATATTGCAGCATTGTTTATTTCAAAGCTGTGAATGGACTTTGGACTCATCTCAATGTAGCATGGGAATGTTTATGAAGTGTCATGAAGGCTTTAAAGGGTGAAGTTTCCCACTGTGTTCTAACTTCAGCTTTGCACAGTTTGGAAACAAGTAGCAAATTCAGGGAATTTTCAGAGCTTTCTGGGTTTGTAGTCATATTGTCCAGAAAAAAAGTTGCATCCTAGAGTACACTGTTACAAAAGCTCTCCCTTATGATCCTGCCTGTCCTCTCTAGATCACCCCATTCTCATCAAGTGTTCTAAAGAGAGCTTAAGTTTCCAGCTCACATCCCAAAGGCCACATCACATCACGTAAAAGCTTGCAGTAAATCTGTGTTTTGCCTCCTCATGAAGGAGAGGCCTGTCCAGGCTCTGCTGCCACCTGAGGTGGCACCTGAGGCCCTGGTTGTTAGCCCAGAAGAGTGTGTTTTCTTATTGCAAATGTCCGTGTCTAAGCAGTGAAAGGTCAGTTTGATTTGCAGGATATTTTCTTCAATTATCTGCTGTGTAAAACCTTGCTTTTCTTAGTGCTTGTGAACAGCACAACATCAGAAGCACAGAAATACTGTTTGCACCCTCCTGACATCAGTTGCTCTCAGAGAGGCATCCCTACTAGAAGGGGGGATGAAGGTAATGCCACTCAATCGACATGAGGTACCAGTGCTCTTAGTGAGATCCACAGCAGATTTTGCTCTAGAAAATAGCCTGTAAGTAGTAGCCTTCCACTAGCCTGAAATCTTTATAAATAGCACTGAAGCCTTGCTGAATTATTATCTCTTGAGGAAGACCGATATTCCTGTCTCTGTGCTAGATGGGCTGTTGATGGGCTATCTCAGAAGGTTTCAATTACTTCAGGTTTTCCAGTTATGACAGAGTTGGGTTTTTTAAATGCATGTTAATAGTCTTTAACAGATTATTCATCCCACACGGTGCCAGGCCCGCTCTGAATAATGACACAAGCAAAAAGGCTAGGAAATCCATTAATTTATAGCTTTAATAATGCCATGATCATGGTCTCAGCTGCATCTCTACCAATGAAATGGGATTTGATACAGATATATCTGATATAGATGCCACTAGGTGCTACTCTGTAGTAGAGCTCAAACAACATGGATCACAGATTAAGGTTATCAAAGCGTCTGTGTTTTTGTCAATGTCCTATCTGTGAAGTTTGGCAAATGGAACAGAAAATGTTTTCCTCTGTAACATCTTCTAGCCTGCCTTGATTTAAACAAAGCTGTCCTTATGATTTAGAGTGTTTCTTTTCCTATAAGCTCTTTTACCCCACATCAGAGGAGTTACACAGCCATGCTGCTTGAATAGATAGGATGCACTAGTGGAGAAGGCAGCACCTTCATCACTCTTAAGTGAAGGTAACATCTCAGTAGTACACTATAAAAGGTCTTGGTCCTGATTTTGCAGTGATTCAGTCTGATGATTCAGCAGTGGGATCACTGAAGGGAAAAAGTGAAGCTATTAGATTGCAGTTCATGCAAAGAAATTGAAATGGGACACATTTAAGTCCTTATGCTTTGGAGAGGACATTTGACCTGGGAGTACAAACATTTCCCCCTCATTTCCACAACGCACAATATTTCACTCAGATCTTGGACCAGCCTGTTGGCTGCAGAGGGAATTAAGCCAATGGGCCAGATCTTGACAGAGTGTATCATTTGAGCTCCTCTGCTGGAGATACAATCCTTCAAATTTTGAGTATGAATTTTCTTCCAAGCCAACACATTATATACAAGTTATTCCAGTGAACATAAGGAGAAGCAGCAGTTTAGATACAAAGTTGACAATTTTTCATGTTTTACTGCTTCTGAAAAGTTCTGAAGCTGTTTTGAACAAACTATGTGCCATGGCTGGGCATGAGAGACTGCCAGCACTTGACTCATTAATATGTCTAGAGAATTTATGCAATAAACCCTTATATTTTGGACACAGAACATCTACTAGCACTAGAGGGCAAAAATATGCAAATTCAATTTAATTTCAGTGGTAAAGACTATCTCTGAACTTCCAAGAAAATTGAGGATAAGAGGTTTCTGAGAATTCCAGATCTTATGAAAAATAGTGTAATGAAAAATATGTATGCATTTATGTTAAATGCCACTTAAAAACACTGAATGGGGGTTGTGAACTTCTTTAATGACTGCAAAAATCAGGATGCTCCTCGATTTTTTTTTTATCAACTCACAGATCATAATTTTTGATACAAATTAAATTTCATATCACACTAGATTAAATAATTTTTAAAACCCCACAACTTTCAGATGGAGTTTTCTGGAACAAGGATAGATAAAATGGCTTGAATAAACTCTACAGAAGAGAATACATTTCCACAAAACTGTTGGACATTTTTATTGCATTCACTACAAAATCTTTAGTTTTTTCTAGTTGATGAAATTTATTCTACCTTTATCAGTTTACTTAAAACAAGGTAATAGTGTAGAGTCAGGGATCTGCTTCCATGGTATCTCATCCTAATGCAAGTTTAGATGAGAGTATAGATCCATAGAAATCACTAAATTGTCTCTTTGGCCTCTGAAATACAAGTTGATGAATTCAGGAACTGAGCTTGATAGCATGTGTTTCATTAAAGTCTGACTTTCAAAAGAGTATCTGGTGTGGGATTCATCTCACAGGATACCTCTGTTTTTTCTGGCAATGGTCTTGAAGACCAAATGTTGGATAAAAACATCACTGTCCTACCCAGGACCTTGAGCTGGAAAAAAGGCTCAGCAAAGGTTCTAGTCTTTAGGCATCTGCAGAGTAGCCTTATAGTTGTTTGCATGATATGAAACCCCAGAAAAAATATTCAATACAGTTTCAGTACCAAAAGACACTCCCTGTTCTTGGGCCAATGAAGGCAGTTGTCACCCTTGGCTTTTCATAGGAGAGCATCAAGGGAAGATGGCAGAAGACAGTAGTGACACTCACTAGCAGTTTAATCACTCTTTGTTCATCTGTAGGCTCACAGCCCACTTAAGGGTTCCTCATATTTTTGTCTCTGGGGTCTTCCTTCAGTTCCTTAGTATGCACCTTCTGCTCACAGGCAGATGGGCACAGCACTCCCAGCATTTCTGTTTGCTCTTTGACTGATCCCAGATAAAGCATCTTTAAGGAAGATGCCTCCAGTTCCCTTTCTAGTGTGGTATTGATCTTCCCAGCCAGACCTCCTCACTAGTGATGGCTTTTTCCCCAGAGAAAAATCAAGTATTTGAGAGAGAGAGAAGGGAAGAGTGCAGAGAGAAACAGAGACATGATGAAAGCAAGAGGATGATGGAGCATCCAGCAACACCTGTCTTTGTTACAGGTGCTTCATGCTGTTTCAAATAACCACCAGTGCTGATCCCTCATAGAGGTCTTTGATCTTTGGAAACCTTACCAATCATAATGGGAGATAACAGCAGAGGTGTACCATAACAGAGTGCTTGTGAATGAAAGTGTTTGCGTGTGAGAATGACCCAAATTTCTAAGGTGATAGTGCTTGATGAAGGGCTAGGCAAAGAAGAACAGTCTCCACTATCGAACTGAATGAAGGAAAAAAGGAAAATGAAAAAAAAAACCCCTCATAGTGAGGAATTTTAAGCACTGGAAGAGAGGCCCAGAGGTGTTTTGAGATCTCTGTCATTAGATATAATCAAAATGACTGCATAAGGCCCTAACACAGTTTCAAAATGGGGTAATGTTTCTTTGCTGGACTTGCTTTGATTGTGGCATTGGATCAGAGGCCTTCTGAGGTCACTTCCAACCTTAATTGTTCTATAATTTGTTAATCTTGTTTCCATAATAAGGTGGCTGTCCTTCATTTCTAACCATGTGCTGGAGGGATACATAACTAGCAAGGCCTGTGTCTGAAATCATCTTGTGAAGTATGAATTCTTAGCTCAAGCAGATTCTAGTTCTATCTGGTCAGTACTGGTTATCAGCTTTTAATTAACATTTAAAATGGAAAGCAATTAGCTGATTTAGAGAGAAACCATAACCAGAGAGGAATAGACCAGGTTACTTCATTAGATGGCACTGTGAATTATTCTCACAACAAGGTGCAAGGCAAGGATAAATATGTTTAATTTTTTGTGTGTTGACCCTTTACCCAGGCACCATCTGTCTCTCAAAATCTATTAAGCTCAAAGTGGCTTACTTTGATCTGATCATCTTGGGAGGCTATTCATTATAATTGCCAGTTATGAATCACCACCTAAATGGTTAGTCATCCACCCGCCCGTCAAGCTAAGCAGACTTCACATTTATCATTCTGAACCCAAAGGACATGTATTAAGCGTTCCTTCAAATCGCTGAATAAATATGAATATGGGGGTGGACTGAAGGGCTAAAGTTTAATTCCATCCCCCACAGTGGTTGTGTTCTGAGCAAAGGTGCCAAACAGTGCAGGTATGAGTACTCCTGAATGCCTCTCAGGATGCCTGGTCAATATAGAGTCAACTGCAGGATCAGATCTTCCCTTTTGGAGCACCAGGCAGCAGTTCATCTTGGGACTGCAGTCTCCTGTCAGTACCCAGCTCCCACACCCAGGTCTGTTCTAGTAGAAAGGCAACTTCATTGCTTGAACTCCAGTAGGTCTCTTCAGACTGGGGTTCTGCCAGAGAAAGAAAAATGGTGAAAAGTTCCAACTGGTCTGGTTGGTCCCCACCATCTTCATTTTTACTACACCACTGCTGTTGTGAGTGTGACTGCAGAGTATGCCACAACAAAATCACCGAGGTGGGCTGATTGCATTCATGGTCTCCCTCTCTGGTGGTTAGTTCTGGTCCTTTGTGGCCCAGAAGAAAGGAGCAGCATTTACTTCCACCTCCAAATGTGAGGCAGACCTTTATAACTAATCAGAACTGTTCTAGCTTCTCGAGCAGTTACATGTAATAATGAAATTGCACTGTTGTGATCTTAGAAATAAATCTTTAACATACTAGTCTGGCAGGAGCTGCAAAAGTATCCATCTGTCACTAGCTTGTATGGAATTACTGCCAAAGACTCTGGGAGAAGAAAAATGAATTGCAGACTAGATAAGCAGGCTAAGTTTTTTAAGGAGAAAATGAAACTTAACAATGTTACATAAAATAGTAGTGTGATGCAGGTTATTTGGAAGGGATAAAAAAGTTCCATCTGAGATTGTTTTGTTTCCTTTGAGCCTTGCAGATGGTTTTGCCTACATCCCTTCCCTACCTCAGGAGGTTTAAACACCAATAATGGCATCTTTATAGAAATGTAGGGTTCAATTTTTTTTGTCTAATGGTAACATGACCATCTTTGGCTTGAGAAGTCTCTACTGGGAGCCTTCTAAAGCCATAGCAATAGAATGAGAGGTGGCTGTAGGAAGTAGATATAGTTGCTCAGTGATGTACTTTATTTATAAGAAAGCTAAAAAGCCCCTCCTTTCTCTCTGAGAGTGTAAGCTTCCCCATCTCTAGGTACCCAGGTCTGTCAGTCCAGTGGTCTCTGACCTTAGGCCATTCTGTTTCTCTGCTTCCATTCAGCTCTGCACTTAATTCTTCCAAAAATCTGGAGAGGCTTGATCTATAGGCTTCTTCACAGCATTTACTGTTAAATCCAGCATTTACTGTTCGTCCTCCCTTGAGGGACACCCATACCCTTTGGAAAACTTGCAAGGTACCATGCAAGGCATCATCTTACATTAGTTTAAGTTCCATTATGTAATGGATGGGATTTATCCTCCTAACATTAGACATCTAATACATACACATCTGCAGCTGAGCTGATCATGCTCAACTTCATTTATCGGGAATGATTCACCCAAATGAAGGTAGATTTCAAATGACCTATTTTACTTATCTCTTTTTGATGGACTGTTGCCAATGCCTTTTGGCCTTTCCTATGTCTCTACAGAATACATAAGCTAGGGCTTCAGAACCTTCAGTGAAGAGGCTTACACTTCAGAGTCAAACATGGGGAGAGCAGCATCTTTAAATTTAAACTGCATAGCCAGTTCCCATTTGCTGATCTGGACATTGCTTGAAAAAGCTTCTTGCTCTTCTGAAGCTTACAATAAGATGGAAAGCTTTTAATCAGCTTTTCCACAATTTGCACCACCGCTCATAACCAAAGCAGTTCAAAGTCCAAAGTTCTCCAGTTACCTCCAGCTGCAGCACAAGGATCTGAAACATGTCACAAAGGCACTTCAGTGTCATTGGAACTCGAATTCATTACTGAGACCTGTTTTCATAGAGCAAAAATCATTTATTTCAGAGCCCACTGAGATCTAGATAAACCTTTTGCATTTATTTCATTTGCCTTTGGATCGGGTTTTATGTGAATAAAAAGTTGCATATGAGCAAAGCAAGAGCTTAATTAGGGATGTATAGTCACAAACTACTGAACACTCATTATTCTACAGTAAGACAGTACCCTTTGGAAAGCTTCCCCTCATGTGAGAGGGGACAAGAGTATGGTGGCATCACAATAGTCTAATTCCACCTTCCACTGCCATGACAGCTCATTTGATTCTACTCTGCTTTTCAAAGCCTTCCTTTTAACCTACATTACTACTTATATTTTAGTATTACATTAGGCAGCCCCAAGTGAATAAACCCACCCCGTTCAAAGCGCTGTGTAAATGAATCAAGCTTTCCCTCTCTCTGCTAATAAAACATGACATCTCTTCCAAAAGCTGATTTTTAATGTCACTAAAGGCTCTTTCTTCATCTTTTTTTCTAAGTGATGGCTTCAAGAAATTAGCCAACAGCCAATGTCTAGCAGAAGTAACAGCAGTACAGAATTGATGTCTGTTTTATCAAAAGCAAACCTTGTCTTCATGTTTTCATCTTTATCTCCATATCTTTCATTCTTTTTGTTCTTCTTCTAAGCAGAGGCTTTTAATTTTTATGGCCGGATGTGGGTTTTAATGATTTTCAGATAGGAGCTGAAAGTTTCACCTTGATTAAGTGATCCAGTCAGAAAAGGAAAACTGTATCACTCACTGGCTTCTCTCCATCCCATCATCAGAATTATTTCTCTTGACTGTTCTAAAGCACTCCTGCTGAGAGCAGTGCCCACACTCTGTCAGCACAAATATGTTGGTAAATCTGATTTGACCACATGTTCAGAAACAGTGATTATTCACAGACCGCAAAAAGCTGAAAAGAGTCATTCTGAGAGAGTAACTGTGCACAAAAAAAGACAGACTAAGGGTCAACGCAAGACCTGAGCTCTGCTCTGCAGCACAGAAAATCTTTGTCATCTCAAGTAACTAAAGTTGAGATGAAGCTGATCATTCATGTTCCCGAGACTCCCTGTTAAGATTCAACCACTGATGACAGCCCGAACGCATCTCTGGGCTATTGCAGGCAGGTTAATTTCAGGTCTTGGATTTGCAAATGCTGACTTTAGGATATGGTACTGACTCTACAGATGGTTAACTAGGTGTAGTTGCTCCCATGGAGATTAACAACCAGGTTTGAAGTTGCTATTTTGCTTTATCTTTTTCTACTACTCTTTTGCCGTGTGTTAGTTTGTTGGGTTTCTTTTTAGTGTCTTTTTTAACACATTATTATAGCAATCACAGCTGGTTTGTTGTTTTGTTTTGTTTTGTTTTTCTTCTTTCCTGACCTAAAGCTAGCATTTGTTTCTGAGTTCAGTTGCAAGAGATAAATTTGAGCTTAACCTTTTCTGCTTGCACTCTGGTCACATCCCAATTGCAGTGAATTCTGCTGTCATTAAGAAATGCTTTGCGTTCACCCCTGTAAGTGCAGAGCCCATTTCCGAGTGCCCAGCCCATTAGGAATGGCTCCAGCTGTACAAGAAGACAGTATTTTTATCACTACTTTTTATTCTTTCTCAAAGCTTGTAAACAAACTGTATCATAAAAAGCCATTTGGACAACTGATTGTTTAGACTCACGTCTTTATCTCCAGGGGACTCTTTTTGACTTGATTGGGTTGAAGCACAAATGATAAATCTAATCTGGCTTCACTGGATGAGTAAGTATCTGTTCATACAAGTTGCTCAGATGTACAAAAAGCCCACATTGTGACTCCCCCTTTTCATGACCTAATGAAATGATGCTGCTGGAGCATGAACCTGCAGGATTCCCAATCTGCTGTTAATGTCTTTAGCAAGACTGTGCTACACACAGAGATGGACTCTCTGCTTGTGCACCAGAGGTGAAGAAATGTACCTCTTTAAAGGACTCAAGTGCATCACAGGCTCCCTATACAAGGGTGATTTTCTCTCCAGCAGAAGGGCAAAAAGCTTTTTCTAACAGTATCTCAGCATTTGGTGACATCTGGGGAGAAATGAGCATTCTAGAGGCAACATCCCTCATGTCCCATGATTTTCATGGGACAATCTCCCATGACACTGGTTAACCCTCTAATACTTTAGGTGTTACTTATACCATTCCCCTTAGGTGCCCAACATTTAGCTAAGCTGGTTTTGTACTTGGAGGAGCAAGACAGAGCAAAGAACTTACTCATTCCACAAATCTAAGTCACCCCTTCAGGGAGATCATCTCTTTCTCTATTGTCTATATTGAAAGCATAAATAATTGGCCAAGAATAGGTAAGCATCAAGCTTTCACATGAGATGCATCCCCTCGTGTATGTACTCTGGCATATGTATTTGCCTTTGGGTGTGTATTATATCCTTCCTTAAATCCAGAATCAGAAATAAGTATCTCTGCCACTCCAGGTAGAACCATGATCAGTTTGCAAATAGTAGGCATCCAGGAAAGTACAAACCATGACATGTCTTTGCCACTGTTTCTCATGGTTTAACAGGAGGATTCAGTAAGCCACAATGAGGTCACTTTGATGAGAGAGTGAAAGTCAGCAGTCTAGGCTGGTGTTTATTGTAGTAATATGTGACTGAGTCAGCCCACCCTAACTCTGACTGTCTCGTGTAACTTATCTCGTTTAACTCATTTTGTAAACTGACCAAACCCCTTCTTGAAATTCATGGAGACATGTTGTACCTACAGCTTCATAATGAGAGGCTCTTCCAGAAATCTCCTGCACTATTGTTTAACCACATTGTTCTCATTCTCATTGCAAATTGATTCATGATGATCATGCTTGTCCTGGCAGTGCTGTCTTTTAACTTCAGGCCTTCTTTCACTTGGCTGTTCACTTCTCCATGCAAGCAGTTCTATCCCTCGTAGACTTGATTTTTCTAGAGTCTGTCCTACCTATTAAATGTAAACCCCATAATTTTCTATTGAAACAAATCATTGATTCAAAATCAAAAGAAGGAAACCCATTGTGGCACTCTTCTCACCATATTATAAACATCTGCATCGACTTGTCTTAAGTGTCAGATCAAGCAGCACACATCACACACAGTTGAGAAAACAACCAAACAAAGAGATTGTCAGGTCTGTTTTACCCAGTCTAGAAACTCTGATAGAAATTGTGGATTCCCCTGACAAAGCACCAGAGAGGACAGTTGCAAAACAGTTATTCACAAACCTGAAATGGGGTGTTTTTCATGAAGAAAGCTGGTGATAAGAAGGGATTGTTGGGTGCCAGACCAGCCAACAAGTGGGTTTCTAAGTACTGCAGACTATGGGTCTGTTTAAGTCCTTGAAGCCCACCAACAAATGGGATGATTGAAACCATTTGATGGAAGGGATGAAGTTCTCTCTTCCCTATCCTCCTTATCTATGTTTTAGCTACGATGAACTCCTGTTCATCTGGGACACCTACTACTGTCTGTGTGGTTTGGGTGGGACATTCCTCTGCTATTAGAGCTCATCAGCTCATTTGAGCACCCATTAGACAGTGTATTGGAGCTGGGGTTGGGGAATGTGTGTTTTACCCATGTTTTGAGTAGACTTCACATTGCATCTGAAGACAGGCCTCAAGTTTTAAAAGAAATGGGGAAAAGCAGTGGCTGTGCACCTTTGGACAATTTCTTTCCACACCATCTTCCCTACAATTCCAGCAGTGATTATGGATATACCCAGGATGGCTTTGCTCTACCTCAGGTGCTGATAGCTGAGAAGCTGTGTCAGCATGGGTTTCACACAGGCTGTGCAAGCTCATCCCAGGCCTTGAACAGTTGCCATGGTAGTTGATCCATGTTGAGGTCTACTCTACAACAAAATCAGTGCTATTAATACCCAAGCTTTAGCCTGCTGGTGCTGAAATGGGGATAAGAGCACTTTAATTTTTAGGGATGCAGTGAAGAGTAGTACATTAAAGATGGAAAAACATTCAGGGTAAGATATTAATATTGTCTAAATTTATAATCCAGGCATCTAAAGCAGAGCTAGTTGTCTAGACTCAGTTTATAACTGTTGAAAGGAAATAGGGCTTGATTCACTTGCATAAGCTCAGACATTTACTACTATTTGAAATGCTCTGCTGTATTTAAGGCATCAGATAAGAGACATGGGACATGTGAAGCCCATGCTTTTCCCAGAGTGCAGTACCTAGAAGAATAGCAAGCAAACTAGATGCCCATTTTTAAGAAGCTAAATCCTGCCCTCCATGTTTCGGTGGCTTGGCACGTATCGTAGTTTCTCTGAGTGCTGTCTAGTGGCCCTTTACAGGGGACATCTGACTATTCTAAGTGTTTATATTCTTTAATTATTTATTTTTTTCATCAGGTCCGTTCTGCTGCCAGGAAAAGATGGCACCGCTGGCAAGACCATCACTCCCTCCGAGTGCGTGTGGCACGTGCCATGTCTATCCCCACCTCTCCGACGCGGATCAGCTTCCATAGCATCAAACAGACCGCAGCCGTGTGATACGCCCTGCACATACACGCACCACGTGGTGGCCTTCAGGGTTCTTCTTTCTCCACTTTTCCCAAGCCCCTTTCTTCAAACTTTCTTCCTCTATTCTGCACTGCTCTCTTTTGTAACGGAGGTGCCCATCATATTTGTGTGGACTCTCATCTCCCGTATCCGTGATGCTGCTTTAAAGCAACCGGGCAAAAGCCTCTTGGAGTAGGTGGTGGCAAAACAGATGCAAGGAAGAAAGTGATTCAACACTGACTGCACCTTGGGGAATTTGACAGTACGAAGTCTAAACCAGCACACTGGCAGGAACAATCCCTTATTTTTTTCTCCCTTTTTTTGTTGTTCTTCCCTTCCGTATTGTGGTGAACAGACTGTTTTTAACATACTGCCCATCTCACCCTGTACATTGATTCCCAATGATTTCAAGAGTTTGGTGTATAGGTAGCCCGTCTCTTTCTTGTTTCTTTGTAAAAGTTCCCTCTCTGCAGAACTGTCATTTGAGAGCGTGTGGCAGCAAGAAAAAGACCATCTGAATGGTGGTGCAAAAAATCCACATTTATCTACCTTCCCCATTTCTCCCTTTGATAGACTGGGAGGTGGCCAGAGCATCGCTGGACTGTTTAACACAGGGCCTTGCAAGAACCATGCCCTGTTCATTCACAACATTTTGGAAAGGACAGCAATATCTCTAGACAGCTCTATAAAATATCCCTACTCCTCATAGCCCCACGCTTTCGACACAGTGTGAGTAGCCTTGGGAAAGTCTTTGGGTTTTTTCAGCTGAGAGGACTGGGGTGGGGAAGGACAATGGAACATGTTTTCTGGGTTTAAAGAATATAAAAGGGAAGCACTGTAAAAATGATGATGAGAAGAGGATGTTTGTGTTATGAGGATAGTGCTACATGCTGCACAAAGTTTATCTATTGAGCATTTTGAACTAGAGCAGATGTATCTACCAGGCTTTTTATGTGATGTTCAAAAATACTGTATATTTTCAGTAATAAACACTACTCTGGGTTGGTTTCAATAAAACCAGGCATCATTTTCTTTAGTCTGGAAAGGAAGAAGAACCTGTCTTGGGAGTGGTTTTGTACCTAAGATCGGGGAAGGAAATCCTGTTTGATGATGAGCCAACAAGAACAACCACCTCATGATAAAATCCGAACAAGAGGGCATTTGAATGCAAGGTGAATGGTCTCCCTTCTAGCTCATGGTGTTACAGTGGATCCCTGTCCCTCTGCACTCCCCTCCACTGGGCTTTGCAACAGCAGAAAGAGGAAAGCAAGTTGTGTAATATATTCTCCATCACCTGTAGCTCCACCAGGGCATTTCTCTTTCCATTTCAGCATATTTATTCTGGATTTTCATCCAGAATCCTGGTTTCCAGGACTATACAGAGCTGGAAAATATCTTGGAAGATACTGATGTTAATCCCCTGCTTTTGGAGGCAACCTAACAGCGTGATCACATTCAACATCCATCTGGATGGCAATGCACAGCAAATTTAAATGAACAAATTAAGGTTTTGTAACTTTTCTCCCTCCTAACTCTCTCTTGGATTCGTGTTCCTCAGATAATTGAGGGAGGAGGGAGAAGGGTGATTTGATATTATGTCTAGTTAGTCCTATCATCTCTGCTAAAGAGGAGGAGCAGGGAAGAATCTTCACATAGCCTTCCATGCAGCACACCGACCAGGGTGATAAATCCCAGTGCAGCAGAGACACAAACAAGCCTGGAAATGTGCCTGCCTGTGCCACTCACCACTGTCAGTTCCCTGAGTTCTGCAGAGGGATGCAAATCACCTTCGTGGTAGCTGGGAAACAAAAGTGTCTGGCAAGAGTGGCTAGGTGTCAGTGCTTTTATTCCTTGCATGCATCACGGTAACGACGCACGGCCTCCTGGCAGTTTGTGTTTGAAGGGACAGACTCAGCTACAGGGCAGAAATATGTGAATTGAGGACCTCTGTGCTTGCTCTGCCTCTAGGCCAGTCTGGGGTGAAAAAGGGATTTGCAGTGCAGCACATACTGTCAGAAATGACAGGTTATTGTTGCTACCGGCAGTGTATTTTCACAATTCAAATCCTTTTTCCAATTAGTTATTTGTCCAAAGCTGAGATTTTTCAGTCCTTCCAGCACTAGTCCTGTTTCAAGCCAGCACAGTGGACATACAGCATTAATGAGATACAGCTTATGTTAATTTTGAAGTGATGTCCATGCCAGCATATCCACTACCTCTGCTTGTCTTGCCATGGAAGCTTTCTGAGGTCTATCATGCCTGAGGTACTGACAGCCACTGCCCTTTTTCTCTAGAGCATGGTGATGTAAATCAAACTTGAATTTCAAGATTTCAGACCATCCTCAGAAGAGCAATAGCAAAACTGTTTTGACGGTGGATTTTTTTGTCTTCTCAGAGAGTGCCAAGCAGGGGAGAATATTTCTGGTCAGCCACAAGGTGTAGAATATCTGTATCCTGGAGCTCATGTTCTGGTTTCTCCGGAGCCACGAGCGGAGGCACACAGTCCATGGGCTCTCTACATTTGCAAGGTGGTCACCATCACTTTGTTTTCTAGGGATACAAGTGTCTGGAAGGACTCCTACTGGTGTCAGTACAACTGGTGCCAGGATCACATTTGCCCTCTCTCAGCATCCCTTTCTGGTTCTCAGTAAAGAGGCAATGCCTGTCTTTCCCTTTCTCTCCTCCACATCAAGGACCGGGCAGACCGTAGGGCAATCAAGATCCCCCGATGAAAGCTGCTATAGAAACAGGGAGTGGAAAGTGGTCTCCATGGCTATAGAAGGCTGATTCTCTTTTCCCCACTCTGTCAACTGATCAATATCATGCTTCCTTAAATTAACCTGTCTGCTTTCATTTGGTTTTGTTAGATGCAGTAGGATCCTACTCAATTCTATAAGTACAACTTAGTGTAACCCATGTTAGCTGTGGAACCAACCTACCCTTCACATTTTGGGGTTGAAGAGCTAGGATTGCACTGCCTAAAGAAATGAGGCCATGATGTGTCCTCTTCTTCCTCTGCATTTAGGCATGGTTCAAGGGTAAAATTTGAAGAAGATAAAAATAACCTTTTTGGCTTTTCAAGTTCTCACCCATAGGAGTCTGGAAGAAGTTCCCAGTTCACTTGACTGACAGCCATGATGATGCTCCTCTCTGCTATATTGTATAGTCCTACTGGTGAAGAGTTTACTTCTGTCATCAGCATTTGGCACATCCAAGCAGGAATGTCAAAATGCTCACCATTCCTCGAAACAACAGCCAAGGGAGCTGCTGATGCTGTCCTAAGTCATGGCGTGGGATCAAATCATGAGGCTGCTCAGAAATGAATTAATTTGAATTTAACTCTTTGGAAATCATGCCAGGAGAAAAATACCTAGGAGCAAAACAGAGAAGCAAGAGCTTCCATTTTCCCTGGGTAGTCCTTAAAATAAAAATACTGTAAAAGAATAAAAATACAGGCTGAGCTGAAGTGAGCCACACACCTTCATCTCAAGAGACAAGCATCTCCAGATTTGCAGGGGCACTGCAGGTAAGCCTGTGGCTGTCAGGGAACCTCAGGCACCCTTCAGGGATCATCCCAGCTCAGAAACCAAAACCCTGGACAGGAGGGCAGAACCAGGAGCATACAGGGAAGCACTGGCCTAGGTGCACTTATGGGCCAAGGTTCCTGAGTTTCTACAGGGAGGAGAGGGGCTCTTATCACTGGAACAAATTTGCCAGTCAGACCTGGCTTCTTACTTCATTTTCAGCTGCACATTTACAGGCTGGAGTCATGTGTCAGAGAGTCAGTCAGGTCTCCTCCCTGCCTTCCACACCTGCCATGTCTCCCAGTGGTGTTTGGCCTCCAGTGACACTCTGTTTCCAAGGTCCAAAGGGGATGTGATTTTCATGATTTTAATAGTGACTTAATGATTTGATGATTATTCAGGATACCTGTGAGCAGAGCTACTGAAACAATCCACAGATGTCTTGGACAGCAAAGGGAGGTCCCTTGGCCACACGTCACTTCTCAGGAAGGTGAGGACCAACTTGCAGAGGAGCAACCATGTGGAAAAGCAACCAGGGTAGGTGCTGAAATGAACCCAAGCCAGCTGTGTGGCCTGGCAGCAAAGGTAGCTAACAGCAGTCTGGACTGTTTTGAGGGAATTGACTATTCCCCTCTACTTTGCACTCATTAGACCGTGTCTAGATGCTGTGTCCAGTTTGGGGACCCTCAATACATGCAGACATGGATAAACTAGAGCAAGGCCAGCTGCAGGCCATCAGGTCTGGAGCTTTTGCTGTGCACAGAGAGGCAAGAGGAGCTGTTTCAGCATGGGGAAGAGGAGGCTTTGGGTGGTCTTGATAACAGCCTGTCAGTACCTGCAAGGAAGTTACTGAGGTGACAGACCTAGACCTTTCACAGTGGTGTGTGGCAGGAGGACAAGAGACAGCAGACATAAGCTGCAATAAGAAAGAGCCAGATCAGATACAAGGAGTAAGCTTTTCCTCATGAGACAGTTTGGTCAGTGAGGGTGGGTGATATCCCATCTCCAGAGATTTTTCAGGACAGCTTGATAAAGCCCTGAGCCACCTGTTCTGCAATCATGGCTGAGCCAGTGGTAGACTTGGACCAGAGACCTCCTGAGGTCCCTTACAACCCAAGTTATCTTGTCATCCTGGTAGTATTATTGTCAGTCATTCCACCAAAACAAGGATGAACATGAGCAAGTTTTGGCTGCTGTATTTTATTCAGGTGCACCTCAGGGGTCTTGGAAATACATTCATACCTCCTGCCTTCAAAAGAAGGCTTTTCCCTTGCTTTCTCCTGGCAGGGATAAAGCTGAACAAAGTCACATCTCTTTAGGGGGAACTATTCTCCTCTACATTGCGATGCCTTTTAAATCCCCATGTCCCTTTCAACAAAACAATAATTTCCAGCACAGACCTGGGATGATTCAGATGTAGCTTTTGAATCAGCAGGAAAAGTCTCAGCTATGCCAGGAAAATTATGGTCTCACAACCCCTGTGTTTGTTGTTTCTGTACCCGTGTATGCACATACATGTAAATGTCTCTCTGTGTGTGAAGAAGACTGGTCAAGTTACTTTTAATTTATGTAGGAAAAAAAAACCCAAAGCTTCTTGTTTTGGTGAATCATTACAGAAATGAACATCTATGAACACTTAAGTACTTGAAACAGAACTGGTAAAAGCTCTTCCAGGAAAATGTTTGCAGTGCTGAGCGCTGCAGATAATGCATTTGCCAACTGGCATCTGAGAGCAAGCACAAGCTTACTTTGGATCTGGACTAATTGCTTCCTTCTGACACTATTTAAATATTTTCACCCTCCTCCTTTGCAATAAATCCCCAGTCCCCACTTGCAGTGGAGACAACACATTGCCTCATCCTGACTAGTCTCTGTGGGAGTCAGCAATGCTGCACTGCAGTTCCTTAGATGTAGGGATGTCAGCTAAGGGACTGGGTTTGAGTGTCATCATGCAGCATGTGCCAGGCAATCAGGCCCAGCCAGCATGGGTTTATGAAAGGCAGGTCCTGCCTGACTAACCTGATACTGTATGACAAGGTGACACACTTCATGGATGAGGGAAGGGCTGTGGATGTTGTCTACCTGGATGTCACTAAAGCCTTTGACACCATTTCCCACAGCTTCCTCCTGGAGAAAGTGGCTGCTCACAGCTTGGACTGGCTTACACTTCATTGGGTAAAAAGTGGCTGAATGTCTGGAACTCTTGGCTCACCAAGAGTTGTGGTGAAAGAAGTTAAATCCAGTTGGCAGCTGGTGACAAGTGGTGTTCCCCAGGGCTCAGTGTCGGGGCCTGTTGTGTTTAATATTATTATCAGTGATCTGGGTGACAGCACCCTCAGTAAGTTTGCAGATGACACCAAGTTGGGAAGGAGTCTTGATTTGCTTGAGGGTAGAGGGGGTCTACAGAGGGATCTAGAAAGGATGGATGGATGGGCCAAGACAAATAGTAAAATAAAGAAGGTTTTGGACATCCTTTTAAAGACTTATACTTGACAGAAAATCAAGTAATTGAAGCTCCCATGCCTCTCTAGAAGATCTTCACCTTTCCTGCTGGAAGGAGGTGCTGGAAACCTGTCCTCTTAACACTTTTTTCAGTATGAATATGTTAGCACCAACTAACAGGGTGATGTCTTGGCTGAT
Organism: Chloroceryle aenea; assembly: GCA_013399075.1. Lineage (NCBI taxonomy): Eukaryota > Metazoa > Chordata > Aves > Coraciiformes > Cerylidae > Chloroceryle > Chloroceryle aenea. The sequence goes on along the minus strand of VWZY01010677.1, from coordinate 226,666 downwards.
TTTCTAAGCGTCACCTGTTTAACAGATAGAGGAATCTTGCAGCAGGCTTCTTTGGGGATGGATCATCAGTTGGCTTGGGCTGAGGCAGACGATGCTGTTTTCCTGGCTGCCCCTTCACTTGCAACTCCCTTACAGAGTGTTAAGGCAACTTCACCATCCCCAACACTGAGCAGCTGGCTGCAGTGTGCACAAAGATGGACATGTTCATGGCACCTTGAAGGAAAGAGGACTTTGCCATGAGCTCTGTGCTGGCTGGAGGGCAGCAATAGCACAGCCCTGAACCCCTGGTATGTAGGTACCTTCCAACACTGCTCATTGCCTTGGCTACGTTTCACACCCTTGGTAATGTGCTCTGTGATGCGAGAAGCTGATGTGTGCAAGAGAATGGGTCTTGTCTAGATAATGTCACTCAGGACCACGTGGAGCTGGAGGCTGGTTAGAGAGAAGTCGTGGAGGGTTGTAAACAGCTTCTGACTGTCCTGGTCTTTGGTCAGCTTCACTGTTTCCACAGTGTTGGTACCTACTCTTGCAGACAGCCACTACAAGGCTTTCCTTGGAGGGAAACAAAACAGTTTGGGGATTTCAGTCCTCTTCTGAGTTTCACCACACAGAAAATGGTATTTCCCTGTGTGGAGAGGATATTGTAGGTTCATGAGTGTGAAAGTTTCACATACACCCTTCGAATTTTCATAGACTACATCCCCTTTCTCATTAATGCCATAGAGCTGGAAGACAACAAGCGTCTCGGGAGAAACTTTTGGAAAAGAAATAGAGCATATCTGTAAATTGTGAACTGCTAGCAAAATGCAGTTAAAACAAAAATGTGCATAATCTGGGCAGTCCTGTTGGATTCTCCAGTGGTTTATAAGTTTCTCCACTTGCTGATTAGTGCAGTAGAAAGAAAATGTTTCTGATTAATGTAATTACCATAGAACAGAGCTATAGTGACCTTAAGCTATGAGAAGTCAAAGCTTTAAAAAAGAACTCATAAAACTTTAATGATTTTCTCAGATACTAATGAGCAAGCCAGCTTCCATGAAGGCTATCTGTACTCAGCAGTCTCCAAAGGCTGTGAAATGAACCCTCTGACCCTTTTGACACATCTTTGCGCTCCCAGGCTGCAAGGGGTCATGTCAAAGGCTGAGCCAATTAACTGCACTCTGGATATTGGCATATGTCAAATGAGTGATTCACGCTTTTGCGGTGGAAAAATGACAAATTATAAAGCTGCTGGCAAGGTCATAAGAAAGAGCACGAGCACCCTGCAGGGATGCTCTCCTCAGGGTCCAGCAATGTTGTGCTGATTATTGGCACGGTGGCTAATGAGCTGCCCCATGCAAGCGGAGAAGGGAATAGTGGTTAACCTGGGTCAGCTCAAAGCTGGCCAGCCACATCCAGCCTGGAAGCACATTTAGACAGTAGAGATGCTGAACGTCCTTCAGCTGTCTTGCCTGTGATTTAGTAGTTGACTCATTCTGACCTTGGGGATGCTCACTGGTTGCTGACTTACAGCTCTGCAGTTCAGCCAGGGGCTAACTGATCAGCTGCCATGTCAACCAGTGGGTCCTGGCACATCAACTGACCACCTCTAATGTCTGAAACACGAGACTGCTTATTCCTAGAACAAGGGTGAGGCAACATGTAAGCCAGCTCAGGAGCAGTATGCAACCAAAGTAATGCAGGCCAAAAGATCGGCCCAACTGCTTGTTTGTGAGATCTGGAGATTGCCATCTGTTTATATATCCCAGGAATGCCTGAAAGTCTCCTTGCCCAGTAACCCAGTGGAGATTGGCCTCGATTCTGTAAATCATAGACACATAGAATTGTAGAATCATAAAATGTTTTGGGCTGGGAAGGACCTTTAAAGGTCATCTAGTCCATCCCCATCCTGCCATGAGTGAGGACACCTTCAACTAGATGAGATTGCTCAGAGCCCTCAGCAGGTACCTGTGCACAGAATTTCAGATAAGTCATCAAGTCTAGAGCAGCCTTTCTTTAACAAAAGGATTGCATGAACTTTTTGAGGAAAAAAAAGAAAACCAACAAACAGAAAGCTGGTCATCCTGTGCTGTTTTGCCACAATAATGAAGTTGGAGTTCATTTGGAACATCTGGTGATGGGTTTTATTAGCCTTCAACTTGTTTCTGTGTCTGGATATGTGCACACATGGCTTTTTGATCTATTTCTTATTTATTTATTCATTTATTGAAGAAGTTATCTTATGGCTAAAGAGACCAAGAAACACTTGGCAACCAAATCAAGTGCTGGGCTGGCAATAGGACCTCTCTGCACTCTTCTTTTAGATGTCTCATAATACTTCTCCATAAACCCATAATAAGCTGAGAGGTGTACAGTTCAATCCACATCTGAAACCTAACGTACAATCCTGGGTCAGTATTGTCCATCTCTGATTCAGCACAGACACCAGAGGCCTGAGCTGTGTACACTGCTACCAACAAGCCCCTGTTAGAGGTGGCTGCCTGACAAAGACACTGTCAGCCAAAAAATAATGCCCATTTTTCCATGTTATTGGCCAAATGTGTATGGGGCTCTGAGGATGCAGAAAGCCACTTAATGGGATTTTCAAACACTCCTGTATAGGCTGAGTACTTAATTCCCACTGATTTCTGCTGGAGCTGAGTGTGTATCAGAGTTAACTTTGTAAATACCTTTACAGGTGCTCGTGTATTTTTCATGTATTTGTGCTTATTTTGAAACATGTCTGTCAGGTCTTCTGCAAATTTCTTTGAACGGGAAGGGAAGGCTCTCCTGGACCACAGCAGGCTTTGGGTGGTCACATCTGTGTCTTCTGAGTCCCCCATGCACTGCAGAAAGCTTCATGGCTTCATCAATGCAGAAGAATTAATCACAGCCACCAGTGGGTTTCTTTTCTGTTTTGATAATTTAAATCTGACCCACAGAGATCTTTGAAGACACAGATCAAGCCTTTGAACCCAATATCCTATATCTTGGGAAAAGAACAAGTGGGAAGAAGAGCATTGATCTTTTTCCTGAAGCCATATTGGATTTCTTTGATAGTGGCATACATAAAAATACAAAGAGGAAAAAAATCTCTGTTATTTTTCACTTGCTCTTTTTATTTTTTTTCCTTTCTTCAGACTTTTCTGCAGGTAGTGTTTCCATTTTGCTCCGCTAAGTATGTGCAAGTGGTACCATTTATATACCCAGCTCCATCACCAAATCAGTTTAGGGCCCACAACAACACAGAGAACGACATGACGTTTTTCCAATAGATATCAAACTCACGGCTCTTTCCCAAAAGGGAATTTCACAGGAAATGAAGCTATTTGCAAAACCAGGTTAAATGAGGCAATAATTTTGACTGAAGGAAAACGAGTGGTTCAAAATGCTGTTACTGATGACTAAGAACTGCCTTTCACATCATAAAAAAAAAGTTATTTTTTATTTTAAAATTGACCAAATTCTTTTCTTCAAAACAAAACAAACAAAACCAAACAGGTTCTAAAAACAATTCCTATGTCAAATCACTGGAAGCTCTTTATCTGTTGCTTCCTTCTGTTTTTCTCAATTTCTCCAGCATCTGTGGGTCAGCAGAGGAGCCTGACATCACTTCTGCAAATGTTTAAAGACTCTAGTCATGAACATCTTGGAAAGATGGGCTTGTAAAAAGGGGAGACTCTTACTGGTTCTCCTTTTGTCCCTTAGACATCACAGGTGAAATCTGCTTAAACACATCACCCTGTCTATCTGACCCAACAGGTCTCTCCTCGGTGGCTTTCCTATGTGAGATTGGCAGCTCATGAAGCAGATGTCTCTTTAGGACTTCAGTGACCATGGTTCTTATAGTTCCCCTCCAACCTGGCCAGTCAGCATGGAACAAAACAGTCAGTTGTCATCTGAAGAACTGGTAGTAGCTTCCCCATCAGTAACTTAGGAGATTGCTAGGAGCACATCCTTCTCAAGCTGCATTACACTGGTGTTCCTCGAAACTTTGAAAGCAAAAGTGACTATCAAAGGCAAGGGAATATGCAGAGAACTGGAAGGATTGGCTGAATGGATGGTGTCCATTTAGCAGCTGCCCATTCCATTAAACTGTTCTAAACCCCTCCTCCTTCCAGAAGCATCACTTACAGGCCTTGCATTCCTAAGTCACTTCAGTGCTTTACCCTACAAGTTTTCTTCACTTGTTTTGGTGGCTGCTTTTGGCCTCAGTTTGACTTTAAGTTCTGGGTGAGTCCCTGGGAGAAACTTGGATGCATTTTGTCCCCCAAGTGTGGTGATAATACTGCCATGAGTTCTGCTAGTCTCTGAATTCCAGCCAATTCAGCATCCATTCCCTCTATCTTCACTCTGAGGGTGGTGAGACACTGGATCTGGTTGCCCAGGAAAGCTGTGAATGCTCCATCACTGCAAGTGTTCAAGACCAGGTTGGATGGGGACCTTGCACAACCTGGTTTAGTGGGAGATGTCCCTGCCCATGGCAGGGGTGTTGGAACTAGATGATCTTTAAGGTCCCTTCCAAACCAAACCATTCTACGATTCTATCCTCAAGTTCTACTTTTCCAGAAACATTATCCTTATTTATTCATCCTTGCTTGGCATTGTACTCTTCATTTTTTACATGCCTAGCTCCAGAACAGAGCCAGCTAAGTCTTCCTTTGCCAAGCCTACAGTAGCTCTGAGATGCCTTCTCCAGCTGGTCCTGGAATGTGCCCATCACAAGGGAATAACTTTTTATTGGCAGTGCAAAAGAATATGAACTCAACTGAATATAATCCTGCCAGCAGAATATTCTTCAGGGATGTGACAACAATGTGTGCCAGAGAGAAGGGTCAGCAGGGAAGCAGTGAAAGAACACACAGAGGCTTCCAAGGAGCAGTCAATTCACAGACTGGAGCAACAAGGACCAACCTACCTGGCAAGGTGATTTAACAAACAACCTGCCCAGAGGGGAGAGATGGTTGATCTGAGGGAAGACTTGTTGAGACCAGAGAAAGGTCTGGGTGTAGAAGCAGTATAGATGGCCTACTACCATTGGTACGTGCTGCAAAGACTAAATAGTCTGAAGGAAGAGGAGCCTGCATGGTCAATAATCAGTCCTGGGGTTGCAGTGGCCAAGTGATGTTCTTGCACTGGTCCTGAGCTCCATCCTGTGCATGCAAAGTTCATTACCTGGGAGATGTAGCACATGACAACAACACAAGCATCCAATGGTGTAATCAATAAGGTTGCTTGAAAGTTTGGGTTTGGCTTTGCAGATTTGCATTTTCCCATTTTATTAGTTACTCACTTTGCACGTTTTACACGCTCAGTGATAAAAAATCTGTGACTAGTGCTGTGTGTCCACATTTGTGCTGTTCTCCAGGCTAACCTTCACCATGTTAACAACAGCTGGCTTGCTCAGCCTCATTCTTTATTTCCCGTTTGGTGTACACAGGCTCTCAAGGCATTTTTGCCTTGGTCAGCAGTGACAAGGACTGGAAAGTTGCTTGCAAAGCAATAAAGAGAAAAAGTTGCAAGAAAATATTTTATTGAAGTTGCCAGCATCATAAATCTTCTAAGAAACATGTGGTTCCCTTTTCTGCTGAACTCATAAAGGGGAGAGATGTAAAATAAACCAGATCCAATCTGCCACCCCCTCCAACTCTCTGTGTGCCTAAGGATTGAAAGGAAAGCCTCAAGCTGCTGCAGACCCCAAACTCATCATGTGACTCCTTCAATAAATCACGTTCTGAAATGATATTTGCTTCTAGCCACAAGACATTTGTGATTTATATGGGGCAGGCTCCTTGCGAAATGATTACAAGCAGTCCCATCTGCAGCATAAAATCAGAAATACTCTGCAGCCAAAGTCAATTAAAAACCAAATACATCAGACCTCCTGGTCCCTGTTTCAGGCAAGGGAGGATCACATGCTTTTCCCTATCAATTAATTACACATCGGCATCATTGTGCATGGTGTTATTTATTAGTTGTTCCTATTTAAATCAACATCCCAAGCAATCAAGCTGTCTCAGCTCAGTTATTTTATTGCTTACAGAGAATTTTGTTGGCATGACAGTGTCTGTGTACCCCTCGAGTGTGCTGTATAGATCCCATCTGTGCCCATGCGGAAGGGAGAATCCTTTGTTTGCCAGGATGGATTAACATCTGCATCCAGAATCACGTGAAGGACTCACCTGAAACTCTGCAGAGACTGTCCTGAAGCTGTGTGGCTGTTACCATGCAGAGAGCATTTGCTACAGGTGATTCAAAACAGGCTCCCTGCACCTCATGGGCTGTATTAATATCCTCACTGGAGGGTGGCTCAGATGCTTGTGGGTTAAAAAGAGATATCTCCAGAGCTAAAGCTCACAACTTGTTTGACCGACTTATTGAAGCATACCTGCTAAGTGCCACCTGAGATGGCCTAGGGTGTCTGAGACAGCTGCATGGAGTGTCAAGGTGACAAACCAGAGGCCAGGCACGGCTCCAAAGGTGCTAGACACCAGCAGGTGAATCGCTTGCCTGAGGCTCTTCTGTATCACAAGTACCACATCACATTATCATTTTATACCACATTACCTTCTTATATCACATTATCATTTTATATCAAGCCAAAGAAAACTGCTTTGTATTTACTTAACCTCTCCTGTACCTACTGCTCCTCATCTGCAGCTGAAATGCTCTGATTATCCTGCATTAGTCACCCAGCTTTCTACTCTTTGTCATTTCCTAAGTGAAGACTCCTATTTATTTTGTTCTTTTGTCACAGCACTGGATAGCACTAGGAAAAAGAGAGAGCAAGGCCATGAGGTTACTCCTCCCTCTGCCATGGTGACTGAATGGGCACAGTGCACCCAGCAGAGACCAGCACACTTGCAGACTGTGACAGGTGGAGGTGCTGCAACTGGACAAGCTGGTCTGATGTAAGGAAAGGAGACAGCAGCAAAGAGCAATGATTGCAAGGTAATGAAGGGAGCTCTATGATTTGTTTTTCATAGTATGAACAGGTGGCTCATGCTGGGATCTCAGCCTCATGGAGGCACTGCAAGGATGACAGAAAATGGCACTGTCTGGGAGTCACCATCATCAAATTGCTTCTCAGGAATAGAAAATGGTATGTGTATGTCTTTAGAGAGAGCCAGGGGTTGGTGAGGACTTGAATGTAGGGGTTTGTTTGTTTTCTATGCCCCCTGCTTTTCTAGTATGATTAAGCTGAGAGAGGGAGGAAAAAAAGAAAATAAAAGCTACAAAACAGTTATAACTCATAAACAATGCCAAGGAAATAATTCCAAAGTCACATTCCAGTTTTCCATTCAGCTGAAAACCTGAAGGAAGAGAACTCCATCAATAGCAAGTCTGAGCCTTTTCTGATTCAGCTTTTGGGCTGGGATGTGTCATAACCTCTAGAGCAGACACACACCTGGTAGGTGAATTAAAAGGTAACGTCTCCTGTGAAGATGGAGACAAGAGAAGCCAATGGTCTCATCTCCAGCAGTCCTACTGCATGTGACCCCTCTGGGTACCAGTGTCTCACTGTGCAGTTTAGTCCTTTCTTAATTTAAGCTTTTGCCAGAAGAATCTGGTAAACGTTAAAATAAAACCCTAAATAAATCTATATTGCTCAACCTGAGACACATTTGTTATGACCCTTAAGTAGCTGATAGCAAAGGTGGCTCTTTCAGGGGACAATCTGCAGCACAAGCCTGTCCTTGGTGCTCAGAAATGGGCAGTTTCAGCCTCAGCACTGAAATTACCCATATTCTGAACCTGCTTAAATCTACTGGGAGTCTTTCACTGGTGTATCACTTTGCTTTTACTTTAGTAGAAAGTAATGGTGAATCACATCTATTGTTTTCTGTGGAGCTTCTTTTGATCCACAGTGCTAGAAGTGGGAGGTGAAAACTACTGATGATATCATTATCCTTCTAGAGAAAAACATCTCCTGAATCACACTCTCACTACAAATTCATTTTGCAAAGTTGAGCATTCAAATACTTATTTTACTCTACACACCATATCACTGAAATTTCATGAAGACAGAAGTACACAGAAAAAAAAAAATAGACATATAAAAAGAAATTGTCCTGAAAGGAAAGACTAGGTGGAAATCATCTTCTAAATAAACAAATAGATCCCACATAGTCAAAACCCTCATTATTTAATATCTTTTTTTTTCATTCCTTTTCTTACAAAAGCTGACAGCAGGAGTGCTGATCTTTCCTGTACATACACGATTCCCTCTGTCTCTTCTTGCCAACACAGGGCTGTCTCCTGCCGTGAGAGATACCCCAGAGCATCACAGACATACTCCTGGCTGACCAATACGACATGGGACTTCTATGTGGCCTTTCAGCAGAAGCAGCCAAGAGGCCACAAGGAATACCTTATGAGGTCTTAAATGGCAGGGGATCCCTACATGCTGGTAAGTGAATAAAACCCTTTCATTTGAGCAGTTCTCGGTACCATTCACAGTGTGAAATAGTTCTGCACAGGCTGTAACAGGAGCTGGAAGCCCCAACAAGAGGCAAATGTCACTCTCATAGTCTTAGACAGTTTTACTCCCTTATAATCCAAATGATTCATCCTTCTCTGATTTATATCAGTGTACACCCAAACCATTATCTGAACACCCATAGGATGTTTCAAATCATACTGGTATGACTCAGGGGTGAATTGAGTGGTGGAATTAGCTCTAATTTAAAGAATATGGAAGACTATAAAGAAGATGGAAGTTCCCCTCTTGTACCCTCGGGGAGTCCCTCAGCAGTCCGAATGGCCCAGACCCACTTCAGGTGACTTCCCTGCACCCAGGCAAGAGAAGCCCCCTCCTCACACATGGCTGTGAGTCTGCCCTCAACATCATGGTATCATGGCAGAGAGGCTGGTCAATGCACATGCACTGTGCAGGTGCCCTGCATGAGAGTCCAGTCCTAGGAGACATCATTCCCTGCAGGAATGTGTGCAACAGACACCCTGCTTAAGATATTGTGCACAGCTGCTGCAATACCCCTTTGAAATCCTCTGGCCCTGGGAGATGCCAGGGATCCAGCCCAGGGTGCTGGAACTACTCCAGCTATCATAGAATCATAGGATGCTTTCGGTTAGAAGGGATCTTAATGAGCATCTAGTGCCACCCCCCTGCCACAGGCAGGGAGCCTTTCACTAGACCAGGCTGCTCAAAGCCCCATCCAACCTGGCCATGAACACTTCCAGGGATGGGGTGTCCATAACTTCCCTGACTAACCCATTCCAGTGTCTCACTACCCTCACAGTGAAGAATTTCTTCCTTATATCTAATCTAGATCTACCTTCTTTATAAATGGATCCACTCCAAACTAGATGAGAGGATCCTTCTCCAGCATCAGAGAATCTACAGACATCATGAAGACCACAACCACCCCAGGTAGAAAAGAATTGTATTCCTTGAGGATGGAGGGCCTTTGGTCTGGAAACACTGAAATATAAAATTCAAGCAATGCTGCTCTTCTACAGAGTCACTTTTTTCACACTTAATACCAGTGTATTTTTGCTCACACGATTTAGAACTGAGGCTGAGCAGCACAGGAGTGTTAGCTACCCTGAAACCACTTGCCACTCCTGAAAACAAGGCAGGCCAAACCATGGTGAGCAGGGGATGGGATTGCAGCTTTTTACATTCTGGTCACAAACAGATCATCAGCAGTGTCCCTGCTGGCCTCCTCTCTCTTTCCCATTAAGTGTTAGACTGGTCAAACACAGGTTTTTCACTTGCAGGTCAGGTGGGTTAAGAGTAAGAGCAGAAGGTTACCATCCATCAGCTGAACTTTGCTGCTGGATCACCACGTTCAGCCCTGGAATCACAGCCAAGAGACAGCTATGCTCTGCCTGCTCTTCAAGGGCATGTGTAACAGCTGGAGCTGACTGAATCTCTGGCAGTGAGGCTTTTCTTACCATCAAGTTTGGCTCGAATGATTCAACTGGAAAACCCGCTTCTGTCAAAAGATAATTTCAACCACTCCAGCCAGAAGTTACCCTTTGGCAATGAGTTACTGTACGAGCATCCAGCTCGTGGCACTTACCTTGGGTAGGAAACTCTTTTAGTTAATTGCCCTATGCTCCTTCTGTGGTCAACAGAGAGCTAGAGTCAAGAGTCCACAGCATGACTTACCTCACCTTAAAAGAGGCGTGTGAAAGAGATTTATTTTTTTTTAGGCATCTATAATCTTCTGTTTCTCTCTGTTGGCAATAAAGGGAGCTGAGTGGGACTGGTCCAGCTTTAGATGTTTAGCTGAGGCTGTCAGATAAATGATGTGTAGTTTGTCTTTCTGATGTGGTGGTGCACAGACCATGTGAGACCTGCTCCACACACAGCTGAGGCTCCAAGGCATTTACTGGGAGCAGAGCTGTGATGCCAGCAGCAACCACCACTGCAACACAACCTAATCTAACACTGCGTAGCTTGAACACCCCTGTAGCACGTGTCACAAAACTGTGGGTAGCAGCATTTTTCTTGTATTGAAATGCTTTGCTGACTTCAGCCTACAGTAAAGGGGAAAATAGTCTCGAAGGCTTCTTTTTGTCAAGGGCTTCTGAAATATTTTCAGTTCAACAGGGCTTCAGTGCAGCCAGGAAACTGATCCTGAAAACCCATTTTTCTCTGGAGCATCAACACACAGTGGTCTAAAAAGAAAGAGATCAAGAGTTCTCAGCAAAAATCCCAACCTCTTTAGGTGTGACAGGCTGTGCAATTTAAAATCCATTAGCCACCAATATATAAACCCTGCTTCTTCCACCACTTTTTCCAATGAAAAGTTTATATCAAAGGCTGGCAGCTGTCATAATGCTTTGATCCATGTTCCAATTGCCATGCTGAATTTAATATGACATTGTTAGCTGAGTCAAAGAGAAATTTCCCTAGCACCAGCATTTAACAGCCTTTCTGTCTGCTAGCCATCTACAGATGGAGGAACAGGGGTCTATGTTCCTGTGCTCTGTGGTAGCCACTGTCCTAATCTTTGTGTTTCAGACATAAAAGTAAATCCACAGTATAAGCCCCACCCCACCCCCCCATCCTCTGAGACTGATCCCCAGCTCACTTTTCAAAACTAAGAAAGAGCTTTGACAATGTGGTCCTGTTCAGTGCAACTGAAGGAGCTGCTTCTTGGGAGCTGATGAAGCCAGAGCCAGCATCTCTGAAATAAGCCATTTGCCAGCAATATCCAGAACAGGGAGATCTACAGAGCAGGGGTAGCATTGCACCTTCTGACACCATCAGCACCACAGCTTTTGATATTTGCATTTTCCATGACATTTTCCCTGTAAAGAAGGAACCATGAGCCCAGAAGTAGCTTTGTGGAAGTGTTGCCTAAAGGTAGCTCAATGCATTCACATGCACACCAGCCCTGGGGTCAAATAACCCTGCAGTCTGTAGGGCAAGCCCTTGGCAAGCCCAGCAGAAGCACAGACACAAGTGAATCCAACCAGAGCTTGACAGACTCAGCAAACTCATTCCCCACTCCCAGAGGCCCATCACTGCGCAAGCTGTGAGTGCATTTGTGGAGCAAAGTAATGTTTGAGTAGCTTGCAGCTAAAGCCTCCTTGTTCTGACATCTGCACTACATCATATAACTGTTTGTTACCTTTCCATGGGAATGGGAATGAGAACAGTATAGGAAACAGAGACCACTCGAGGAGATGTTTAGTCCTTTGAACAGCCCTGTTTGGGACACCAGCACCTGACTGCAAAGCCAGAGCAAGAGCACGGATATTTCCTGGAAACTGCAAGGGAAGGATGGGTCAGGACTCCTGCTGTGGGAATATTCACACATATTTACACTCAGCTTCCTCGGAGATGTCCAGGACTCAATCCCAAGAAAAGCACATAGAAATGAGGGACATGAGGAAGTAGCTCATCAAGGCTAAGGACTGAGCTTTTCCTGATGCTCAGTGACTAAGAGATGAGAGGAGTTAAAGATGGACAGGCTTACTGGCTCCTCTCTGGTTTATACAGCTGACAAATTGACACATCACCCATTTCACTGTCGGGAGCAAGTACTAAACCACCAGAATGGAACATAAATTAGTCTGGAGAGTCTCTAAAAGGAATCAAGGTTAAAGGACAAAAATGAATGCATTAAACAGCTGAGCACCAAGTGAAAACTGCAAAATGCTAGACACAAATTACAGATATGTACAGAAATCAGCCATTCCTCTGCATTCCTCTGTCCCCTCAGAAATGCCTCAGTGGCAGTAGAACATTCTCTATAAACATTCATTTCCCAAGCTTAACTTGTCACACTCTTGACTCCTGGCCATCCAGGAGCTGTTTATTGCCCCCATGAAATCCCCAGAGCAAAGCAGGACACTCATGGATTCCAGGGTCAGACTGGTTTCCTCCCCAAATCCTACAGCTTTGTCTCCTCCTGATCCTCCACTTACATCTCCTGGGAGGCAGTAGCCTGCTATAAGAAGCTAGGAAATGCAGAGCTGAGAGAAGAGCCATCATGCCTAGGGTAGGTTCACACCAGGAAAGCTTTGAGAAGACATTTCCATTCTATCACGGAGTTTGAAATGCAGGATTTGCAGAATTTAACAAACTGCAGGATCTGAGCTCCAGCTGCATTGGACTGGTGGGGACTGGAGTGTTCTGTTTGCTCCCCATTTGCTTGTGGGCATGGAAGCTAAAGTTCTGCAACCTAGTTGAAGAAGGTGTTGGTCTTCCTGTTCCCGATCCATTCCACACCTCCCCTTTCAGCCTGTCCAAAAAGACAGCTTCAAGGCCCCCTTAAGTTAATCCCAGTTGGCATCTCCTCAAACACCTTTAAAAAAGCTCTTGAAGGGACCCAAGGGTCCAGATCACTACGAAAGCACCAAAGAGAAAATTCCACAGCTCCCAGGACAGTGTTCCTCTCTGCAGACCAAATACCTTCACGAGCCATCTGCTGGCTTCCTGAGGGAGCATCATTACTCATGCACCAGTGTTGGGAAATCTGCTGAGCAGTTCAGGAGCTGCTACTGCTGGTTCTGGGAGGGGGCAGCCTGTCTCTCCCCCAGCTCAGTGGGCTATCTCTGATCTACTTCAAGCATGGCTGCAATGCCTCTGCTGTGACTGCCCCTACTCCAGGACCCCTGAACCCTGGCATCCCCCCCTGCATTTGCAAGCCCACCTCTTAACCTAAGACCCTGTGCAGGTCAAGCTGGCTCCAGCTTTTCCCCTTTCTAGTGAACTATTTCCTTCTTCTCGTCCTCTAAGGCCTCCTGAAGAGCTCTCCAAGGAGTTTGTGATGTCAAAACATGCTCGTAAATCACTTCTCTGCAGCTTTCCCAAGAATGAGCACACAGGCGCGGCTGCGTCCCTCCGAGTAATTCCCACCATTCTCTTTAAGAGATGTGAAGCTGCTCAGTGACTTCTCAGCCCTGCAAAATTCCTTCAACTCATTCTCATTGCATGACAGAGAGCACACGTAGGTGTTTGCAAACAAGCCCAGCCAAACACTAAGACCCATGCTCCCCACATCCTGACTCAAATCAGGCATCAGCAGGGAATTTGACAAGCTGTGATGTATTACCTCATCCCCACAGTAGCTTTCACCCACATCTTGTCCAATCCTTGGCCAATTTCCCCACTAAAAATGTCAAACCATCTCAGAAAAGGATGCTCAAAAATATCTCGTTGCTTTACAGAATCTCATGCTGTTCACAGCTCTTTTCAGCAAGTTTTTTTTAGATGGTTGCAGCATATTGACAGCTCAAGTTGCCTTATAAAACTAAACGATCAGTTGAATAGTCAAGAGCAATGAAGTAACATTTCTAAACTTGTCTTCCCAGTCTCCAGGGCCTGATGGCTGTTGGTAGCAAAGTGATACCTCACACCTACACAGCTGAAATGAGCTAATAACCTCCTGCTGGGCTGTTGCTTCTCCCCTCATTGTACTGCTCAGCAGCGGTACTACTGAATAACTCCACACCAAAATAAATGCCACCAAGAACTGAATCTGTCCTTCCCTGGACTTTCCAGCACAGAGTGCCTTGAACAAAGAAATAGCAATCAGGAGAGGAAAGGATGCTGATAAGACTTCTTATCAGTCCATCTCTGACCTTGTAATTGCAATGAGTCTTTTATAATATGCAGGGGAGTCAATCAACACTGCAGAAGACAAGGAGCAACAAGGGACCATATGTCTCACCTTCATGGCTGCCAGCAAGTTTCTGATTCTTTAGCCAACCAAGTTCTCATTCAAGGTGTTCTCTGTTGTCACTTTTTTGAGCAAGACCTAGAGGGCACATCCTTGCACTGGCAGTCCTTGATTGCATATGAGATCCATGCTGACTCCACAGATAACAATAAGATGCCCTTGAGAAGTGCAATCAAAAGAGATATGTGGCTTGTAGTTGCTCTGATAACAGAGTAACCCACTGAGAAAGCAAAATCCCACAGCCTGGAGGTATGTAATTCTCAGATATAGTTCTCAGAAATCTCAGCAGTGTCTTTGTATTCATCCCTAAATATATCTCAAACTTTAGCACAATGCCAACACAAGAGGATGTCTAATGCAGAACATATGTCCATCTGTATTTTCATCCCAGAAAAACATACTCAGGCTTGAGACAGGACTTTAGAAAATGGTTGGTCTGTCACCCAGATCCCCAGTCACTTCCAAACAGCAAGTGTCCTGGGGAAAGGGGAAAACTCACTCACCCACCTATAATGATAAAAGCTGTTTCCAGAATTATCTGTCTGGTGTCTGGATGAAACTCATGTGCAGAAGAGACTCTTCTAGCTTTCGACGAGATAGTCCCACCCAAGATTCGTAATGGTGAGGCAGAAGGTGGTGCATCTGCCATGGCTTCCCTGGAGAATGCCTCCACCACCAGTCACGTGGCCCATACCCCAGTCACTTGGGGCAGTAGCTTTGATTTTCCGCACTTGAGCTCCGCAGCTCTATGCCAACATCTGCTCTACTGCTCCTCTGCCTCCCTTGGTCGTTCACAGCATCCACATTTCTAAGCAGCCTCTTTGCATCCTCTCCATATTGTTGAAAATACTGGAATCTGTAAGAAACCCCAAGGATTTTCTCTTTACTGGCCCACAAATAAGTGCCCTCCTGAAGCCATTTCCATCTTGCTCATCATATCAGGCAATAAACCACATAAAAGTCCTCCCTCTCCTACTCCCACCTACCTCTGATTTTCCTTCCCCTGTATCCATTACATCACGCAAACCTGCTCCAGCAATGGGCTCAGAGCTGGTTCTTGGGATCAACACACAAAGCCTAAGCAAAATCCTTGAGGTGAAGTCAAGCATCTCTGCACCCAGTGCACAGCCAGGAGCTGTAGGAGCTCTTTAGCCAGTGAGAAAATAAAAGAACAAATATCCCCAGAAAGAAAAACGACCCACAACATTCAAACACGTGCTAGATAAAGTGTGCCAGTTACATTGCCTGGGCTTTAAGCTGTGGCTTTGCACACCCTGTTAGTACAGGTAATAAGCCTCCCACAAACCTTAGGCTGGCCTTAAGATGCTGCAAAGGGGTCCCTGAATTGGGCTGAGCCTCTGTTGGGATGGCTAGTGCTTCACAGACAAGCACTGGCTAATATTAGCACTGGGAACCACAGAAGGGTTGTCATGAATAAAGTTCGTAGATCAGAGAAGAGTTGTAAGTAGAAACAGTATCTTGTACTAAATTAACCGGTGCATCTAAGAGAAAGCAGACAAGCTGTTCAGTGCACAGGCTGCTCCTTCCTGAAGCAGATGCCTCCAACCTGCTACTAGCCTTCAAAATTGAACATGGTTTGGAGCAATCACAGATTGTAGCCAATTGCTAAATCTGGCAGAAAAACAGGGCTTCCTCCTTTTCCCAAGTTCGTTTGAAATTCAGGATGCTTGCCAGGGAAGGGAGTATATTTATCTGTAAGTGTGATATGTTGGAGTGACAAGGAGAAAGCAAAATGTTTCGTGTTTATTTTTATCCAGGGTCAGTGTTGACTCAGAAGGAAGTCAATAGAAACTTAGGCAAACAAACAAAAACAATCAGGGTTTCTGGTGGCCTTGAGTTGCCTGTGTCTGTAGGTGTTGAGGGAAACTGGCATGCTTGTTGGTCTCATCAGTCACCAAGAGGTTGGGAGGGCCCAAAACCCTTGGCCCTTTATCTGCAAACCAGCATGGGGTTGGGGAACTCATAACTTCCAGCACCTAAGGCTTGAAGTTAAGACCCTAGGCAAAGGTCAGTGAAACCTAGGCTGAAGATATTTTTAGACTGGACTTTGTTTCACTGTAAAGTCTCCCACAAGCTCTTAGTTTGACTGGCAGAATCTTCTATCAGCTTTGAAGCCACCAAAGGAGAAAAGACAAAGAAGAAGCTCCAGAAAGTCACAAGTTTGTTTATTTCTCTTTCACCTTCAGAGGGTGCTGAGGTCAGAGCCGTGCTGTGCTGAGTAAGCATCACGAAGGGAGGCAGGCAGAGGAGAGCCAAGAGGCAGACATCACAAGGCAGGGTCTGATAAGGTGCAGCAGTGGATAAATGAGGTGGGATGGGAAAATTATAAAGGCACAGCACTTGATTATTTAAGACCTCTCCAAGGGGAAAAAAAATAAACTGCAATAAATTGCATAAAATGCAAAAGCTGCCTCTCAGATCATCACACCATCAGGGCTTTGTATCTGGGATCAGTTTTAGGAAAGTTTCTGGTAGACTCCCTGCAGAACTGATCTTTTCATGTTTCCAGAACTACTTTAGAGAATGGGAGACAATTTCACCCTGTTACACAGGAAACCTTCTATGGTGCTGTGGAGGGGAGTTAGCCCAGTATCCACCCCTCTGTGCTGGGAGGACATGCTCAGAAAGAGAGCAGAGCAGGGGAGGGATGCACCCTGCACAAACTCTCCCCTCTCAGGAGCATAGAGATCAGGGGACTGGAGCTGCTGGAGCCACTTGGTCCAAACCCTGATACAAAAGGGCAGGTGATTCAGAGGAGAAGACAACAGGTCCTGTATGTACCTGTAGCACATCTCACTCAAGCAGATGGAATCCGCCCTGTTTCAGTTTAAAGCCATTACTCCTCATCCTATCACTACATGCCCTTATAAAAAGTCCCTTCCCATCTTTCCTGAAGGCCCCCTTTAAATACTGGGAGGCAACTACAAGGTTTCTCCAGAGCCTTGCCTCTTCTCTTCTCTTCTCTTCTCTTCTCTTCTCTTCTCTTCTCTTCTCTTCTCTTCTCTTCTCTTCTCTTCTCTTCTCTTCTCTTCTCTTCTCCTAATATAGTCAATTAGTTATGTTCAGAACATACAACATCATTATATATTTTATGTGGGGTTTTTTATATTCTATACACACTCAGAACACCCAAATACCATCACAACCCAAATAAACTTTAACCCAAGGACCCTTGGGTGCCACTACTGACACTGGCAGAGGTGGCAGGCACCTTGCCTGGCAACAGCAGCTTCCAGCCCTGTGCTGTCTTGTTCTCTTCCATTTCATCTTACAGAATATTAAGGACACGTGTCTTACTCTTTGAAATGCTTTTCACAGTCTCTCCATGCTGAAAGCAGGGACCAATCTGCCAATGTCACTACAGAGGATGAAGCTGCCTGGGTTTGATGGGAAGAGAAGACACACTCCTCTCCTGCTGTCACAATTAAATCTACCCAGAAAGACAATTTTAAGAAAATAACAGACTGAAGTAAATTGCTGAAAGAATGACTGTAGAGATGGAAATATTTCAGTCAAAATACTCTCTGTAAAAATAGCCAACCACATTTGGGTAAATCTCAGCTCTACCAAACCACACACAACTCATGAGAGTCTTTGCTGAGAAGCAGCACCAGCTGGAAACGTATCAGAGGAATGAAGCCTGGCTAGAACAGTCTGGAGAACTGCACACTCTCAACTCTGCAGCAAGCATGGGGCAGGTCAGCTTGTTCTTTCCCACACACCTCCCAGACACAGTCTGGAGGGTAGCACAAGGTGGGACACATCCTCAGTAGGTAGCTTGGACACAGTCATCCTCTTTGGGAAGAGTTTAGCAACACGTGCACATGTCAGAACATGTCAGAGGATGTCCCAGCAGCCTCTAGCCCATGTTGTTTGCCAGCCCAGCCTTGGGGACACTAACCCTGCCATGCTGTTGTCCACATCCACGAGAAGGGGTAGTTCACCTCTCCCAGGGGCACAACATGCTCTGTATTTGCCAGATTAGACTTGATGAGTGTCTTCCCCCAAAGGGTAATGTTAAAAAGCTAGTGAGGTTTGGAGAGTGGATGTAAGGAAACGGCACATCCTGAATTGCTGGTTACTTAAGGAACTAGTAAGTTAAATAGCTAATGGGACTCTTCCTCAGCACTTAGAGAAGTGGACTTCATTCTGCTATAATCCAGCTCCTGGCCACATTGTCTTCAGCAGGAACTCTAATCAAAAGTACAGGTAAGGGCAGCAGCAGATGAGAAGTGATCCCTGTGTAGTTCCAGTAATGCTGAACCATGAGAAATAATTCAAACATTGTATTTTCTTGCAAATTCCCTCCTATTACAGCAGTCAAAATTAGTTCTTGAGAAAGCAAACCTCTTGCCTGGGCAGAGCCAGGCCTGGCTGAGCACCAACAGAAACAACAAAAAAGTCCACCCACACCATGGATGTGAACAAGCAACACCCAGAAGATGGTGATCACTGTTTGTTTATCAGAGACCTGGAAGATTTTTATCTCAGGAAAGAGTTAAGTTAGGAGTTTGACACTTTTTAAGCTGTATCTTTTAAACAGAAAGAAATTGAATCATACAATAATACTTGCAGTGACACAGAACAATAGATGTTTTCTACTAGTCAGAACACAAGAAGACATTTTGTTAGGGAAGGAAAATAATGATCCTCTGCTATGATACTGGAGGGGAGGGAATAAAAGAAAGAAATAAAAAAGATATATTCCATTTAGACTTCCATTGAGAGAGATCATAAAAAAAATACAAAAACCAAACCACCAACATAAAAAAAGCAAAACCAACAAAAAAAACCCAACTCTTTTTAAGTGTAATCGTATTACTCAGTTTATTTTCACTATCACAAACTAACAACAACTGAAGCTCGTGGCTCCTTTTTCCTCCCCTTGCTTCCTCAGCTTTTATACTTTTTCCAAAGTCAATGCAATTAAGCTTTACTCTTCTGACATCACCAGCTGCTTGGAAGCCCAGGAGAGGAGCAGGCTGACAAGACAGAGTGTGATTTCAAAGGTGGGATGCTGAGGAGAGAGCAAAGAAGAAACTCAGCTACAGATGAAATGGTGTTAGGGGAGGTTTGGTCCTTGCTCACTGCAGAACTGTGTATGAAACCTGGTGAATTTTGCCTTTCCTGGTTACTTTTAGTGGATACTGCTTTGATCATGACTGAGCTGAAGACCTCCATCACACTGTAGCATTTATGGTACCTTCTCAAGACTGTCACTGACTACAGAGTAAGGTGACAGAATGGCTCGTAACCAACATTACCTTAGAAGTGAATTCATCTCACCTGAGTGCAGTGGCCTAAGTGTCCATGGCTCACATTCCTAGCCCATGGAAGCCTAGGGCCCATCGCTCTTAACATCAGGTTTGGGTGTTATTCAAAATGACTTAGAGCATCATGCTTGGCTGCTGATCCAGAATGTGATAGGGTAGGTGTCAAGGGTATGGTGTCATCTGCCAGGAGTAGGTGTCACCTCTGCCAATCTTCTATTAGTGTTTCAGACACCCTTCGTTTCTGAAACAGCACCAGATTCTTTCATTAAAGTGACTGAATCAAGCCCCTGGACCACAGGGGCTATCACAAGTACTTGGACACCTAACTCATGAATTAAGTGCATTCACCCTTTCTGTAGGTTTGTGAGCTGGAATGATTGCCTCACTGCCAGGATAAATCTAGGAAATGTTGTACCTCCTATCACAGGCCACTGATCTTGGCTGATGTCAAGGCCATGATGCTTCGACTGCTTTTGCCAAAGGAAAGTTGGGATGTGGGATTTCAATCATTCTGTGTTTTCCTGATGCTAATTGTAAATGCATCTGTTAAACTGACAGATTGAATTATTAAATCTGAGCATCACTTCTAAGCATTCAAAGGGGGCAATTCTGAAGCAGGGTTTTGTCAAGTCCTGACATGAAAACATGAGGTTGAGCCCGTGCAGTCCAGTGGATAGCTAGCAAAAAAAAAAAAGATAGCTAATAATGTGGGTCTGATTGTTTGGGGAGAGGGATTTAAGGTTATGTCTTTCTCTGGTTTATGCAACTGCCATGAGTGATGGCAAGGCAGGAGGGATGACTGTAATTTGTGGAATGGATGGGTAATGGGTTGATAAAAAGCTGACTGATTAGAGGCACTTCTCAGCTAATGACTGTCAATTAATGCTAATCTCCAATGAGAGACAGAAAATAATGGATTCCTGCTGGCTACACTGTGCTGTCTACACAGATCAAATGACTTTCTTCTCTGCATTGCTGAATAAAGCAAAGAGGGAAGAATATCAGAGTATAATTGAGAGACAAGGCTGCTGAATCTGGAGCATCCTATTTCTGTTTACCATGAGACACTGTGCAGACCTGGTCCCATTGCTTGTTCACCCTTTGGCATTTAGGACCCAGCACATCAGTCTTCCCCTATCACTGGTCACCATGGAATAATTATCTTGGCAATACCTCCCTCCCTGCAGCAGGTAACATAGAGCTGGCTATGACATTGACATCACCTGGGAGGGTGCACTTCAGATTTATCCTTGAACAAACATGCTGGGTTTTGTTAGTAAGTCTCAGACACCCAGGGGGCAATCATTTCCAAATACCTTCCAGGGAGATGGCTGTGGCACAGCAGAACAGGTCTTTGCTAGAGCAAGGAACAGGTATTCAGCTGTTTCATGCTTCCTCTGCATCTCTGAAAGACCATCAAAGCTTCAAGTAAGCAACACTACCTGCCCTTGGGCAAGCAATGGCAGGACCCTTCTGAGAAGGGAACCACAGCACTGTTACTCATTGGCATTGGTCGTGCAGGGTTGGCACTGCTGGGATGCCTCAGCAGTGGCTCCAGAGGCTCCCAGTGGACCCTAAACCTGGAAAATGGCAGGAGAATCCACTATCCAATCTCCAATACCCAGGGCAAAGGCACAGACTGAGTCATCCAGGAGCCGTCCTCCTCAGCTGGAGTGACTACAGGCAGGGCTTGCCATGAATGGACCTTTGCTCTCAGGCTGTCTGGATTTTAAGAAAGGAGGAGACATGTTTTCCCTAAAAAGCTCCACTATGCAAAAATGATGTCACTAGGTCTAAGAAACTTCCTTGGACGTTTCTAGGGGAACCTCTGAAGATTTGTAGGCTGGCTATGAGCTCAGGGAACCTATAAACAATAATGCCAGCACCGTCAGCTGAGACTGCCTAGCCTTGACTCACAGGGCAGAGCATCCTGCAGCATCACCTCACTCTGGCTGGTGGCTCTGGGTGGGCCAGCTGTGCCACCTGCCCAGATGTGCCCACCTATTCAGCAGCCAGTTTACTCAGGGATTGGTTAACAGCTGTTTTATCATCTCCTGGGGAAAAAAAAACCAACCCAATGTGCTATTCTCAACTGGGATCACAGGAAATGTCAGTGTATGTGCTGTCTAGCACTCATTAAGAATTGTTTCTAATGGGTAATGTTATGTTGAGCATGTCAGCTACGATCATGGACCGTGAGCATGGACCACGAAATCCCAAAGTTTAACAAACAGCCTTTTGTCTCACAAATTGTCTGGCACCTGCCTTTTGAAATGAGAAAGGCAAAGCTGAAGAGGGATTTCTTTCTGAGAGCACCTCAGATGTATAAAGGAGGCCGGAGGGAATGAAATAACTCAGAAGAGCTGAGATGTCACATACTTGGGAGCTTCTTAATTTAATTTTTTTAGTACCCTGGAAATGTGTTTTGCAAGGCTCTTTGCTAGTGAGATCTCCTCGTTGATCACACATATTCCTTGCAGCCAGTGAGGAGAATGGGGAAAAGCTTTACATTGGTCATTACCAAACAAACACAGATCACCAGAATAGCTCCTCTGCAAGATCAACAAGCCCCTCCCTGTATTTTCAGCCTACTAATTATCAGCATTTTTCTCCCAGCCAGCTTACAAAAACATTCATTACCATGGGATGTGGCTTTTGTTGCACTGTACATGAATGTCAGTACATGAATGCTGTCCAAGACAATGCAGGAAAAGAACTGGCAAGATCATGCTCTCCTCCCACACTCCCACAATTACTGTGGGTCACATCAAGAAATAAGAGGCAGTCGTTGCAAACATGGTTAAATGTGACTTGCAAATGCAGAAACAGAGACGTGTCGTGTGGGGCTTCAGTGCAAAATGTCCAATGGACAAAGGCTGGGACAGCTGAGGGAGGGAATGCAACGAAGCTGATGAAGGGTTTGGAGAACAAGCCTTATGAAGAGCAACGGAGGGAACTGGGGTTGTTCAACAACAAAAAAAGAGGCATAAACTCTACAAGTTACTGAAAGAACCAGTTTGTCAGACTCTTACCAGAACCAAAGTCCTCACTTGGGTCTTCCAGTTCTTCCCCAGGAAAATGCTCTCTTCTGCACCTCCACCAGTGAGCAGAGAGGCCTCCTGAGTGTCCCTGTGAAAATAACCATCTGTGAGGACTTCTGGATCACGCCGAAGTCAATGGTCTGTATTTTGTATACGCACACCAGATCAACACATACCCTTCTTCTCATAACAAAGAATCGAATTAGGTGTCTAAATGTAGGTGGGTGTTCATCACCTTTTGCACAGCCTTGAGGAATTCAAGGTATGCACACAGGGAAGAGAGATATGAGACAGAGCCTTTAGAGGCTTGTGCTTCCCTGGAGCAAAAGTTGGAAGCTGCTGGGACAGAGCGTTGCAAAACACCTTAGAAATTTATGTTTAATACACTGAGCCAAGGCCACGCCATCTTTCCACACCAGCCTCACAGACATCAGTAAGACCTTTTGCAGACCAGGCCTAGGTCTTGATCTCACCTCCCTTTGGTGGTCTACATGTCTAATGTAAGCCAGATGTCCAAGGTCCCTATATGGGAGAAAAAAAAAAAGATGCTTTAGGGTGTATCTCAGCCCACTTGCCTTCAGCACATTATCTTACGGTGGGCTGAGTCATTATTTATTGACTGCAGGGAGATCCTAAGGACTGGATAGAGCAAGATTACATCCAAAATCTGCAGTTAACTCAAGCTGATCCACATCCCAATGTGCTGCTCAGCATGAGCAAAGTGATCAGGACCCACTCAGCAGCAAGATGCAGCAGACCTGGAAGGAGGAGCCAAGGCAGGGAGGAGGAACATGGAGGCGAAACTTGGAAATAGTCTACAAGCACATGGCTGGGACTGTGCCACCCCTGTGGATTGTTGTTGGATAAACAGCCCCGTTTGTTTCAGAAACACCATGTTTCCACTTTGCAAAAGCACACTGAAACACGCTCGACTAAACAGACACA
This sequence comes from Chloroceryle aenea, assembly GCA_013399075.1. Lineage (NCBI taxonomy): Eukaryota > Metazoa > Chordata > Aves > Coraciiformes > Cerylidae > Chloroceryle > Chloroceryle aenea. The sequence continues at coordinate 203,245 of VWZY01010677.1, read as the reverse complement.
AGCCAGCATCCCTCACAAAGAGATACTTCAGAAGCTCATTACCAAGCAATGCCTCTGCCAGCCTGTTTGCTGTGTAATTAACTTTCATTGCCCAGCCCCTGATACACCAGGGACCAGTTGCTTCGTATGAAGAGGACTGATGGTGGGGTTACACCAGCCAGTCTCGAAATAAAACCACACGCTGTGAGATGCTATAGGGGCTGGTGAGGTTGGACTCGTTGGGAGCAATGACAGAAAGTGGTCTGTGCTACATGGTTAACCACACCACGTGAGCAGGACTCATGGTGAGAGAGGCATTCTGCAAGTGAATGGGCTGAGTGGGCATTAGAAAAACTGTGACAAAGTCTGCTCCTCCTGAAAGAAAAACTGAGATTTATTGACTGCAGGGGCTGAAGCTTCTCCATCACTGCAGGTTTAAAAGCAGGTGTTGGACAGCCCAGAATAATGTGAGCAATTCATCTCATGAAAGCAAGGTTTGAAGATAGGCTTATTTGTATAAAGCTGCCTTCATGCAAAAAAATTGGAGGCAAAAGAAGTGTAGTGACATGGCTTCCTGTGAAGGGTTATGCCAAGGTAACACAAAAGAGTGGGATGCTCTGTTTAGCTTTTCAGAAAGAACTGATCACTAGCAACAATATAAAACTCTTTTAAAATCAGTCTCAGAGTGAATTAAAGCACTATAGTTCAGGTGTCCTGTCCTCTCTGATACACACATCTGGGAAAGTGGATGGAAACTTGGGCTTAATTTCCAGCAGTATATTAGTGCTTTATAACATGGAGAAAAAATCCTCTGGGCCTTGGTTTCCCCACTGATGGAGCTGGGGATACTGGCACTGACCTTCATTTCCCAGTCCTCTGCCAGGGAGCAGCAAGAGTGGGGCATCCCTGTAAGGACTTCAAAGAGTACACAGAGGTGACAGAGGTCTGGAGTGGTTCATAGCACCACCACTTTTCTGATGTCTATAAAGCTACCTAAGAAAGACTAGGAAGAGGGCAAGCACATGGGGGAGTGTTCCCAGGCTCCAGTGATCTGCAGTGCTAGGATGCCCGAGGGCTTCTCTGTATGCAGCAGCTCTGGTCCGGATGACAGCAGGATCTCACCCTCCCAGGCCACTGTACTGTACAAGCAGGTCAGACATGGGTACTGAACCAGCTCCACTTGCAAGGATGTCACAACCACAGGCAGGTTCCACTCGTGCTGTGCTGACCTCCAGGGGTTGATCCCTAGGTTAGGTAGAAAGAAAAACATCTGTATTTCTGGGGTCTGGAGGCTGAGCAAACTCCTACTCTAGAAGGATGCCCCACAAATCTCTTCAGCCTCTGGCACCATGCTGGGTGCAGGAGTAGGCATGGAGTTGGCACATTGCAGGGCACACTTGTGCAGATGGAGGAGGCTACCTGAAGCACAGCACAGACACACAGGAATTACCATGACAGGAGAGTTCTGGCCTAAGCAGATTTGAGGGACTGGAAGCTCAGAGTCTATCTGCTGCCTGAGTATATGCTTCATGATCAATGGAGAGAGCCTAGATCCACTCCAGCAGAAGCCAGAACTGAAGTTCTCATTGACTTCAATAGCAGAACAACAAAGCTCTGGCACTTCAAAGGTTTCTTTTCTGTGGTGCTTACCCTGTTGATGAGCACCATCCATTCCTTTCAACAGGAGAGCCATCCACTGATTTTGCTGACAGCATTTTGCTCTCCAGGGTTGTAGCCCATGTTTATACTCATGGCAGTTCTCCTGCAGAGGTGGAGAAGGGACTGACAGCTTCCTGCTGCTCAGAAGGAGCCCTGGAGAACAACAGGGCATTTAGCTTCCAACAAAAGCATTGTCCTGGTGTTGAAAGTCTTCACATTTTCAGTTCTGCAGCACAAACCAGGAACTCAGCCCAGTCCACAGAGCAGGAGATGAGCGATTAGGTCCACATTAAAGGAGCCTTATTATCACACAATTAGCATTTGTAACAGGCAGGGATTTGGAGAAGACTTTGTGGAGCTTGGAATAGAGAGGCTGAAGAACATCCATTCTCGCTATTTTTAAAGCTGGGACAGTTCTTAGAGTGCAATAACTATTTTAGGGGACTTTAAACTATAGAAACTGGGAGTATTCAAAGTCATCTGGACAACCACCTCTGCGTGGCCCTCCTTCACAGCAAGGCTGGACCAGAGACACCTGTCAACCTCAACCGGTCTGTGATTCTGTGAAATCCCTGGAAATAGCCCAATAAACCACCTGTTGAACTTCAGTCACTTTGACTGGATAACAAATGTGATATCACCATGAGCACCCCAGGGTTTTCTATATACAAGCACAAAGTAGATCTGCATATGACCTATGGCTTCTCTTCAATGATGGGGAAATAAATATCCTTGATACTTGTTATCATGGAGAGATGACCACTCACCACTGCAGAATCTCACTGCTGTGCTCTCACATATCCAAAGCATCAGACCCAAGCATGGGGAAGCAGGTCTTGTGCATCATCTAAGGTGAGGTTTTTCCCAATGCTTCACTCACACTTCACAAGCTGCAGTTTGTGGTCATCACCACTGGTTATATCATCCACCCTGCTGAGAAGAGTGTTGCTTCAACACCTTTGTGACTCCCCTGCAAGTAGTTACAGATAGCTGTTGGATAGCTCTTCAGCTTCACTTCACATGGCTAGACAAGCTCGGATCCCTCAACAGCTCTGCAGGCTTCCCACAGTCCCTCTGAACTGCAGTTCTATCAGGCCCTCAATTCTGTGTGACCTGCTGATTTTCTGAGATTAATTCTGACATTATCTAGGGATGGACACTGCACTACCTTGCTGGGCAGACTGTTCCTCCTCTTAACACAAGATCACAAACATGCAGGACAACAGAGCTCTTAGTTGTCACCCTTGGTGTACTCTGCTTATCACTAGCTGATGGTTGGACACTAAGCCATTCTCACATATCCTTGGCTTACAATGTATGGCCTTTAAACTACAGATTAATGTTAAAAAAGACATTTATTTCTCTTGCTAGATAATAACAAGTCTCCTGCCCTACTCTGATGCTTGCAAACAAGCTGATTGCACAAGCTTCCCATTAATTGCACAGAGAATGAATCACATATTCAAAGAGCAGTGCTACTCAGGTGTTTTCACATCCACTCTGCTCTTGCAAACAATCAGTGCTGAATGTCAGCATTTTGCTAATTTTGAAAGCCAGTGCTTGCTCAAGGTTTCGCTTCAAAGAAAGGATTTGGCTTCCTCCAAAGTAAATGGGAGAGCATGAGAGAAAAGGTATTTCTAATGTTATGAAGAGCTACAGCTGCCTGATGGCACATCATAGCCCACACTGGCTGAGCAGCTAACAGGGAATCAGGGCTTTCTTTTTTATTCCCAGCCCTTTAAAGCACCCTCTTCTTTGAAGTAGCATATAAAATACAAGAATTGGGATGTCACTCTTTTTTTTTTTTCCCACCTCTAAAAGAAGTGTAAGAAAACAAGGCAACAAACCCTTAAATGTCAAAAATCTCTTCTCCCCTGAGCAGGCACCCAACAAATCCTCGTGACTACTGTGAGCTCACGCTGCAAACTCCTGCACTCTGAAAACATGGGCACTTTACCATGACTCTTCACCCAGGCAAGGTGATAAATATTTATAAACAGCTGTCGAGAGCCCTCTTTGCTGGGTTTCTCACAATGGGTAACCAGCAGCAACGTGAAGCACTGGGGACCCAGAGGTACAAATAATGCCCCATGTGTCTCCTTTCAGGGTGGTGCATGAATCACCAGGAGCATGAGAGTTACTGGTCCTAAACGTCCTTGAGCAGGAAGGTTCCCAGACTTTATTCTTAAAATATTATCTTCCACATCCTGCTGTAACCCCACAAGACCCCATTTCTTCATCTGCAAGTTAAAAGAAATGAATTTGTGAACTACTCTCTAGTCCTTTAAGGACGTCAGAAAAGCTGAGGAAAGGTCTGGCTTAGATTGTTCTCTTCACCAGCTGGTTGGTCCTCTGTAGATAAAAACACTTTGAACTGGTATTTCTACTCTTTAAAAATGTTTGCATTATCCTTATTAACTCTTGTAGACTTTATATATCGAAATTCTGACTATCCCTTCTCAAATGAAGGAGACTGAATGAGTCTGAGGAGGGTAATACAGGGAATCACAGAGATTAAAGCAAACTGCAGCTGAAAGAAGAAATATCTGCCCCATGCCTGAGGAAGCCCATCCTCTAAACACAGACTGAGCATTCACAGGGTTAACTATTTTCCTTGGTTCAGGGGCCTGGGTGATGCTCTTCTCTTAGGATGTATTCTTACTACATGGAGGATGTATCCAGGAATCAGTGCAGGGAGGAAGGATATATCTTCTAAACTAGAAGGCAAAGAAAGAGAAAAATCAGTGCAGCAGGGCAGCCTGGGGCATTTAGTTACACATTTATTAGCAGCTCTCCTGCAGATGTTCACAGCTGTCAGGGCTGTACGCAGCAGGGTACACTGGGGTTCCCCCGAGCCCTGTATCTTGTGTCATGTGAAGCATCAGAGGAGGGCTAACATCTCCTTGGCCTCCTGGTGGGTGAATTCACACATGCCTCTTTCCTTTAGTCTTCATTGACAAATCCCTGAGAGGACTGGGGTGGGGAACCAGTGCACTGGGGTTTGGTCCTTCAGGCAAGCGGCTGACAGCAGAATTTACACGATGCTATGTGCACATCTGTGCCCAAGCCAGGCTTCCTAGGTAGCATACAGAAACCAGCTTGGGGGACCCGGGGTGTGATACATCTCAGCCTAAGGCAGATGTCTAAATTAGAGCAGATGAATCATGCCCTTGAAATTCCTCCACTGAATATAAGCTCCTCTCACCAGCAGGGAGCCTAGCTCTGCTGCAGGCAGCTGAGAGCAAAGCTGCACCTTCTCAGCAATCCTTACAGCTGGGTTTGCCCACACTGCCCTCCAGGCAGGGAAACTGAGGCACCAGCACAGGCCAGGCTCATGCCCAGAGTCCCCATTTACAACCTGAACTTGTAAGACACCTACCAGTCCTAGGGATAAATGCTTGGTTCCCTCTCAGTGGGATAAGGGGAATGAAAGACTTCAGAGAGCAAGGAGCAGTCACACTACTCAAGTAGCTACAACTTCATTGCACATGATCACGGCCAAGAAGGACCTATGGGATTTGTCTGTGGAGGAAGGATGAGGCCAGGAGAGTAAGAGCATGGGATGCCAGCTGTTGTGTGAGAAAGGCACTGGGAAGGCTGCTCAGTTAAGCAGCAGAGCTTAAGACCACCTGCCTTACACCAGCTTTTGAAATTCTTCTTTGCTCACCTCTTCAGCCTTGTGCCTCTGATTTATACCTTAGTAGTTGGGGTTTTTAAGTTATCTTATGATGGAGTTGTCATTTCATGGAAGGAAATTGCAACCAGGATAAAGACTGCAGCTTTCCCCAGGAAAACAAAAGCAAACAACAACTGAGTCTTCACATATGAGAAGCCCATTGTTTGTGGGACAGACAGGCAGATGGATCTCTGTGATCTGGCCAGGCTTGAAACCAGTACGGAGCCCATTTGTGCTTAAACCAGTTTTTCATTTCAAACCCTTATCAGATGAGCATGGTGGGTACAGGAGCGGCCGCAGACACCACAGTTATTTTCATGGCAGCAGGACAGGAAACTGTGGGCCTGGGCTACACAATGAAGCTGTGGGAGATGTGGGCCAAAAAAAGAAAAGCTTTCCCTCCTAATCAGATGCTCAAAAGCAATTAAAGAAAAGGGGGGGGGGGGGG
>VWZY01010677.1:151119-173793 GCA_013399075.1 Chloroceryle aenea | reverse complement strand
ATGAGCAGTTTGTGTTGTAATTCCAAGCTCCTGAATCTTGTTCCCCCTACACCTGATAACTGTGTCCCATGCTGTGGCAACCAGAGACACTATGGAGCATGGTTGTTTTTCTTCTCTATAAACTCTGTCTAGGAGTCAGAAACAACAAACAGGAACCAGCATCAAGACTACAGCCAGCTTGTAGAGCATCTGTTTGGGCACTGGCTGGAACAGGCTGGTGCTCTGTGTTATGTACACTGCCCTCTGGCCCCTGCTACATTAAGGTTTTATGCCAAGATTTTACAGATACTCAGAGGGAGTTGAATTTCATGGGGGACTGGGGGAACAGTCTAGCACCCGTCTTGCTGTGCAGAACTTTAATTCCAGGAAAAGCAGCAAAGAAAGAGGAAATAAACCACTGAAGAGATGCCTTTCTCTGAGAGATGGGTCACTGCCAGTGGTGACTGCAGGAGGAGGAGTTTCCTGGTAACAGAGTGAGAAGCTCACGCACACACAGCCCCAGAACTCTCCGGGTGCACATGTGTACGTAACACCTACGCTGGCAAAAACCAGTGATTCAACAGCCTGCCTGGTTTTTCCCACTCCTACTGTGGAGATTGTACAGCCTTATTTGAGTCCTCGTCCTGGATGTCAGGGCAAAGCAAATGTTGCAGCTGGTTTGGAGCTGAGGCTCAGCCACAGGAAAGCTCACCGTTCTCTGCTCGTCTCCTTCCCGGATGTGGAATGTGTGTTCAAACACTGTGTACATGATCCTTCCAATACCAAATGAGGGTTCAATTACATTTGGGATGATTTCTTCCACTAGAACACAAAAGAATCCACACCATCATTACATTTATACATTAGATATTTATTCATTAATTGATCCATTAAAAAAAGATGTGTTTACTGAAGCTGCCTTTCTGCTCAGTTGTGATTACGTTTAGCTGGGCACGAGGATGGAAGATGTTAAATATTTCTGCTCTAAATACAAATACATGAAGTAGAGATTTGGACTTAGTTCAAGTACAGAAAATATTTAGGCTGTAAATAACATATGAGGGCCCCTTCTCTGGCCCTGAGAGCACATAGCACAGCACAACCTGCATCCATGCAAATAAACCCTCTTCCACTTCAGAACAGCAAAGCCTCCTCCAAACTGTTCACTGGGAACAGTCCCCCACTTTACCCCAAGCCACAAACTACATCCAGGCATTGTCTGGGAGAGGGCTGTTTGGCAGAGACCAAAACTGTGCCAGGGAACACGGGAGCAATTAAACTCCCCCCGTATTCTGGAGTGATTCAGCTGCCTGCTGCAGTGCTGCTCCCCTCCCCATTCTCCATCCCCCTGCAACGTATCACAGGACTGGGAAAGACTGAGGATCAGCCAGTCAGTGTGTGCAAAAATTGAGGAGACGTGACATGCTCCATCACTATAAGCCCGTCATTCTCTCCAGTCCTTGCCACACATCTGTCAAAGAGGCTTTTCCCCCCTCTGTGTACAGAGGGAGCTCAGAGGACACCTGCCCTGCTCACACAGTGCAGCAATTGAGAAAAAGCCCAGACAGCAACTAGAGAAGAAATAACAATTAGAGGCATCAGCTGCTTTTGAAACTCAAGGGCAGCATCCAGCTCTCCAGCACTGCACCCTGACTCACCTCCCACTCTGTGTCTAGAGAGCCAACCCTCCTCAACTCAGCACGTAACCCAGGGTGGGACTTCACCTTCCAAAAGGATGGTCTTGTTTTATTTGTGCACTGACCAACCAGTTTTCAAGAGAGGGGGAAACTATAAGCTCTGCCTCCCCATTAAGACGAGCAGCCAAACTGCCAAATGTACAAGTTCAAAGGAAAACCAGCAACTGGGGTTCTGCTTGCTGGCTCCCAGTAACAGCTCTCACTCCTTCCTTGAAGTCGTGACAAAGCAAAGCCTGGCACAGCACAAGCATGTGCTGACTGACAGACACCTGGACATCTCAAAGGCTCAGTAGCTGCAAGAACAACCACATTCTGCACATTTGCTACAAGCAGCTCTACTCCTTCCTAGGAGCATTTATCATGCTCCCAACCCAGGGCAGGATGGTCTGTTAGCTACAGTATGAACTGGGGAGAAATCTACCTCAGTCTTCAGCTCTGCCAAAGACTTCCCAAACTTGGGTGAGGCACTTACAGAGCTGGCTCGAAAGACAAGAATTCTTTGAGGAACTAAACCCATGCATTTTGGAAAGTCACCTTCTAGCCCCATTTCCCACATCAGGATAAAAGCTCTGCAGAGATGCAGCCTCTGACCAAAGCTGATGCGATTACTGGCTATCAGAGGAACAGGCTGGGTTTATCAGCTTAGAGAGTCTGGTCAGGATGGCAGCCTGGTGAGCTGGCAGATGCTGGCAGCCTTGACTCCAGGCAGCAGAGAGACAACAGGAACCCTGAGCACAAATTTCTGCCCACAGCCCTACCAGACTGCTGTAGTCCATCTGCTGTGCTGCAATGGACTTGAAGAGGAAAGCTCCCAAAGCTGGTGCACCTTCCCCACTCCTTTGTCACTACAGCAGCTGGTTCTTAGCATCACGTGGGACCTTCCACATCCCAGAATACACAACTGAAGCAGCATGCCTGTAATACACCACCCAAATGTGAACAAATAAAGTTCATTTTCAAAGCATATCCCAACCTGCCTGTAACTTTTGATGATCAAACAACAAAGACAAATTTACCATGTAATGTTTTCTGAAATCTCTTCACAGTAACCATGTCTTTTGTTAATTTAAAAGTTTTCCCTTCAGTTTCAACAGTGAATTCCCTGCAAAGGAAAAAGAAGTCACTTAAAAGCTGCAGCAATAAACAAACAAGTTATATTTCCTTAATAAGCATCAGTTAGTTGACTTTTAAGTGTGGGACAATAGAAGTCGGAGCAAACCCCAGTGATCAAAGAAATACATGGCATACCCATTAAAAGAGATTTATGTTGATGATAAAATTACTACCTCTACATTAAAAGCAGCCATTGTCACAGTGAACTTGTGGTTTCCTGAAGCAAACTCAAGGAGGAAATAGAAGGATCTCAGGAGGAAGCACATACACCAGAAGAAAGAGAGGCACACAAGACAGGCACTTGCAGACTGTACGCTGTGCCGAGTGCATGAACCTCTCACAAAAACTGACTCGTGTCAGATGGTACCATGCAGCTACCAAACAAATGGGAGGGTACAGAACAGTTATTTTATTGTTATTTCTAAAGGCTCGTAATATCAAAAGCTTTATCTGTTTTCTTGTGCCCCTTTCTGGCTTGCATCCAGCACATGCTGCTTGCTGAGGAGAATTTAGGCTGTATTGCCCTATTCCCACTGGATATTACACAGGGCTGAAAGCTTCAGCAAGGAGGGGGTACCATTGCTGAGTACTTGTCAGGGTCCATTTGTTAGACCTGCCTTTTGTATAACCATGTTTGTATAGTTCCATGATGTGAAGTGCTCAAGTTTACAGCAGAAATTTCCTGTTAGGATGCATAAGGAGATTTTTGCAGTCCACTATCACTTCAAACCTGGGATACTGCTTCAAATTCATCTATTGAATCATTTGAGTGGGATTCTGAATAAAGTTAAGTTCATTTTCTTCTGGTTTTGATGTGCATGCACATATCCTGCAATAGTTTCTCTCCCCATCTTGAGTGCTACTGGTTTTTCTACACTTCTACGTACACAGAAATGTAAAAGAAGTAAATCTTAGCTCAACTGAAAAAATGATTCTGCACCTTGAATCATTTCAAGCAGAAAATTAAGTTTATTTGTGATTATTGCACTCAACCTTCTCATAACATATCCAGCTGTTGGCCTGCTTCAGCCAAAGCTGACAGCTGTAGATACCTTGGACAATTTTCAGTTCCTGGACATGTCAGGAATACAGGCAGGCAAGTCAAGGGAAAACATACAGACTGCTGTCCAAATAAGTCAAAGGCTCTAAGAGGTCCTAGAGAGTATCACTAAACACCAGAGGATACTCACACAAGTTCTGGTGCTTAATTGTTTTGTTCCATCACTCACAGAATTATTTGATTCATTTTAAAATCATCTGCCAGCCCTCACCAACTCTCAAACTGAGGTAGGGAAGCAGGTAAGAAAGATCCATTTCACATCCCATTTTTTATGGGATAAGCCTATTAAAGTCAGAACCTCATCCCTACACAAATAAACTTCTGAATACCATGGTTATGCATTTAGGTGCATGTATCAAGAGATAGGTGGATGGATGTCCAGCACTGACTTGTCAGAAAGGACAGCACTAAAACATTTCTGATGATCCCCTCACACGAGGAAGCTGGTTTCAAGTGGCTCAAATGAATCCAGCAGCACTTTGGGAAGTGCCATTGGAGGTGTCAGAGAAAGGCACCATTCAGATGCTGCCAGCTCACCCTTTCTCGTTGAGCAGCTGCTCCATCTCAGTGATGTAACACTCATCACACATGGAAAGGTATTCCATCACCACCTTGGCGTCCTTCTTATAAGCTTTGCCAATGGCTCCTTTATTTGCCTCAAACTGAACGATGTTGACTGTTCTGTACGAGGCAGTTAAGGAGTTTGAGATGACAGAAAGCAGGGCTTGGTTCTTCTGCTATGTCCAGGCTAATTGCTACACAGTACAAATCTCCTCCTCTACTGGATTAAGGAACTTCCTTCCATGAACGGGAAGTGTCCCCTTTGGGGGAGATCTTAGAGCAGCCTTTCAGGACTTAAAGGGGGCCTACACGAAAGGGAGGGGCTCTTTATCAGGGAGTATAGCAGCAGGGTAAGGGGTAATGGCTTTAAACTGAAGGAAGGTTGATTTAGATTAGAGGCAAGGCAGAAATCCTTCACTGGGAGGGTGGCGAGACACTGGAACAGGTTGTCCAGAGCAGCTTTGGATGCCCCCTCCCTGGAAGTGTTCAAGGCCAGACTGAACAGGCCTTTGAGCAACCTGGTCTACTGCAAGGTGCTCTGGAACTAGATGACCTTCAAGGTCCTTTCCAACACAAACCACTCTGTGAAAGGAGCAATCAAAAATGCCAAGGGCAGAAGGTCATAAATTTTGAAAGAATACAACTTTTCTTTTTCCACCAGTACAGCTAGCAGCAGAATCATGGAATGATGTGGAGAAACCTGGGATAGTAACCTCACATTCATATTTAACCCATGCTTCACAGTCAAAACGAGGTCTCATATTAAGCTAGATAAGAACCAAGCCTAATAACAACTCCCCTTTGCCCACCCAAGCCAATTCACCCATGTGCTCAGTTCTTTGCAGGCTACTTCCCAAAGCCACTCTGGTCTGTAGCTCGTTTTCCCTGTTAACTTTACAACTGTAACTTAAAACAGAGCTGCACAGCTCTCCAAGACACCTCACTGTCAAATCACTTTTCACTTGAAGAGGATCTGGTTTATTCTGAAAGGATATGGGTTCTTTGAGAGGCTTCTCAGCTATAAGAGGAACTTTGGTGGCACGGGCATGGCAGGAGAGGTCATAGCAGGAACGATCAGCACAACCAACGATCTCAATCCAACCCTGAGAAAACAAAAAGCGGAAGCTTTCAACAACTCACTTTTTTGTCCACTTGACCATCAAATATGTTTATTCACCCTTAAGCCCTCCCTGCTGCCACGACTGTTTTTTTCTATGTAATTAGCTCTGTTACAATAAGCAGCACTCACTCACCAGGCTCTCCTTCATTTGAATGATTCCGTTTGTTTCCAGAGGAAACGATCAGTTCTCTAACCAGTGCCTGTGTTCAGGGCCAGGTTTTCCACATGGCTTGGCAGAACCCAGCACTGTGCCAACAGCTCGGGGCTGGGGCCAGAGCACACACGTCCTGTCACTCACTTGCTATAGGCACACAGACATCACGCCTTCAGGGCTTTACTGCTCAGCCAGTGTGGGATAGACAGCACATCAGAGTGGCCAAAAGCCTGCTTCATGAGCTAGTGAGACACAGACCGCATGCAGGGGAGGAGCTGCTTTAACCATTTCAGCATGCTGGAATAAATAAATACTTTTGGACAGAGATAAGTGACAAACCAAAGGGTACGTCCAGCTCACAAGGTGGTTTTGTCAAGCCCCTGGGATTCTGTCTTCACCTGCAGGTTAAGCTGCTGGACACACTGCTCTGAGTCCCGTTCTGATCCATGCAAAGTGTATTAATCTTATTTACACGGTGTGGCCCACATATGTCCAGCCTGTATGGATGCTGTGAATATAGAGAAGCCAGCTATCTCCATTCAGAGGAAGCCATTCCTTCAAGTGTTTCTATAGGGCTTTTCTAGATGAAGAAAAATCACCCATCTGAGCTGCAGGATTTGGTTTTTCTAATCTTAATTTGGTAGTATGTTATTCCTCTAACTAGCTGCAGTGAAACCTCACTAGTGCTAAGTCTGTTCCAGCTCCTTAAAAGGAGATAAAAAGAACCAACAAACCCTCCCTCAAAACAACCCTCATGCAGACAAAACCCACCAACTACACACAATCTCCTCACCCCTAGGTTTAGGAGGTTCTCCCCATCCATAAATAAACCCATCTGAACCACCTGGAGCCTTGATCCCTTCCCTGTGTGGACACCTTTGGGCTGACCATGCTACCAGTCTGGCTATCAGTCTGGTCAGGACCATGGATGAGATCTACCCATATAAAAGGTCCCTGCAATGTCACAAGCTAAACCCACAGCCCTCAGTAAAATCCCTTCAATCTTCCAATCCTTTACTGGCACCAGGCCACACAGAGTTCTCCAGGTATATTCAGAAACCTGCATGTACCCCAGCCTCCTTGGCCAGGCTAACCAGGCAGAAGAACAGGTGCTGCACTACACAAGGGAAGAGTAAGGAAATAACTTTTTGATTCTTTGTTTTGTTTGTTTCTTTAAACTCTGATTCAACCCAAAAAGTAGATTCTGTAACTTTGAAGGAAGGAATGGCTTGACAATCACCACAGTCTAGTTACTACTACTTCCAAGACATTTCTGATGAAGCTATCACTTCAACTGCTATCCTTGGCTGAGACTTACTGAAGTGGCTGAGAGCTCTCCAAGAAAATCTATGAGTTTAAGAGCCTGGTCCCTAACTACCTACTGCTGGTTTACCTGAAAGGAAAACCAACACATTTTTCAAAATCCAGCCAATGACACAAGAGAAAACCAAAGCACTCAACAACGCCTCAGCTGAAAAGCTCTTAATGACTCAGCAGGAGGATTAAAAAATCCTTGGGAAATTTTCCTCCCTGTACCAGCTGTCTGAACTGGCAGGAGTGAACTCATTTCTCACAGCTTGCAAGTGGGAAAGGAAGAGCAAGTATTCAAGGAGGAAGGAATCTGTCCTGGAGTAACATCTCCACCAAAACAAATCCTTCCCCACCACGTTACAGAGGTTCCAGTCTTTGGAAAAGACCAGGACTTGGTTTTCTTTAATTCCAAATGAAACTCAAGCAGCATAAAGTCCCCAGGCAACTTCAGGGTCCAGCAAAGGGGTCTGAAGCATGGACCTCCAGAGAAGCACGAAGAGTTCATGAACAGCTGGCCTGTCCCCTTAGTCCTGGACATGGAATATCTCCACTGCAGTATGTTCACACCAACATGGGGCTGGACAGAAAGCTCAGACTCATAGCCCTAGTTGTAAAAAACAAGGACTAAAACAGAGCCTCTTCCTGCACTCTCAGATCTGACGGGGAGTGCCCCTTGCTGTTTCCCTCTGCCACTTACATAGGATGTTTTGGACTCTGCATCCCAGCAGTCACAGGCATAATGTGCCATCTCATTCTCCATGTGCTGTCGGAAGCGCAGCTTCTCTGGGGATACACCGACCTTTGTAAGGAAGAGGTAGATTCTGCCAATGAAGTAACCGAGAACGGAGTTATTGATCACACCCTGGGAAGGGAAAAGGCAGGAAGAAGAAAAAAAAAAAACAAAACAAAACACAAAGACATTAATTCCTAAGGAAGCAAAGTCATGATTATTTGTCCTCCTGCAGACAGTCTAATGTGTTACAGACAGAAGTTCTTGCAGCTGCCTGTGGTAATTTACTACGTCTTCCCTGAAACTACTACATCTCTTCAAATTCACTGGCAGTATCTCCATCTGATCTAAACAATAAGTTATTATTGCTCCAAGACCCACCACTGACTGTCTCTGAAGAGCACCTACTGGTAACTGCCCTGCTGTAGGCAGCAGCATAGTCACTGGTATTAAAACAGCTCAATGAAATAGCAGTTAAAGCTCAGGATCCCACAACAGCTCACAGTTGCAACACAACAGTGGTATGGTGTTCTTTACTTTTTTGTTGCTGTAGTTTTGGGGTTTTTTTTGTTTATTTTTTTAGGGGGGTGGTGTTTTGATGGGTTTATTTGGGATTTTAGGGGGGTGAGTCTAAAGGGGTTAGTAAACCTCCTGGTACATCATCTGGATGCATGGAGAATCAGGTAGTGAAGCCCCAGTGTGCAAGCTACGTACTGATGGGGAGTCAGGAGGTATTAGATTCCCAGGTATTAGATTCCCAGTCACTGCTGAGCCATCAGCAGACATTAGCATTCCTGACTCTTCCTCTCCCATTAGCCAAGTGTGAAGTTTAATTTCTAACCACTATCCCAGCACCACCTGCAGCCTTTCATTACTGGTAACAAGGGGCAGGCTTGGATCTCAGTAACACCAACATCCGGGAGCAAACCCCAGCTGGTACCAGCACAGTAGTTTGGAATTTCCCCTCCAGAGCAACATTCAAAAGAGCAAGCTCCAGGTGCTTGCAAGAGCAAGGTTACCTGCTGGACAGCATCTCCCAGGCGCATTACATGGGCGGACTGCCCGCTGACCTGAGCCTTGGAAGAGTACAGGAGGATGTTGAGATCTGCCACGTTCTGAAACTTGGGGTGATTTTTCTCAGTGGGATCCACAAAGTGCTCAATTTCTGCCATGGTGAATTCCCTAACGAAAACACAACCAACCACATGGATTAAATATGCTATCTGCCAGCCACAGCCCCTTTAATAAATGATTATTTATCAAGCAAGTCAGTGGTCTGAAAACATATGCAAACCCAGAGCCAAGACAATGTATAGACTGGAGTGGGAAGCAGACTCGACACTGATTTTGAAGTTTCACCTTCAAATTCCTAATAAAACTTTCTACAAACTCATCTAGAAATCTCCAGGCCACAGTTATCACCACTGTGATTCAGAGCAGAGAATAACATCTTTGGAAATACTTCCAGAAATTCTTTGCAGTTTTTCCAGCTGTGATGCCCACAATTAGATGTATATATTTCCTACAGGATCAATGAAGATTGATTAATGAATCAATTCAATTAATCTACTGATTAATTCATCAGCCTTACTCATAACAGAGGTGCCCAAAGTTGACAGATGAGGTGGTAATTTCTTGCAGATAATGATTTGTGCAGCACTGCTGAATGTAGCAATTCTATTTTAAGAACTTCTCTTTAACAGATGTCTACTCATACATTAATTCTTAGCCTTCTAGCTTGAAATCCCTTTACATTGAATTAGCTTGTTTATCAAAAACCTATAAAGAGCTCTAGGTAATCATTAACTTGAAATCACAGGCATCGGGATGTAATTTGCTATGATAGCCTAACGGACTCCAATAAATATGCCACGAGCATATAATTTACAACTGATTGAAAATGCATTTCAGGGAGAAGAGTTCTCCTTTCCAGATGTGCACGAGAAGAGGAGGACTGAGAAAATTCCAAAGAGTTTCCTTAGTACAAATGATGCCACTGCCTCTCAGGGACATTTACGGCACCGTACTGATCAATTACCAAGCTTACACCACGTACTGCCTGTGTGTATGGGAGAACCAACCAGGCTGTGGGTGGGAGCTGCTGTTCTAAAATAGATGGAAGAGAACTTCTGTTCAGATGACTTCAGTTAAAACACAGAGATTATCCTTAATGAAATGTAATTATCACTTTTATAGTGAGACAGAAAGCTTTCAAAGTAGTTCTCTGTAACATTGCCTGATCTTGGGACACTAACACGTGCTCTGAGTAGGGTTATCTTGCAAATTCCTCACTGTCCTAAGCTGCAGGACCAAGACAAGGAAATACTGCTGCAAGGGCAGTCACATTTTGATCCCAGATTGCAGTTTTAAAGTCACATCACCATAATTAAATAGGCAAAGCTGTGCATCCTGAGGGGAACGCAGCTACCTTTAGTATGATTTGGTTGGATCATGATGGAATCCAAACTTTGTGAGTAGAACTGGGTTTAGTCAAAGTGTTTCTAATACAGCAGCAATTTCCGAGTTCCTACTTTCCACCAGCCAGGCTTAGACAGAATTTTGCAGATAAAACCTTAATTATATGAGCTCATCCATGAACCCCAAGACTCACTAGGGACATTATCAGCAATCCTTTGGGAGAAAGGGCCGAAGTGAAACACCCATGTACAAGCACTGGGACAAAAGGGAGGTGCTACCTGCTCCCTCCCAGGTACCCTGCTGCTGTTAAGGGGGAATGTGCAATACCTCACTCGGATAAGCCCCGAGCGGGGCGAGATTTCATTTCTGAAGGAATTTCCAATCTGGGCAGCAGCAAAAGGCAGTTTGCCTTGGTTAAACTCCAGAAGACGTTTGAAGTTGAGGAATATTCCCTGTGCAGTTTCTGGCCTCAGATAGCTGAAAGGAGATGGGAAAGAGTTAAAAGTCAGGAAGATAAAAGGGTGGGGAAAGCAGTAAGAAAAATAAACCATGGTTACTATAAAACTTAAAGGTGGTACTTTTTCTTGAGTCTTTTAACTCCAGACACAAATCAATGAAGCAATAGACTGAAGAGGAAAAAAACAACCACAAACAATACAACAGCCAAGCAAACATCAGCTGCAGCCCAAACACAGCACTCCACAGTTACTCCCAAAAGCAATCTGGATGGCTTGGCTACTTTTGAGATCCAAGTATGGATGGAAAAAGGTGTTTGAATGAAAATACAGTGGCCAGTGATATCAAGGAGGTCACAGAGACCTTGCCTTTCCTACGTGGGCCTAAGCTGCACCAAGCTGCTTACAAATACAGATTCTACAGGCAAGCCATGACTGCAGCCCTGCTGTTACACAAACTGTGAAATGGCTTCAGTGTAAGGCCCCTACAACACCTACAGTGATTTGAGATTTCCACAGAGAATCCCACCTACACAGAGTATTTGGTGTACTACAACACTGGAGAACACATACAACATCTATCTCTGATCCTGTCCCAGAGCAAATGCAAGAATTGGATTCTCCACTCTTCAGTGCAGGTTTCAGTTTTAGTTTCTGGAGACCTCAACTCAAGACAACAGCCTCTATATTCTCACACACTAACTACAAACATCTAGTAAATGATGCCACGACTGGATGACCCTGCTAAGTAACTTCCTCCTGAAAGAGGAACACTGCTGAGGCAGGTTCCCTACAGCCATGAAGTCACTGACGGTTGTAGACCCAGCATTAACTGGCTTTGTGGAAGCTACTCCAACCAGCAAGGGAGTGGCTCCCATATATATGTGAATCCATAGCTGTGATCCACATAGTCTGGCTGCTTCAAGTATTTTTGTGATTCTATACAGCTCCTTGTTTCTCCTACCCTTCACTGAGTCTACAAGGAACACTAACCTACCAGACAGGGACAGAAAGGCTACTCAAAAAGAAACTGCATATTTCCATCCTGTTGGGACTTCCATTTTTGTTCCAAGTGATCTACAAAGAAGAGAGCACGTGAGCAGAATGAGATTAGTACCTACCCAGGCATGTTTCCTCCAGGCCCAATGGAGGTCTTGAACATGAGATTGAAAGACACAGGAGGTGACAGTTCATTCCCAGTGATAGGCGACTTCACGTTGTAGTTCACAAAGAGATCTGCAAGTTCTTGCTGCCCATAATTGTCCAACTAATATCAAAACAGAAGAGTTATTTTAGTTACTCGACCATTAATTAGGTCCTCTTCATCTTTTACTGAGCATGATCCACAGCTCTGAATCACCTGCCCTTTTAACCTAAATTTTCAAGCAAGCCAAAGCTTGAACTGCTGACAGAAGAATACACTGCACAGTTTAGTAATACAGGTCCACGGCTCAGTCATATCACAGGAAGTCAGAAGTCTAGATAGAACTGCAAGCACTGAGCAGAAGAGTGGGTGTAAAGCAGAAGAAAAGTCACTGGGACTGCATCACCACCCACCAGCAGCTCCTTTTGAACAGTTGCAGCTAAAACATGGGCACCAGTGTGTTGGGAATGAAAAAAATAAAAATATAGCAATGAGAAAGAAGCAAGCTAAAATTTCTACTGGGTTTTGTTTGCATTAATTTCTCTTTCTTCTGCTACATGAAACACAATATTCAAGCAAGGCATTAGATGTTCTCTGTCATTTAGAGCTGTTCTGCATTTTAGTTAAAGAGGGTAAATCTGCAGTGCAGGGCTTCTTGGTGAAGGACTTTCCATTTGCTCTGAAAACAACGTGGTAACGATTGGTCGCTTTCACAAGGGGGATAATGCCAGCCCCTTCCAGCCCCCTACCTTCCACTTTCTCTGGAAGATGGGAATCAAACAGTAGTAGAACCACAGATCCAACTCAAAAGATCTACAATTTCTGGTGTTCTTTTGTGCATTTATGCACTAGCCTTTTGCATACGTACATTGCATTGCAATGTTGTTTCTAGATTTAAGTACCATAAAGGATCTATACTGCACAGTATGGCAGTGATTTAACACTCAGGTTTAAAATCAAATAAACTGCTTTTAGCATTAACTGTCATGATCCTTCATATATCAGGGACAACTCAAGACAGGCAATAAAAGGGGTTTATTAATAGAGGTATTCCCTAAAGGATGGTCAAAGGTCAGTGTTGCAGAGTGGAAAACCAACTGACAGCTGCTCAGTGATGCACTACACTGAAACAAAAAGTTGTTCTTTCTGGAAGGAAATGTTAATTTTATGCATGGCTCTGAAGCATTTACACTAGAAGTCATGAGAAAAGAACATTAAAAACAAAGTAAGAAAAACAACTGAAAAAAAAAATAAAGGCAAATGTCTGTAGAGCTGCCCAGGAATGTCAGGCTGGAGCACTATACTCACTGTAAACAGGGGAAAAATCTGTGCAGGGTGATAGAGACAGAGGAACAAATCTCAAGAGCTTCAAAGCTGAGACAACTTTAAAACATACCAGTTCAGTGTAAAGGTGACTGAGAAAACCACTGACAGAACTTCTCATTCACCTCTGTTCCTTTGTATCACGATCCCACAGTGAGGGACTTTCAAAGGTAAGGGGGGAGTCAGAAGAAATAGGCTTTTTGCCAGGGTGTGAAGTGGAACAGAGCAGACCAGCTCCAAGAACAGAGCTTCAGCCCCACCAACCCAACATTCCTGAATGCTGAATTGATATTTAATGCTTATTAGTCTCTTCATGCTAATAAAAATAGCAATAACTCTCCAAAATAGCAGAAGGAGGGAGATGCAATTAACCAGCACACTTACAGTCTTTGTTAAGCAGTAAGTTTTCAGCCATGTACAGTCAAACATGTATCTCTAAGGTGAAAATTTCTGAGCATCTTCATGCACAGAGGGACACTGGCTCTGGACACGGCGCATCGCACTTCCTCTGCTACACAGGCACCCCTGAAGCCTTCACCTCCCCATGCAGGCACCCACCTGGGTTAGAACATTTTCCATTTCTGCTTTTTTCTCTGCAGTGCACTTCTTGTCAGACATGAGCTTTTGCAGGTGAGCTGCAAGCAATAGAAGTCTGCAGTGAGTTTATACAGCAAGCTCATCACTGACCCCAATCTGAAGCTCAACAAATCAGAGGGATCCACCAGCTCTCTTGCTAGTGCCTATCAGGGTAATTCCACTCGTGTCACCCAGGCAGTGCTGCTCTGCAGCTGAGGAGCTGTACTGGTGTGCCATGGGGAAAACAACAGCTCCTTATCTAGTTTGATTCCAACACTCATTCCTCTAAACCCAAGCCATGGCTTTCTAGTCCCCTTCTCCTCATTTCCTTTCTATACAGACTGGAAATTAAAAGCAATGTCTAATCCTGTGCCAGCAGGGCTAATTTCATCCACATGCACTCAGAGGCATGTACAGGAGCAATACTCCCATTTAAAGCACAACATCCTCCATGAGATAGAGGCAGACAATGATGCCAAGATGTTCCACCTCCATCTAAGAGGAGTGATCTGACTTTTCAGCAGCAGTAACAGCAGGTGACGTGCTGCAGAAAAGACAGGGACACTCCTCTCTGTGATGCTGTTCAGTGTATAAAGTGGACAGAGGTTTGATGAGCTTCTTTGGGCTTGTTTTTTTAATGAAACAAAATATTATGAAAACAGCTTTAACACCAAAGGCTGGAGAACTAGAGAGCACAACCCACTTCAACTGAAAGCAGAACAATCCTTCCTTTCACAACAGAGCTGTACATGAAACAGTTTTCAAACAGGTTTCTTATTTCTAAGACTCCTTCATATGATTTTTTTTTTCTTGTAATTTTTCATAGCCTGATGACAGAAGGTTTTATAAAAAGGATCCAATTATGTTTCTGTTCAAGATCCTGTACCTTTTTCAAGACATTTGGGTGGAACTGAGAACTTACAGGATATTTGGTATGGTATGATTAATGAAATACAAACACAAGTATGCAGGAAAGATTGGCTATGCTAACTGGTCTTCCTTGTGAAAAACTCTTTTCCCAAGTCTGCACCACTGCATGGTATGATCAAGCCCACCCAGCCTCAGAACAAAACTAAACCTTTTAAGAGATGATCAGCACGAAAACATTCCCCATTTTGCACATCTTTCACCATGAAGTCAGCAAACTTGTCCACGTGGCCAGAAGTCCTGGAAAAGATAATACAGAAAAGGAACGTGAAAGCTGCCACCAGATAGCCCCAGGTACTGTGTGATCCCAGCAGAGCATTATCAAAGAGGTGTCCTTCAACTTATGCACCCAAACTGGAGGTTCATTCCTACTTCAGAATATAGATTCACATTAAGCAGTACCAGCCTACAGAAAATCTGATCTGTGAGAAAGAAAGAGTCACTATGATGACAGTGCCTTTAGGAACCACACTGTGATCAGAGCAAGACAGACACAGTTGTGAGGAGTACCCAGTGGTTCAAGTGGACAGATTCCCACTATTTTATACCAGTGAAAGCTTCTGCCTGTTACACCGTGACCCATACAAAGTAACACAGTTGACTCAGCTCAGGCCCAGAGTCCAAAAGCTCCTGATGTATTTAGCAAACCTGTGGGTGGTCTTAGTGGAGATAGGAGGAGGTGAAAGGGTCCAGAGTCTGAACTATGCTCTCACCCTGGAAGATGGTGCCTCTACCTGGTGTGTAGATAAAAAAAGGGCTTCAACTCCCAGAGCTACAGAAGCAGCATCTGCAGTCAGAGCTCATTAACACCCTGCATACTGCCATCCCTCCACAGAGGAGGGAAGGATGGTCAAGCAACCTGGACGCTGTCCTGAACTATGTCCCAGACTTAGGCATCACCTAATCCTTTTTCTTGTAGTCTTGATCTTCTAGAAAAAGGGCTAATGGCAATGTCTTACTTAATGGGACTGTTAGCAGACATTAGGGCTCCCAAGACAGCAGTCCCACTGCTCTCTCTGATTTATGGGACAGTAACTTCCCACGCTAACCTGTGCACTGATACCTAATTATTTTGCACTGCAAGAAGGTATGAAATTGGGTGACCCAGTCTCAAGATACCCACGGGCAATTTTACAGTAGATTGTAAAAAGCAATCAGAACCAGCAATGGCACATTGCAGACAAAAAGACCCATATTTACTTCAGAACTGGCTCTGGTGTGAGCATGGTACAGTCAATCTCCAGGATTTGCTCTTCCTGAATAAAGTGCTGTCTCCATGCTTGGATGATGTTGTTCTTCAGCGCACAGCCGACAGGCCCAAAGTCATACAGACCACTGACACCTGCCAAGAGAAAAAGGTGGTGTGAGATGTATGAACGTGCTTTGCTCAGAGGAGATGTCCTCCCTTGTCAACATTTCCAGCAGTCTGTTTATGTCTGAGGGCATTTTCTGAGCAGGAAGCATCAGCTTCCCTGTGCTAAACCCAATATGGGATATGGCTCACTGGAGAGGTGAAGGTCCATGGTGTAAAGGCTGAAAGTAAACTCCATGAAGCACCTAGACTGACACTGCCCTGTACAGTAACCAGTCAGTCCAGCTGCAGAGCACACTGGGGCAGCAGGTAGTTGGTAGAAGCTGAAACTGGTTCAATAGCAGCAACCAGAAACTGTAAAAGCCACCCTCCCTCTCCATCAAGGGATTATATTTTCTGGAGAGTTTTGTGGGAGCAATCTCTCTAAAAAAGGATCTGACTACAGAAAAAGTCATAACACTTGGGCCAAAGCTGTATGTTACTGTCAGTAATAGAACATCACCAGTTTAGGCACAAAGATGGAAAAAAAAAAAAAGAAAGAAAAAGCCAATAAAACAACCCAAAGCATTTATTTTAGTACCTTAGGTGAAAGAGCAGTAACAACACAGGCACTATGCTGCCCCCCAGGGAGGCTCCTATCAGCTGCCTGAAGAGGTTTAACACCACATTTGCTCACCTGGACCATAAAGTCCATTGACAAAGTTTGCTAAGGTAGCAGGTTCTAAAGTTCACAGTAGTTTTAAGCATTATCTTGCCAAGAAAAATCTCAGAGGTGAATGGTGACCACGAAATAAAGCGATCACCCCCTTAAATGTCAAAACACTCTACCCATCTGCAAAGAAACCATCTTCCACCTTGTTGCATTCAGAAAGAATTTGAGCCCCCTCCCTACCCAAAGACTCTAGGAAAGGGGAACTTTTGAAAGGCTTACAGAGTCATGCAGGAAAAGTTAAAGCCAACTTTAAAAAGAATTTGTTTATGCTGCATTTATCTAACACTGCAAGAGAATGGCATTTCACACAGCCAGAAAGACCAGACCCAGTAGCCTAAAGGGATCAAAATGTAAATTCCTTCAAATCTGTACCTCCATAAATAGAAAAGGCTTGATCGTAGAAAAACCTTCTTTTGAGGGTGTCTTCCATTTTAACCCTGTCCACAATGTCATCTTTGGGCTGTAAGGCCAGCTCCTGTAAGTCAAGCAAACAGAAACCAGTTAATAGCTCTTGTTTCTGACAGGAGGAGAAATCATCTCCATTCACCACGACACATCAGAAGCCTGTAAAGACCATTCTGAAGCAGAGGTATCCCGCCAACATGCTCATTTCCAAAGAGGAATGGTCACACTGAGAATCAAGCACTCAATTATGAACACGACTGTCCAAACACAGCACTTACACCCTCAAGGTCGACCCATCTCCCCTAGCTTTAAGACAGCTAAGTCTGAGCTAGTTATCCTTGGCTTTCTGTACAATCACTGGAAAGAAATGACAATTTCCAAAGCAATTCTTCTGACCTATTTCCCTCTCTTGGCTATAACGAGCTTGAGGTGCCGAGCTCAGACTCCAAACATCTAACTCTTGGCATATATGAAGCTCCTGCCACAACAGAATGTTGCCTACAAAGATTACAGACATCATCACCCCTGTGCTCCACCAAAGGTGTGCATTTAGCTACTTGCACAAAGCACATCTATTTGTAAAACTCAGGCTTTCCCAAACGTGGCCCCGAGCTCAGAGAAGTCAGCTAGAGAGTGGCTCAATACCCCGACCAGAGTCTGTGAAAATGGTCTACAGCAGACTCATTATTTTATCTGGAAACCTATGACTTTTGCAACCAATTCCATTAGTGAAGTCATCAGACTTGGGAGATTTTCTGCAAGAAAGATGTTTTGATAATTAAAGCAGAGTTAAGCAAAGGAGTTCACTAAATAAATGGAGATCCTCCTCAGTGGCTAACACTGTCATTTTGAACACTTGTCTTGTTACAAAAAGTACTGTATGACAAATAATAACAAGTTCTTCTTTTGAGCATCTCTAAAGACAAATAAATGTGGTCTTATTTTAAAAGCATTGTACCTCTGCTGCTCCCATGAACTAGCATAAGCCAAGGAGTAACTTCATACAGAGGCAGAAAGAGTGAAGACAGAAAGCACACAGCTACACGTGCCAGAGCAGTACTTTCAAAGCGTGGAAAGGGAATCCACTGTCTAAAACCAGCAAACCACATTTCACAGTGACCAGGGGTTGGTAGCAGAAAGGATGAATTTGCCCAGAGATGGACAGAAGGAGAGCAAAAGTGACACAGCCCAATTCTGTACTGGCAGGCAGAAATAGGCAGCAGCACAGGAGCATCTGGAGTAGGTACAGAATTCTGTAGAGTCCCTCTTCTGCTGTCTAAAGAGAATTGTTAATGAACTAGTGTGGAAGTCAAAGAAACAGTCCCTTCTATCTGGCATACATTCATAAATATATTCATAAACAGAAGGCAGAAAAGTGCCTGTGTTAACCTTCAGGGGGAAGAAAGACCCTGCACAGGAGCAGAATCATCTACTGACTTATGATATGGTTTGAAGAGGCAAAACCAAGGAATTTTAAACACTCAACCACTCTGCCTTATTCAAACCCTCACATTCAAAGCCACTCTGCTATCTTTAAGTAGGAATCAAAGGGCTTGAAAACTGTAGCAGCAGCTGCTAACCATCACTGCCTTCTGCCAATGGTGCAGGAGGCTGTGAGGCTTTGCTGGGAACACCATCGAGTGAAAGGCTCTGTGCTCACAAGGGCAGACACGGCGTTTGCAAGGTCGTTCTTCCACCGAGAGGGATCCAGCCCACAGAAATTGTGTCACTGGCAAGCACGCCTCCACGCTGCATCCTACAGGCACTCTTCCAACAGCAAGGTGGGGCTCACTGGGATACCAACACTCCCAACCTGCCTTGCTACATCTCTACACCAAGCTTCTGAGGGCTGGGAAAACATTTAGAAACTGTTTACTCCAGGATGACTTAGGTATCAATCCAGGTTTCAGGCAGTGGTTTCAAAGCACGGTTTGATGCTGAATACTAAGGTAAAAATGACATCTTTTTACTTGCCTTTAATGTATGCAAAGGGGCAGCTGCAATGCCAGACCTGACAGAGAGCCAGCTGCTCATCTCATGTGACTGGAGGACAAATAGGGTCAACTGCTTTCAATTCAGGTATATTCACATACTCACAGTAAGTTAATTGCAAGCTGTGCTGTATTTGTTTGTTTATTCCTGTGTTTTTAAGAGTACCACCAAAGCACAACTACAATCAGTTTTATATGAAATGCAAATTAGAAAGAACCTCAGAGTTTCCTGGGTGAATCTGCTCCCTTGACTTTTTATGCTTCCAGAGTTTATTTTTGTTGTTTCAGCCTGAGAAGGGGATGGAAGTTTGCAGGTTAAGTGCATTTTCACTTGTTTATTGGTCTAGAGATAAAACAAAATCCAAGTTCCTCATTTCATTTGCAGAAAGATTTTTCAGAGGACAACTGCATTTAAAGAGGCATGATTTCAATATAACCCTCTCTTTAAGGCTGATGAAAACCATAAGTTATGTGAAACACCTCCAAAAACTTTTTTTAAACTGTAGCAGAGAATTTAAATGCTGCACAAAGAACCTGAAAACGAAACTACAGTGAACAGCAAGTCCTCTCACTGTGTACAAAAAAAATCTATACAGCAAACAAAGATTAGCAACATATACACCAAATTTCAGCTTTTACTACAAACAACCTGAACTCCCATCGATTTGTTTGCAGGCTGTGATTTAACATGTACAGATATTAGTGTAACAAAGAACAAAAGTGTCACCAGTTGGGAATTTGCAAAGTATTTGAGCAGTGATTTGGACAATACTGTAAAATGGCATTCAGTAAAGATTTCAAGGCTTTTCAGACACAACTGTGGAACTCAGAATTAATTTCCAGACTCACCTTTGCTTCTAGGACCCTCTTCCGAGCTTTAAGCTCTGCTACGGCTCTGTCTATATCCACCTGGGGAGCTTTCTCTTCCTTCAGCTTCCTTACCAGCTCTCCCTAGGAAAAGGAGACAAAACACAGGATACAGATTCTTTCTTTGAATGCCACAGATGAGAATTCTCCTACTTTCAGCTCCCCTGGCAATCCAAAAGAAGGGTTTTGTCCTGCCTCCCCACAGGTCTCAAGAGGCTGCTTCTATTGGTAGAAGTGAGAAAGAGGCATCTGAGAGTTACCAGAACTTGACATCATTAGAAAATTCACACACACACCCCCTTAACTGTTAAATCCCAGACCCCTTATTAAAGGCCAGTGTGCAAATATACTCCTGTACGTACCACTTCACAGCAGATTTCCACAAATCCTAGCTTTTTGTGAAAAAATACAATAATAAAACAGAACAAACCCAAAGCCTAAATATTTCTGAGCAGCAACACCCTGCAGTGGCCTTACCTCAAGATCCTGACCTCAGACAAACCTCCATCACCTTGTTAGGGTTCCACAAAGGTCTCTATGCCCTGTGGGGATGACTCTCCCCTTTCAGCCCAGGGAAGTGCTCAAGCCCTAAATACCCAGGAGCTTTTCTGAACACGATCCTCAGCAGTCATGCTCAGCTTGCTCTGGGAGATAAGCTAATTAAAAGTATTCCTTTCAGTCCACTCTTCATCCAAAACCAAGGTCTATCTGGAATTACTGAGGAGGACAAAGGAACTGACCCAGGAGGAAAGAGCACAGAGATGTCAATGCCACCTCACATGGGATGCTCCAAGTTCAGTATTTTTCTCACACCTTGCACTTGTCCATTAAACAAAAAGAAAAGACAAAACACAAAAAACAATCCAAAGAGATTACAACATTTCCACAATAACAGCTTTTTCATAAATTCTGAGCTTTTCTGACATTAAGCACAGGCAACTGAGAACACAAAGAGAAGGGAATACACAGATTGCCATTCAGTAATCAGATTACAAAAGCTAAAAGTGATTCAAAGACTAATGGGTTCAGAGGCTCATTTTATTAATAAAAGCAGGAAGAGTCAAAAGACTGCATCAAAACAAGCACACAAAAGAAAAGAAAGAAAAATAAGAATGCTGTCAGGCTTCCTAAACCCCATCGGCTGCAAGAACAAAACAATCTGCTCTTTCCTTCCTGTTAACTAGTTACACCAAAACATGAAAGTTTCACTCTAGGGCTGAGGACTTCAACTGCCATTCCCGGGTAACGTGGCAGAGGGAGGGATCTGATCTTTCTGTTTTTTTTCTTTTCAAGTAGTAAGTCCAAATTGCCTTTGTTGAGCTAGGTGGTCGACAGAGGAAAAACATCAAGGCAGCAGCAAGGCAGCTACTGCTGACTCAACAGAGCTATCACCCTGCTCACTGCTGAGCATCTAAAAGCAGCATACAGCAACTCTTTGTCCTGATCTGTAAGTAAAAAAAGAGTACTTGGACATATGCAAGGAGAAAAAAACAAAACCCACAACTGAAGCAAATAATTATGTTTGCTGACAGGACTCAAATCTAATTAAAGCTGCAATCTTGAGCCCAGCCCAGAGGAGAGCACAATGTGGCAAATTCTGCTGCAGCTTCGTCCCATAGACCAGTAAAGCAGAAAGGGATCCACCCCTGGATCACGGCAGCTTATTGCATCAGGCACTGCTGCAGGAAGATACGCTGCTGACGCTCCTCTCCATAGGTTAGGAGTCCCTTAGGTTTAATTAAGCAGCTTCTCCACTGAGCTGACAAAGTCCCCTGCATCGGAAGGAATCAACTACCCCAATCTTCATTACTCCCTCCCTTTCTTCCTGTGCAAACAACGCAGGGAATTACTACTGTCAGCAGCACGATACCCATGGCCCCGGCTACACAAATTTACCCACAGACCTTCCTTGGCACCCCACGCTCCTGTTTCAATCCCACAGGCAGCCAGAGAAAAGAGCACATTGATACTTTAAAAGCAAAACGACAGCACCCAAGATACAGGATTTTAAAATAAATAAATTGGCTAGTTCTAGAGATCATCATTTTATTTACAAGGAGCTCTCCTGCCAAGGCATTATGCTGTACAATGATTCATAATAAAAACTCACTGAAGTGCTGGTGCTGGTGTAATTAGAGGGTCATAAATCCATTCATTTAATGGGAAAACACACACAAAAATCTGCACATCCATGGGACACACACGTAGCTATGCGTGCAGCTAAGCAGAAGACTGTGGATTCAGCCACTTAAAGGAGGCATGTGGGGAACCCACACACGGAGGTCTTGCTGCTAAAGCAGGGAGGATGGGGAACTTCCATGTGCTGCGAGCAGGCTCCACTGCCATTGACACTCACAGCAAGGGTACCAAGATCGAGATTCAGTTAGGAAATAAAAGACAATCAAATCCTTCTCAGGTAAGAAGGAAGCTATAAATACTAGGTTCATCTGGGAGAGTGATGGAAAAAGAATGAGATGCTGCTTCAGCTACATATCTAGACAAATAAGAATGATGAAATGGAAAACAGGCAAAGGAATTACTATCCCTTACTGCATCAAGCAAATATGCAGCCCTAAAGAATATTGTTTACCTGCAAAACCCAACACAAACGCAGCTGTAAAGGGAACTCCTTGTGTGACCCTGCGGGGCGAGGAAACGGAGGCTGGCTGTTTTATAAAGAAAAGGTGAACAGCCAGCTACGGGGGCCTAAGACCATGGCAAAGTCAGCCCTTGCCTGGGCACAGGAGACACATCAAGCCCAGCAGAGGAAAGCCAGGTAGACTGACGCACAGATCCAGTTCTGCAAGACAGCTCCGACA
>VWZY01010677.1:133174-144492 GCA_013399075.1 Chloroceryle aenea | reverse complement strand
TTTTTTCTTCCACTCTCCCTCTCGGAAAAGCTTCCTGCTTTTTGCAAGCTCATTTTGAGCACCAAGGTAGCAAAATCAGACGGACACATCCAGACGGACACATCCCTCCGAACACAAGCTGAGCTGCAGCAATGTGCATACAAGGTTCAAGATGATTTCCCAGCACGGAGGGGGTTTTAGGTTGACAGTAAACTAAGCAGGGTCCGAGGCATGCATAGAAATGGCCTAACCTGGCTCTCCTCCATAAGGCTGCATTTTTTTTTCAGCCTCCAGAACAGGGTGGCTGCATCCAGACTGCTTCTAGGGTACAATCTCCAGCCCCTGTTTTCCCCCCACGATGTGTTTGGAGACTGTCTGGAAAGAGAAAGAGCTGGCCCCAAACCAAAGAGCTGGCCCCATTCAAACCCATGGCACAGAGCAAGCAGGTAACCATGGGCTAAATCTGTTCCCAGACCCTGTGTTCATCTCTGAGTGTAAAGTGAGCTGCAACAACCACCTCTGCCCTTTTTAGTGCTTCCTTCCTCCTATGAACTGTTGAAAGGGTGAAGCTGCTCTGCCCCTGGGCCCCAGGATGCTGACTGCAGGGAAAGATGTGCTGAGGGTGCATGTGTATTGTGGGGCTTCCACAGGCTTTACTTTCATCACCCTATTCTGGATCCAAAGAACAGGGCTATGTGCTAGGGTGTGTGTGGGGGAGGGACAGACAGACACACTGGATGTTACTGAAACTCACCCCCTTCTGGGACAGGGCTTTTTTTAGACCGAAATAGGAAGTGCAAACCTCACCCTGAGCTTCCTCTAGGGTTTGGTTCTTCCTAGAGGTTTCTCCTTGCTGGAAATTTCTGAACTCCTGGCCCTGATCCAGACAAATACTTAAGGACATGCTTAGCTTCAAACTGCCCAGCCCCCTGCACTCCCACAAGTTCCTTTGTGGATGGGGCCCCTTGCCCCTACTTGCCCTGGGAAAGCTGGTGCCTCTCCATGCTCCTGCCGTGAGAGGATGGGTCTCCTCCTCTCACTGCCAGCAGTGGGAGGCAGGGGCATCAGCTTGCTTTGCTGTGCACGGCACCGAACTAGTCCCATGCCTGTGCAGGGAGAGAGTTATGAAATCTATGGCATATGCCACGAGGGTGTGTGAAAGCTGCATATGAAGCTCTGGAGTCCCCAGGGTTGAACACCTGCAGCCCTGAGAACTAACATCTACAGCTCAGCCCATCCTCATCCTCTTTGCTGTTCTCACCAGGGGTTGGTCAGGTGATGACTAAATTGCCAATGGTGCCTGTGAATATTTGATACTGGCTGAGCTGGCCGAGCACCAACAGGGACTCAAAAACTTGTCCCCTTGTCAATGATGTGTCCCAAGGGCTGGGATCACCAGTTCATTTTGTCTCAGACCAATAAAAAAGTCTGATCTGTTTTGTCACACCCAGCTTGGACCAGGTTTGGCTGTGATAGAAACACAGTTGGGTTTCCTGACGCTTCCACTGCTGTGAATTTAAATTCTGCAGGCCATGATTCAGGGAATTGAAAGGCATATTGATTAAAGGCCTTTCCAGATGCCTTGCAGAACATATTAAAAATCATTTAAAACTTGCATTCCAGTATTGATGACTCTTGTCTCCTGCACATTGCGGTGATTCAGTCTTGACTTCTCATTGAAATGCTTTAGTTAAATTCCTTCAGCCAGAGAAGATGAAGTGCCCCTTCAGGTGTGTGTTGTTGAGGGGCTTTTGACCTCAAGGTCAAAATCTGAGGGACTTATTCCCTCAAAGGAACAAATCCAAGACAGTTATTCCTGTTACCGGGTTGAACACCTCACGCCTCCTTAGTTATGTTTTCTTCTTCCTCTACATCTCATCCCAGGTGGCTTGTTCCTAGCCTTGAAGCTCAGGTCTGAAAGGGCACCTTGCCCAGAAAGATGTCCCCTGGAGAGGATGTGGCATTTTGTAGAAGGAACCCCAAGAGATGGCACCTTGGGGCTTCCAGGTTGAATATGTCCCAGCTTGGTGGAGACAGCAGCTTATCTAAGCTTTGCTGGCTCCATGGTGGCCAACATAGGAGACAGAGGCCTGCATTGTGGTTTGGTGTAGAACACCAAGATTTTCCACATTATGGAGCCTTATTTCAGTGTTAACCTCCTGCTCCATGACTGAAGCCTTCACCATGGCATGGAGGGGGGGTTGTCTTTGTATTCACTTTGCCTCCGAGGAGAGACAAACTCACAATAAACACAAGGCCTCAGATGTGTGGTGCGATGTCAGATCCAGTGTTCAGCTCACCTCGTACCAATCCCTGCATGGAAAGCTCGAGTCTGAGCAGTCCTTGCTCACACTGTTCTGTGAACAATGACACAACTGCATTTGTGAATCCACCTCTTCTCCTAATCTCTTCAAGGAAATCAATGTTTTCCATCCAGTCTCTGTTGGGACGGGATGTTGAACAGCAATTGGTGCCTTCAGTCCCATGCACGGGCACTCAAAGACTACAAGGATTCCCAGTCCCCACGGCATCGGTGCAGGATAGGAGAGTTCCCCCATGCATCAGAGGGGACATCCGACCATGAGAGCTAGAGATCAGTGACTGGCCATGACCTATTATGGTTCTGGTTTAAAGAGAACGTGCTCCATCTGCTGAGTGTGTGCTAATGATAGTTGGATCTTTTTATGACTGCACATAAAACACAAACCAGCTGGGATTCAAAGTGCTTCTCTCCAACACAAGTGGCTTTCCTATTGATTTCATCAAAGGCTCCTGTCACCAGACACTTCCCCAGGGACTGAGTTGTCCATCCAGGCCATCACACGTGCAGTAGAGCAGTGCTTCATAAGTACGTCCCGAAAGGAGTCACAACCACCAGCCCAACTCAGGTGGTGAATAAACGTTACCCTGTAGAAGGAAATAAAGAGAAAAGATTTTGCTGGATGTCGCAATATATATTTTTTTCCTTAAATACTGATTTTGTTCCTTCTCTGTTTTTACTTTCTTTGTGACTTCCTTGTCTCACCCCTCACAAAGGAAGCCCCTCATCTTGTCAACCAACAATTTCTTGACAGCAGCTGGGAGGAGCACTCACCTTCACTGTCCTGCTCCTCACAGGGGCTCCTCTGTGGAGATGTAAACACATTGCTCCCTAAATGGACCCAACCTAACAGAGAAGCTCCTCACAGGGCAGCATGAAACCCCTGAAATTGAAGATAAGCTCCAAGTCTCTTTAGGCTGAATCTGCTGGAAATAAGCAGTGGTTTAGTTTCACATCCAAAGAAGGTTCATGCCTCCTTTCCTCCCAGGTGGTAAAAATACTGCTCCATATCTGATTGTGCCGTTGTGACATTTTACAGGGCAATTGAGTCAGGCTGTGTTTCCACGAGGTTTTGTTGTTGTTGTTGTTGATTCTGCCTTTCAAGTCACACAGTAATGGGATTGACTCTCTGGGTCAAATGCTTGGCTGGGAATCATGGAGTACATCAGATAACGAAGCAAGTGCTTGCCCCTGTGACATCAAGGAGTTGAAAATCATGACCTAAAGCTTCAAAATCCAAGAATGAGGCATCCTCTAGACCCAGTGTCCACATCTTGCCCTAATTCTCTCAGATTTTTAAGTAACAGTAAGAGCTATAATCTCCAAGGGTAGGTATGAGTTCTTTCACATACGTCTTGACTATCTTGAGGAACTATCTTGTGGTTCTGTACCTTGGGTATATGAAGAGGACCTTGCCAAAGGCTGCCCAGGCTTTCCAAACTGTGGTGCTTCGTGCACATGGGTAAATCTGAACGTAGCCCTCATGAAAGAGCCCAACAGATCACTAAATGCATCCTACCCTCTTCCCCTCCCCAGGATCCAGTGCTTACAGATGACAATGGCAACACAGGGAAGCTTCCAGTGGGTGATGTTATGATTAAAAATCATGATTATTTATAATAAATGGAGCATTTGGATGGAAAGTCTGAGCTGCTCCTTTAATCCTGCCCTAGGTTGGCTGTGTGCTTAGGGACACCCTTCCCTCGTTGTACCACAGCACCGTGTATCATCTTCCAAAGTGACTTCCAAATGCAGTGACTTCAGTTTGCTGTTGCTTGGAGTTAAAGAGGTTCATTGTTCAAGAAGAAAGCAAGAGTCTGGCCTCTTTTTTCTTTTTTTTTTGAATGTAATGTTCAGAGTTGCTGTTCTATGCACAAAATGAGGGTGCTGGTGGTGACCTTTGCAGAGCTGGTGCATATTGTGTCCCGGCAGTCAGTGTCCTCATCCCATCTCAGAAATGCACAGCCCAGGATGCCACCTTCCTTCTCCCTCACATACTCAGCAGCAGAAGGTGATAGGTGGGATGGAAAGGTTCTGCAGGTGAAAGACAAGCTGGAGGACACCATGCCTGAAGCTGAAGAACATCCACATAACATGTGGTGTTTTCATTCTAGTGATTCTGAGGGTTTTTTGAGAAAAGAGAAAAAAAAATCTGGTGAGAGTTTCCTGTGTTAAGATTCAGCTGCATTGCTATTCCAGTCTTCTTCAACACTCAGATCTGCATGCAGATCCATGCTTTGCTGAAGGATCTCCCTTTCCTAATGACCCATGTGAAAATACTCAACCCAGACACTCCTCACCGCTTAGGGCAATTCAGAAGCCAGAAGTGAAGTGTTGTAGCTTGAACCCATCTTTAATTATCTGGAGATTGTTCACACTAAAATCCAACAATCAGACTGCAATATCCTACCAGCATAGCCCATAATTCATAACTGTGTTGATTTCTCTCCTAGGCTACAGTGACATCAGTAAATAACAAAAGACTGGATCCTGTCAAAGAAATCAAGGAGGAGATATCAGAGGTATTGGGCAAATGCTCTCCAAAGGACATGAAAACTATAGCAGCCTGCCATCACCCTGCAAGAAAAAGAGAGCAAAAGCACATGAGATTTAATTAATCAAAAATGTGAGTTTAATGCAGCTTTGTGTTTATATACTGTAGCATCTGGAATTTCCAATGAGTGTGACCACATCCTCCTTGAATTTAGCAAGCCTTTAAAATTGAACCACAATGGAAACACAGAACTGATTTATTTAGGGAGAAAGAAAAGCTTTTGTTTTCTGTTATTTTACAGAATGCTATTTTACTTCTTCTGGGACCTGTGCTACATAAGCAGTTCATCGTTGTCCCAAAGGACATACCTCAGTGTCCCATCTTTAGACACATTCCACTCTCCTGCCCGTAAGGCAAGGTAATGATATTTTCCTGACCCACCAGAATAAAGAGGAAAAAATAATAAATGTTTGTGTTATTTTACTGCTAGAGAGTCTGAATAGCCTGGCAGAATAAGGAAAACAGATCTCACCTGCTCTTCTCTCTTTAAGATGGTGACAGACCATGTCAGGGCATCCTCTTTGATTTTCCATCTCTCAGCCTCTAACAGCACCTGTCAGAAGCCCATCTGTTGGAGAGAAAACCCATTTGGCTCTGCTTTGTAGTTATTTAAGGAAAGGCACCACAAATGTTACTTCATTCAGGAGTCTGAGGCCTGTGGGAAACTGTCAGGTTTTGTTTCTTCACTCACACACCACAGGTAAGTCAGTCACTGAGACCAAACTTGAGCATTATCTGGTGATATAAGCTAGTGGGATATAATGTGATCCCATGATCCCATGGCTATGCTTTGTTGCCAAATCCAGAGCACTTGCTGCAGTGTTCCTGGCAACTGGCAGCCTGTCTATCCCACTATCCATGTTCCCTGGCACACCAGGACACGTGGATGCTCTTGCATGGAGGAGAGGTTTATGGAGGGCATTGATTTGAGGACAGGCTGATGTTTCTGAGTCACTACCTTAGCAAAAACCTCAGAAAAAGAAATGAGAGAGGATGCCATTGCATTGCCAGGGCATGGCACGGCACTGTTTCCATGGCACCTCTTCCCAGATGCCATCTTCAGCAGTGCCATATGGGAACAGTGACCCCAGAAGTGGCCTTTTCCCAGGAGATGAGCTGGTGGACATAAGCACCGAGTCTCAGTGCTGGGGATGGCTGTCATGAACAGCAGATGGTGCAAGAGGAAGCAGAGCCAGCAGGATCAGCCAGCGTTATTCCTAGATGATGATGAGTCAAAGCCAGCAAGCTTCTGGCTGCTGCCTTGCATGGTGTCCAGTCCAGGAGACTGGAGAGGACTGGTGACAGAGGGCTGGGCCGCAAATGTGGGAAGATTTCTGGAGGAGGGAGAGCCTTGAAAGCAGAAAAGTGAAGCTCAGGGAGACGTGCTGAACTCACTCTAGACTGGGTGGGGCAGAGACCAAAGCATGAATCAGCAACTGAGCACTGAAATGAGGCTAGTCTTGGTCATTTGGAGTTGGCTGCCACTGACTTGCCTCACTGCCAGTTGGTTCAACACAAGCTGGACAGGATATGCCTGGCAAAGAGCCTGCTGACATTGATTAAATCTCCACACTGTTGCTGCCTGAAACCCTTCCTGTACCCCTTTCTGTAGTGGCTTGTGCAGCAATACACTAGCCCCCTTGAGCATCTCCCAGGTGTCTTCTCATTCCTCCTGGGTAGCTGTAGGACAGCAATAAAGTGTGTGCCACTTTAGTGTAGAGGAAGATGAACCATTATATTCACCTTCATTATATATCACAGTCGCTTCTGTGCTCTGAGCTCTTCTGGTTTGTCCTGCAGGATGTAAAAACAAGAAGTACCAAAGGAATAAACCATAGCTGAGGAGAACCAAAACCACCAAGACCTTCTGTGGCTCTCTCACTGCTCCACAGGAACCAAGGAGGATGAATCACGGGGTGTGACAACCTGCTTGCTCATGGGAATGTGGGATACCCGATGTCCCTGAATAAAGTGATGTTTCAGGGAACCCTTGGCCACACTCTGGAGTGACACATCTAGCCTAACATAGTGCTCAAGAGACCTGTCTGTGGTAGGGACAGGGCACCCCACTGGTGCCAGTATGTCTCCCAGTGTCCCTGGCCTTCAGACAGGTCAGCCATGGCTGTATGCTCCTCTAAGTCTCTAGGTCTACACTGGAGAGCATGGGTAGGTGTGGAGCAGCAGCTTGATGGTCCTAGCCTTCACCAGTGACCAGTGGCAAGGTGGCCAGGAGAGACATCTATTTGAATCCACATGAGCCAGGCGACTCTGCCTGGCTCCTGATGGGAACCTGGAGAACATCAATGAACAAGATCTCTGCCAAGTCTTGTCCTATTGCTCCACAGGGGCTGGCCTGGGCCTCCAGCTCAGACTTAACCAGCTCTACCTCGTTGTTGTTTGCGTAAGTGAGTTTTGTTGCTCAAGAGTCTCAGTGTGTGGGATGCTCTTCCAGTGAATTTCACAGAAGGGAGCACGGGAGAGGGCAGTCCCATCCTGGGTATGAGCAGAGATCTTTATCATGGCTGGTGGTTACAAAAAGTAGGGGAAATACAGCAGTAGGTCAGGAAAGTCTGGGTGAGACTATCCATCAAAAAAGGTCAAACCCAAGCTGGTTTGCAGGGAATGATGGAGCTAGCTTGAGATTTGGAGTACAGAGAGCAGAGAGAGAGGTGGAGGGCCCAGAGGAGATGAGTCCGGGTTGTCCCAGCAGGGAGGTTAGCAGAGCAGCACAGAGAACTTGTGGTCATAGTCTTTCTAACTGTGGAAAATCTTTCCAAACAGTACAACAGAGTCACTTTATATCAGGTTAAAGATCTGGTTCTTGTGGCCCTGGTACATAGATCTGGCTCTAAAACTCAAATGATGATGGTGGCATTAGATGCTTTGAAAATTGCACATATGTTCTACATCATAATTGGTCTAAAATACATTTATTTTCTTGTTCTTCTGCTGCCATCATCAGTCAGACCTCCTAGACTTTGTCACCTGCTTGTTTACAGCGCTTCAAGTGGGATCAGAGTCAGGCCCTTGGATGTAGTGGTGCCTTTCACTGCATTCTTCCTTTAGTCTTTTTGTTTTGTTTTGTTTTTTCCACCCCATCCCTGACAGGGGAAGCACTGTTCTTTCTGTGCTCCTTGTTTCTGTTTGAAGCAGTCACAGAAAAAGTGACAATTAGGAAATAAAGAACCTACAGTATCTGCTTTGGCAGGGAGAGCACATCCCACTGCTGAGCAGCGCCGAGGCAAACCAGCGACAGCCTGCCTGGGTCAGATGGAGTTATTATTGCTTTATATTCCTGGGTCTGCCCACGACAGGACAACACGCTGCCACACGGAAGGATGAGTGACAATCCAGTGGTAAAGGTGAGTGATGTGTGTTTGTAGTTGTCCTGCAAGGAGCAGAGAGTTGGACACGATGCTCCTTTATGGGTCCTTTCCAACTTGAGATGTTCTGTGATGCTACAATTTCAGGACGCTCAGTTGGAATTGGAAAACAATTCTGATTAGAAGCAAATGGCAAGGCCAGGGAACTTCTGGTTGGGGAGTAACCATCTGAGGCAGGGTAACAAGACATAAACTTCAGCCTTCCCAGATTATTGTTCTCTGCCAAAATGATTAAAGGGTACTAAGCAGTGTCAGTGCATTTCCTACAAGTTGAAGAAGCATAACAAAAGCATCTGAGTTCACTGAAGGTGAACTGAACTTATATCAAGCCTAAATATATAAGACTGGAGAGGGCCTGTTTACAAAGGCCTGTAGTGAAAGGATGAGGGGCAATGGTTTGAAATTAGAAAAGAGTGTACTGAATGTAAGAAGTTCTTTACCATGAGGGTGGTGGAGCACCAGAACAGGTTGCCCAGGGAGGTGGTTGAGGCCCCATCCCTGGAGCCATTCAAGGTGGGGCTTGACAGAGCTCTGAGCACCCTGCTCTAGTTGAGGATGTCCCTGCTTTCAGCAGGGGGGTTGGACCAGATGACCTCCAGAGGTGCCTTCCATCCCAGACAGTTCTATGATTCTGCAAGTAATCATTGCTAATGATGACTCCTGTTCCTTAGAGCATGCCGAGCACAAGAAAGATTTAATGGAAGCCAAGATCCTTTCTTCATGTCATCTGCAGTGCAGAAGTATTCTAGATCATTCAAGGTGGATCTGCAACCCCCTGTGCAGGTCTTGTCTGGTGGCTGTAAAGCCCTGGTTTGCTGTCAAGGACTGTTGCTAAACACCACCTCAAGCCCTCTTTACCTTCCCTTCCAAATCCAGGAAAAATGAAACCCACTCACGGACCATCCTGTGACTTCTACTTCCTCCACCCCAAATGATAAAGCACAAAATCTTATCAAAGCACAACTTTATGAAAGGGAAGGCAGACAAAGAGAGCAGGAAGAAAGAGAAGATAACATCCTAAACCATGAAAGAAGCCTCATTTTTCCAAGGATCCCACATGATAGCCCCTTTCTCCTTATTTTTACAAGGCAGCAACCAGCCCCTTCCTATCAACACGTCACCACCATATTTTGGTGGGATCCCCATCCCCTTACCAGGAGACAGTGCTGGCTGTAAAGGTCCACCCGGAGCTCCTGCTCACTGCTAGTCCCTTCTCTCCCTGCTGGGCATCTCTCATCTCCACAGGACACTCTCTGGTGCCTCCACAAGACAAGAAGTCTAGAGAGAAACGAAAAAAAAACAGGATTTGCCATGAAGGGAGGAATTTCCCAAAGAGGCTTTTGGGACAATGGTAGAGTGACAAAAGGATTCTGGGACTGCACGTGGAGGTGATGTGGCAAAACAGGGTTCTAATACATGATGGAGGGTCCAGGATGATAGATGAGGACCTGAAACTGTACCCTGTCAGCACTTGCAGGGTCACATAAAGGAGTCTGAGGTGCACAGCAGAAACCTATCAGTGGCACGGGGACCATCAGTACTGCCTGGAGGTTCACCTGCCCCCTCGGGGTGAGGACCAGCAGGCAGTGGAGATGTTGAGTAATGTGGGGCTGGTGCACGCTCCTCTGCTGCAGCCAGCTCCATGCAGTTCTTCTCTCCAGATTTCCTAGTATTTGTTCTCTTGTTCTGGGAAGAGGAGAGAGCTGCAAGAGGCCCATCTCACAAGGATGTTTAGAGAAAGGAAAGTCTATTGTGTGAAAGAATCTGGTATTTCAGGGTTTGTTTTCCTTCTGACACAGAACAAAACACCACCGTGTCAAAACCCTGCATAAGGCAAAACAGAACAAAAAGCAAAAACCTCAAAACCCAACAAACAGTGGTGTTCAGTTTGGATGTGGTCTGTGGAAGCCTTTCTCTCTGCTTTTTGCTTTTTCGATCTCAGAATACCTACTACTGCAGCTATTTCAGGAAAAGGAAAAAAAAGGAAAACAAAATCCATGCCAGAGCAGAGAAGTTTTTTTTTTCACTGCACCAGGGTCCAACCCCCCTCAGCAAATTTTCTGTGCAGTGGCACCGGGATCAAAGGGTCTCCCCTCTTTCTGCCCTGGATGGGGAGCAGAGGTGCAAAGGAGCCTCTGGGTCTTAAGTGGGAGAAACAGGGAATGGGCAGTGCAGTGACCCTGCAGACATCAGCAGAGCTGTTTTGCACCAGCTTTCCTCGAGCAGAAGTGGGGAAATTTTAGAAAGACTGGATATGAGGGGTGGCTCCCAGCAGCAAAACCAGGAGAAAGTCACTGATCTGGGCAGTGCTTTGGGTCAGACCCTGCAAAGCCTTTCACACTGAGAGCACCCAGCCCAATTTTCCCAGCATCCTTGATGGCCGTGGATGGGTTTTCACCTCTCCCCACACTTTCAGCCCCTGGGACAGTGATATTTTGTGGGTACTGGTGCTCGGATGCGTTTCCGCAGCCCAGGGTGGCGATGCCTCAAGCGGCGGCAGAGAGCAGCTCTCCACCAGCTCTCTCCACGAGCATTTTCCAAGCGCTTGGCATGGAGCCCGGCCGCCTTTCACTGCTGCCTTTTCATTCGCCTTAATTCACTGCGTTTCCTTTCTCGCTCCTTGCGAGGAACAGAGGGAGAGCTTGTTCCAGCAGACGGGCCCCATCCGCTCCACCCGGCTCTGCTGGAGCACGGGTTGGAAAAGGGGATGGAAGGCAAAGGGGGTATCTCCCACCCTTCTGGGCCCCCGCGTGCCGCCTGCGTGCTGCTTCCCAGCAAATACGGTAAGCGTTCAGCCTAAAAATGTAAGTCTGATCTCATGACACAGGGTGGCCCTGCATTCCTCACCTCTGACATAACCCGCTGGGAGTGTACTCCGCAGAAAAACACAAACAAGATGTACTGGCGGGCTGGCGGCGGGGGCCAGGCGGCTGGCAGATGTGCTCTACACAGCCCCAGCACAGCCCCCCGGGCCTGCTCCAGCACAGCTTGTCCCCTCCTGGGGAGGGCAAAACCACAGCCCTTGCTGAGAGGACAGAGCCATCCGCTGCTTCTTGCACCAGGCGATGTGGGGGTGCGAGGC
>VWZY01010677.1:79539-121741 GCA_013399075.1 Chloroceryle aenea | reverse complement strand
TTTACTGCTGTTTTGGGGTGGTTTTTTTTGTTGGTTTTTTTTTTCTTTTCTCTAAAGTATTTGGAAAGGTTTGTGGTGGTTGTTGCCTTTTAAAACTTTAATGGCCAATTTCAATACTGAAGCTTTCCATCCTGGTGATGGAGCTTTTGCCAGAAAAGGAAGGGGAAGGGAAGCCTCAAGGAGCAGTAAAATTTTGTTTTCCACTTCATTGCATAAAGAAACCCTGACAGCTTTTACCCACATTTTCACTTGCAGAAAGTGCAATTTGTTAGTGATTAGCTGGGTCTGGTTTTACTTTAGATGAAGACAAATAAAAGCAAAGTCTTTGCTACAGCACAGCGTGCGTATCTTTTCCACCACAGGCCAGAGGACACACGCCAGCCTGAGGGACAAGGAGCCACACGCATGCCTGCTCCTCAGCAGTGGAGCAAGGTGTTGCTTTAGCCCCAGCAGTACTCTGAGTTCAGGTGCACACTCCACATCTTCATTTGCTACATCTAAGGAAGGAAACAGGCTTATGACAGTAGAGAGGGAAAACAAAGCTCAGGGCTTCCAGCTTCAAACTGGTCAACCCAGGACCTCATTCCTGATTCTTGGACTTGGGTGAGGATGCTCTTTGTAGTGTCTGATCTATCTCTGTGTTGTACATCAAAAGACTTCCAGCAGACTCGGATTAGCTCCATAGCACACCACAAGAAATATCCAGGAGAGATGTGCTGCAGGTGGCACTGAAACCCTGCCAGGGACAGATGGATGATTATGGACATTGCCTTGTGGGACATAACTTCACCGTGGCTCCAGCTTTTGAAATCCTAACTGCTCTTGCTGGGAGGTTGCTCAGGCTGTGGTTTCACAGGAATCTCACGGAATCACAGAAAACAGGGTGCCTAAAGTGATAGCAGATGTCTGTGAGAAGCAGCAGAACCCTGCCTCTGGCTGAGGGTGGTGAAGCACTGGAGTCACCACAGGGAAGATCAGGAGTCTCCATCCCCAGTGATTTCTAAGGATATGGGGAAGAAATGTCCATCAGGTGTAACAGAGGCTGAGTCAATCCTGCATAAGGACAGAAACTGAGTCCTGCCTCTGCAGAGTCCAAGGGGCTCAGGATCTGCCTTCCTATGATGGTCCCCTGGGGCCTTAGCAGGATTTGGGGGCCCAGGGGCATTGAGATCTGTTGGAGGAGACATCAGGGATGCTTCCATGATTCTAGACTGCACTCCTCTGTCCTCAGGGGACACGGCCAGACACGGTGACTATGCCAGTCATCACCTGGCTGTCAAGAGCTGTGGAGAGCCTTCCGGACCTGTGGGTCTTGGAGAGATAATCTGGACAAGATAAGACACGCCAACAGCCACCCAGCTGCTCCTGTCCAGAGGGAGATGGGGAACAGGAGGTGTCATAGGAGGAGCTCAGGAGGAAAGCCCATCCAAGAACCACAGCAAGGGCACCCATAATAAACAGGGGGGTAGCTGGAGAAGAAGCACCCTTGGATATGTCAGTGCAGCTGTGTATAATAACCAACATGTCTTTTGAGGAGCGGCTGGGGGACCTGGGGTTGTTCAGTCTGGAGAAAAAGAGGCTCAGGGGAGACCTTCTGGCTCTGACAGCTCCTGACAGGAGGCTGGAGCCAGGTGGGGTCAGGCTCTTCTACCACGTAACAAGCAACAGGATAAGAGGAAACAGCCTCAAGTTGTGCCAGAGGAGGTTTAGTTTGGACATTAGGAAAAGCTTTTTCACCAAAAGGTCTGTCAAGGCCTGGCCCAGGCTGCCCAGGGAAGTGGTGGTGTCCCCATCTCTGGGGAGATTTAGAAGGCAAGTAGATGAGGTGTTGAAGGACATGGTTTAGTGGTGGGATTGTCAATGTTAGGTTAATGGTTGAACTTAAAAGTTCTTAAAGTTCTTTTCCAACCAAAATGATTCTATGATTCTATGATACAAGGCATGCATGGCCTGACCCAAAGACCTCTGAAGCAGATGAGGAAGAGCCTTGCTTCCAGGAACAACCTGGATGAGGTGCAATCAGGGAGAAGGACAAGGAGAATTGTGCAACCAGCCACCAAACATTTGTCTGGGAGAAAATAAACGCCAAGCAATGCTTGTTCCCATCCCCTCCTCCAGGGACATCTGCCCCAGAAGGAAAACCTGTATTGGGCCCTCTGGATGGAGACTGGCCCTGGTGGCATGGCAGGCAGCCCTCTACATGACACCCATGCTGGGGACACAGCACGTGGCCAGGTTCAATTAAAATGTTTCACAGCAGTGAGACTGATGGGGATCACAGGGACGAGAAACAGGCTGACCTATCCACAGAGAAATTAGTCTTATAAATAAAATGAATGTGTGCAGGACAAACAGTGAGCCTGTCAGCCGAGCAAGCTGTGCTGGAGCCCTGGGAAATATTTTATTGGGAAATAAAAGTTTTAAATGCCATTCTCCATGCATGGATGGGGGCTGTGTGGCTTTTCATCAGCGAGCCTCGCTGCCTCCTCCTGCACATTGATTCATGGCTAAATGGGAGCCTTCAATTCCCTTCGGTGGCTTCAGAGAGCATGACTGACAGCCCCCAGGACAGAGTCTGACTTTGGCATCTCCAGTGCCCAGAAACACAGAAAGCAGAGCCCAGTGCTGTAGGGACATCACCAACAGGAGACACGTCCTGGACAGGATAGGCTGAAAAAGCCCTGGGACTTCCTGCACCTCCATCACCCCATCACCTCTTCTCTGATGCCATTAACATGGGGTCAGAGGGGTCAAGCCCTTCACAGATGTTTTTCCTGTCTCTATCTTCATATCCTTCACTCCTTTTACAGAAAAAAAAATAATTAAAAAAAAGCAGTAAAGCTGAATTTCCACTTTTTTTCCCATCAAGCTGATTCATCCTGCAAAGGGCTCAGCCCCTCTCACCCTTTCTGAGGACACAGGGAAGTGCAGTCTTCAGGAAGGTCAGCCCCAACCTCCTGAAACCCCAACATAGACCAGGTGGGTGTAAAAGAATCTCCACTTACGCCTCCAACCCCAGTAGACATTTAATGGCACTTGTGCTGCTGCTAATTACATCTTAACATTTTCCCTCTGTATTTTGGTATTTATTTTGGAAAAACTCCTCCCTGGAGTCATTTTCTTCCTCAGCTTTAAAACAACAACGATACCACCACCACGCTTGCTTTTCCCTTGGCTGTTTCCCTCGGCTGTTTCCCTCTTTATTATAACTCTGCCATTCTGCTCCTGTACAGTCAGCAGAGGAGTTCAATCAGGCTGATGAGTAAAAGTGCATAATTTTATGGCTGCATATCAACTGCCTGTTATTAAACTAATCAATCAGCTTCAGAGCAGCTACCAGTAGAGCAGAGGAGAGGACAAGGCAGAGGAAATGCTCTGCTGTTATTCTTCCAAAAGAAAAAATAAATAAATTAAAAATATCCAATCTGGCCAAACAAATTCTTTGGCTTGTCCTTTGCTGGGAGAAATGACCGCAGTGAGTTATGGAGCAGGTGATCTGCAGGGAGGTAGGGAGGAGTCTGTGTGGGGTTCACACTGTCCTTCTGCTCACCTGCGCTGCTAAACCATAATGCTCAGCAACTGCTGTGCTCCAAGGAAAGTCATCAGGTGCTCTCTTATCACATCTTGCAATGACCTGCTATGGATGCCTCTGACCTCCTCCAGAAAAGCAGTTAGGCATATGTTGAATTAATAACAGTGAAGCCAGTGAGATCATCACCCATGCCATTTTTGCTGCACAGCACCCAATTTTGTCCTTAGGGACATCAGTCATGGAAGAAGTTAGGGAGCTGGTTTCCAGTGGCCTTACTCCCAGTAATCATCTCCCCTGATGGCTCTAGTGAGGCTTATGGGGTGGCAGAAGGAAGGAAAAGATGCAGTGAACTCCTTTCCAGAAACAAAATACACTCCTTCACTACCTGGAAGTGCAGATCTGACTTCACCATCCCATTCAGGGCACAGCATATGAGCCAAGGTCTGCTCCTGAGGCTGCTGAGGACACTAAGGGACAGGCTGTTCTCCATGTCCCTGCAGGGCAGGACAAGTCAGGGACATTGCTACATTGCACCAAGGGAAATCTAGACTGTGCATCAGGCTGGAGAGGGGTGAGCAGTGATCAGGACAGTGCCAGGAGGTTGTGGAGGTCTCTTTTACAGCCACATCTACCAGGGCCAGAGCTGGTGAGGTTCTGCATGAAACCACAGATGGGGGCCTTGGAGAGCCCTTGCAGCTTGGAGTCCATGAGAAAGAAAATTCATCCTTCCTTGGCTTCAAAGGGAGGGAGGGAAGGGAAGGGAAGGGGGACAGGGAGATCACTTGCCACTTTGTCCCTCTCCCGCTGAAGGTGGCACACCTTTTGCTTCCCTCTCTCAGCCACTCTCCCTCTATCTCCTACAGATAAATTAGAAAAATCAAATGGAGCAAAACAGAGCAGCCAAAGCTCTCTCTGCTGTATTCACTGAAAGCTGCAGAGCTTTAGCCTGGACGTGCATCCTCAGACCATGCGAGGAAAAGAAGGATGTCCTCAGCCAGCCTAAGCATCCTTCCCCAGTTAACTGTATCCACTTACACAGATTAAATTGCACAGTCTCCTTCTTGGCTTATTATTTATCACTCGTTTTATTGTCAGATCTACAGGTGCAGACTGTTCTGTGCTGGGCACCATGGAAGCATACAAATAAACATGCTCCCTGTGCTGGAGCTCGCCTCACCAGTTCACTGAGAGTAACTCGGTATGGCCCTGACCCAAAGGCTCTTCCCAGGCAGGGAAGGTGGCCCTGCAAGCCCCCCACCATCCCACCAGCCAGGGCTTGGCAGCAGGGGCTGTGGGCTGGCAGCTGATGTCCTCCCGAGCCCGTTTCCTCTGGCTGCTGCCAAGCCATTCGCAGAGCACTTCTCAAAAATAAAAAGTACAAAGATTTTTCTGGAAAACAACTTAAGGGAGGGGGTTCCATCAGGCAGCAAACAACCCAACTGGTGCTGGGCTGTGCCACATGCACCGCAGTGCTCGCAGC
The DNA here is from genome assembly GCA_013399075.1 of Chloroceryle aenea. Lineage (NCBI taxonomy): Eukaryota > Metazoa > Chordata > Aves > Coraciiformes > Cerylidae > Chloroceryle > Chloroceryle aenea. The sequence continues at coordinate 116,729 of VWZY01010677.1, read as the reverse complement.
TGCTGCTGCTGCTGCTGGAATTTTGCATCTCACATCTAAATATATTGGAACAATAAACTGATCAAAGCAGCTAAATGTTATTGTCTGCACTCCTAGGGGCTGTGTAGAGTACGGTCGCTCAGAAACCTCCAGTTACTTTGTTTTTTTCCCTGTGTGAAACCACAGACAAACAAAACTGGGAGGGGTGTGGGGAGGAGGAAGCAAAGGCGACTGCAGTGGGTGTTAAGGCAGTGGGCTCGAGAGTCAGGAAATTCCAGTCCCTGCAGCCTGCTGGTTGGAGTATCTGGAGGGCAGTGGTGGGCAGGACGGGACAGGAGAGGCTGCCTGATGGGAAACAGTCCTGAGTTAGGCTGGGACATTAGCAGCCTGGGCTCTGTGATCTTCCTCCCCAGCACTGACACATCCTCCTTGTACAGCCTTGGGTGTATCTCTTCAGGTTTATAGAATCACAGAATCACGGCATGGTTTGGGCTGGAGGGGATCTTTCAGTGTCATCTGGTCCAACCCCCCTGCAGGGACCAGGGACATCTGCAGCTAGAGCAGGCTGCTCAGAGCCCTGGCCAACCTGACCTGGAATGTTTTCAGGGATAAGGCATCAGCAATCTCTCCGGGAAACCTGGGCCAGTGTCTCACCACCCGCAGCATAAAAAATGTCTTTCTGATGTCCAGTCTAATTCTACCCTCGTTTAGTTCCAAACCCCTTGCCCTGTTGCAACAGGCCTTGCTAAAAAGTCTGTCCCCAGCTTTCTCATAGGCCCCCTTTAAGTATTTGAAGCCTGTGATAAGGTCTCCCCAGAGCCTTCTCTTCTACAAGCTGAACAATCCCAACTCTCTCTGCCTTTCTTCATAGCAGAGGTGCTACAGCCCTGATCATCTTCATGTCCTCCTCTGGACTCATCCAAGCATGTCCATGTCTTTCTTACTCTGGGGGCCCCAGAACTGGACACAATACTGCAGGTAGGGTCTCACAAGAGTGAAACAGAGGCAGAGAATCACCACCCTGGACTTGCTGGCCACACTGTTTTTAATGCAGCCCAGAATGAAATTAGTTTTCTGGGATGCAAGCACACGTTGCTTACTCATGTCCAGCTTTTCATCTACCAGTACTCCAGATAACCATACCAGGCTGGTTTGGCAGGAATCATCACCCCCCATAGGGTGTACCCATCCATCAAATGCTTCACTAGAAAACCCAGTTTGCCCCCAAACCCTTCCTCTATGTGCATACCAGTAAATGAAACAAGCAGGGATGAGTTCACTGTGCCAGCCAGCACTGCCCTGCTGTGTGAGGGCACGGCAAGAACAGGACCAGCACCGAGATGGGGATGGGGTCTGCAGGGTGCACCACGTGCCCAGAGCAAAGAGACTGTGCCAGCCCACGCCTCTGCTTGTGTAAAAGCTTCAGCCATCAATTGTCCCACAGAAATCTTTATTCAGGTGAGCTCATCATCAGCACTGCCATGGAAAACAAGCACTGCTGCAAATGAGTAGTCATGAATAATCATGCTGGCTATTTTGAAAAGCTTTTTATCCTTTGCATAAGAGATCCACAGAAGTGCTGGTTTTAAGCAGAAGACTACTCCTTTGAAATGTTTGGTTCAGTCTCCCATCAAGAGACCATCTATAGCATCTCAGCCCAGTGACAGCCGCGTCCCCTGCCATGCACTGCCGCGGGGTGACTGGGGGAGAGAGGGGGAGGATGGTGCAGCAGCTACAGCACCAAGCCCTGATCATGCACCTCCCTGCCCCCCGCTGTCTGTGTGACGTGGGGCTGAACCTGCCCTGTCTCAGCTCTTCAGCTGCAAAATGGGAAAGGAGCAACGGGCACAGGCATTATGATTTTACAGCCATTAAAGGTGATGAGCTTCTCTGGTACTGTGGGCAAGAAGCTCTATAAATGGCTGAGATTGAAGAATACAAATCCCTTTTTCATAAGAAAACCTTAAACCCCAGCCTCTGCTTGTGTGTTTAACAAGGCTCTGGTGAGAGGCTCCGTGTTGCCTGTTTCCGTTCAAGCTCGGGACATACCACCTATTATTTCTAGAGAAGATTTCTTAGTTTTTTCCCCCTAATTCCTCCTCTCACTGCCCAATACACCCCAAGCAGGAACTAAGGATACAAACAGAAAATCTCCACTTTTTCTTCATTTCTTTCCTACGAACACTCAGCCCAGCTCTGCAGCCTGCCCTGTCCAATCTGGAGAACCAGCCCCCCCCAAAAAAAAAAGGCTGAGGAAAGGACAATGATGCAAATGGAGGAAGTGCTCACCTTGCTAATACAGTGAAGCCTATACCAAAATATTGTCTTTGCTACCTATTTATTAGTATTTTTCTACACCAGGGAAAGGGTTATCGAGACAGTTATTGGACCACAGGACTACTTTTTTTTCTGATAATAAGGGATTTTTGGAAAGCCACCTCTGGTACTTTTATCTCCTTCTGTTTTGAGGAATCCTCTCATATTCTCATTTCCAGTGCATAGCAATGGCTGCACTGGGTCGGGCAGTGCATGGTGGGTCTGTGCAGAGCAGAGACGTGCAGGGCATGTTCTCAATGTGATCCTTTTTCACTACACCCCCCCCTGAACCCAAACATCTGCCACCGTGTCCAGCGATTTGAGGCAAACAAGCCACCTTCAGAAAATAAAACCGGACCTGAATGATGTTAGTGAAAAGAAGTAAAAGCACAAGTGGTGAAATATAAGCTGAGAGAAAGTGGGAGGAAGAAAAAATGCGAAGAGCAAATAGCTGGAGAATGATCCAATAACCACAAAGCAGCAGCCCCTTATTTGCCAATGGCAGAAAAGAAACCCAGAGAGCTGGTAAAATCTGCACAGTATAAAAACAAAACTGGTGGTGGGTAGCAATGGGCACAGGCTGGTTGTGCAGGCAGCTGCTGATGGCTCAAGAGGGAACCACTGAGCAACTAATTTTAGTGAGGCCACTGGAAAAGTCAAATGTTTTGGTGCAGGGCATGTGGGTCACACTGAGGAGATGGGGGGATACATCCCGGAAAGCGGTGGCTCAGGACCCAATGAAACAGTCCTGGCAGGCAACTGCTCGTATATGAGCTCCCAGCAAAGCCTTTAGCCAAGAGGGCTGGAGTAATCCTTGGCTGCACAGACAGCAAATATGAAGTGGGAGTGCTGTAGTGATATTATCTCTGTAAACAGCATTATTGAGACCATTTCTGAAAAGTTATGTCTAGTCCTGATGTTCCTATCTCCAAAAAAAGATCTTAAGGATACAGCAGAGATTTGGAGAAATCCTGCCAGAGTAATTTTAGGCATAGAAACTCTGCTTTAGAGTGAAAAAAAATATATATATATACAAGAAAAAATGAGTAAGTGACTTTACTCCAGGTTACAAACATCTGCATGGGTATAAATTTTGGAAATGGCATCAAGAGAAGTTGTAACGAGATGGAGTCTGAGAAATGCAGATTAAATACACATGAGAGATCTGAACCAGCTGTGCTGAGATCAGGTTTCAGCCACCGAGTCTGGCTGACTCCTCCTCATCCAACATGGCTAAAGGTTGGCAGGTTTTTGGTGCCCACGCTCACTAAGGTGGCTAAGATCATGTCTGATTGCCCATGACTTGGTAGTTTGCTAGTTTGCTGACCCCGGGTCACCAGCTTTTGGTGTAAAAGCTTGAGACCACGCTGTTGGTATCTGCCAGAGATGTGGATGGACCTGCTGCTGATGCTCTAGGTCATCGTTCTGGGGAGATGTGGTTGGACTTGGGTGATTCACAGCACACAAAGTCACTTGTGTGTTGAACAGAAGGCTGACTGAGGGAGGCTTTTCTTAGATTACTCAGCCAAAAAGGTAGCAACCAAGGTAATTGGGCAGGAAAGCTCTTTTATTTTTTTCTTTTGATAACTGTTAAAAAACATGGAGTAAAACAGATGGATCAAAAGCTTGTTGACATTGATGGGGATCTTTCCAAGCAACCTCAGTGGGGTTTTGGCTTTGTATATATGCTCTTGGATATCAGTAGGCTGATCTCAACAGCAAATGAAATGGCCCCTGGATGTCACTGCTGTGCTACAGTAGAGCAGCAGAAGAGTCTGACTCTATGGGATGTAAAGAAGATGGAGTTGAGACCCAGAGAAAAGGCCTGGATGACTCGAAGCATTGGCTCAGGCCTTTGGTCTGCCTCCAGCACAGATTGCAAATGACTGCAAGTTATCATCTGACAGATGCTCTGTCATGGCTCCAGTCCATTTCCTACTGCACAAGTCTATACATCACAACCTGTGCTGTCATCAAGCCTGCATGGTCAAACCAGCCTTGGCTCATGATATTTTTTGCATTTCTTCCTCTTTCCTTATTCAAACTCCTCTCTACTCCAGGAAAAAAAAACCCAACCACAAAAAAAAAACCAACAAACCAAAACAATCCACTACCCACCATAAATTTAACTGCTTTTGACATAAATTCTGAGCCTTATGGTTGCATAGAAGATGTAGGAAAACAATTCACTGATGTCTCCTTCAGTGTGCAAATTTTTGTGTGAGGATGCTGCTATTCTTAGCAGGTTGATAACAATGAAACCTAATGATGACATTTAGACATATTATTTCTATCAACAGTTTGTCTGTGGTTCAATTTGATGACATTTAAACATATCATTTTATCAACAGTTTGCCTGGGGTTCATTTTGATGAGTCTTATGGTTCATTTTGATGAGTTGCTTGCTTCTGGAAAGGCTCAGGACTTGATTGTTTGAGGCGGAGGAGAGATAAGAACCCAAATTCCTCCCATTGCCCTCACAGTAATTCTCATAAGGGAAATATATGTATTCAGCACAAGAACCTGTGGGAAGTGCAAACTGTCAGGGTGAAATACAATAGTTTGAATTTAATCTCAAAATAAGCAAGACAAGGAAGAGTGGGCCGATTGCATCACTCGTTTTCCTGTTGGCTGCACTAAAAACCTTTCATTTAGCTCTGAAAATTCTGCTGAATTCTTGTCCACTGCGCTAAAGTAAAACAGCCTTGCTTCAAAATTGACTTTGACTTTGCAAACAAATCTGCAGGAATTTCTACCCAGTTGACCGCTGTCATTTATTTAAGCAGCTCAGTACAAGATTAAATAGCCCTGGAGCCTGGGACAGCCTTTTATCTTGAAAAGTCACTGTTCCAGGTAAGAAACAGATGAAGCAGTGGGAGATGTGGGATTTCTCTCACCTGACTTCATATATCCACAATGCAGACATTTCCAGCAGAGCTGGTCACCCCAGGCTCCCTTTGTAGTCAGCAGAAACAGGAGCTTTTAGGGCATGATTCATCTGCCCTATTTTCAACATCTGTGCCAGGTTGTGATAAGTTGCAGCCAGGGCTCCAGAGCCTGCACAATTAAAGGCCTCATCCAACTGTCCCCAGATATACTGCACTTAGAGGTGTCCTGGGTCCCACCATCTTCCAGCTTCTGCTTTCATGTGGCTCCTCCCCAGACCCATCATCATCTCTGCTGGGGGGACACATATGGGGTTTTGGGTGGTCTGAGAAGACATAAGATGCCTGTGAGCCTGCAGAGCTTCTCATTTTTGCCTTATTAAAGTTGTGACCCCTAAAATCTCCTGAGCTTTATCACCTAATACTCATGATGAATTCTACAAAGTAGTCAAGATTCAGGTCAGGATTAACAGAGGGGGTATGAGGCTGCTTGTCCCCACTGTGTCTTACCTTTCTTTAGGTCAAGGGGAGGCTGTGGCTTTATTTTGTATAGAGACCCCAGGAAAAGTTTAGGATTATGGGGGGCACTTCCAGGATGACACTCAGATCAGATCATTTGGCATAAAGAAAGAAAGAAAAATCACTTTGTGGGAGAATCAATAACATGATTATTTGTCTCTAAATGGGCCATGGAGCCAAATCATCCATGGAAAGTTCCATGGGGATTAATAATTACAAATCCAGCCCAGTCTACTCTGTGAGTTTTGCTCAGCCAGCAGGTGCCATCTTTTTTCAGGCTCAAGTACCTACTCCTTAATGAATCTGCAGTGGGCTGTGGCCCATCTCTAATGGGTTTTCAGTTGGCCTTTCATATATATTATCTGAACACCCCGATCTAGTTGATCAGGGACAAGATCAGGGGGGCTAGATAACCTTTAAAGGTCCCTTCCAACCCAGATCATTCTATAATTCTGCAATATTCCTGCCCTGATTCTTTGGCTTTCCAGCCACACTGAACCTCGAACAAAACAAAACAAAAAAAAAGGAGAGAACCCCCAGACAATCACACACTGTTTCTGAGCCTTTCTGCCCCAAATGTGGACCGCCTGCCTCACAGCACTCCCTGCACCTTCACTGCTGTCAGGAACAGCTGGTTTGTGCTCTGCCCTACAACAGGGCCCCTACATCTACTCCTTTTTTCCAGCCTTTTTCCTTCCATGACTCAGGTGTTCTCCAGCAGTAGGTTCATGGAACAAACCAGTGTCCTGTTGCACCAGTGCAGACTCCTCATACAGCTCAAGTACTTCTGAGAACCCCATCATGCATCCTACACCCTGAGGTGGGTTTGTCCATCCTTTTGCTGCTACCACATTTCTCCTTCCCCTGCTCAACCATCTGCATCTGGAGCATGCACGTCAGAGAAGGTAGAGAGGCAGGACAGGAGCTTTCTAAATGGCCAGCTTTGTGTCTGACAGAACTGTAATTAGAGTGTAGTTATATTGCAGTTGCTATGCAAACAGCCGCTCGTTTTGCTTTTCAATATGTAATTATCACCAAATCATCGAGGTGGAGGTTTAACTACCTAATTCGTTTACTTTCTTTGCCCCTTGGCCTCTCCTTACAGCAGCTGGTGGGACCCGACCATCCAGAGGAGGCTGTGTGCACAGTGCAACCGTGTGAAGAGTGCCCCAGGTCTGCAAATAACCGGGTGTCAAAGGAGATAACCTCACACAGTCCAATGCCATTGATTGCACCAGCTTGAAACCACCCTGGCTCAACATTAAAAATGTTGTTGCTCAAAAACCCAGCCTTTCCTCCCTCCCCTTACAAAAGTAATCTGTAAGGGAGCTGGTGCACACCCCAGCCTTCAGTCCTCCTGCTAACAAAGCACAAAGGCAGCGTTTTATCTTAAGAGGAGGCTAAGCAGTGGTCAATGAACCACAGCCCTGGCTGGCTGGACAATGGAAGGTCAGATTCCCCCAGGGATACATTAGCTGTAAGAAAATGCTTCTCTAGAGGAGACAGGGTCATCCATCACCTGCATGTAGCTGCACCCATCTCTGTGGGTTTTGGACCTGCTCCCCCCCAGGCCTCTGCTGTGAATGTTAATAGCAATGTCCCTCGCCCTGGGGTAAGACATAGGAGATAAATAACTTCTGCAGTGTGCTGGACAACCACAAAGATGCCCTTAACCAAGGCCTTTTGGGCTGCATCTTCTCACCCCAAGAAGGCTTCAGGTTTGTTTGCCTGCATATAAACCATGAACAAGGATGCCCAAGCATCTGCAGCAGCGTTCCTCAGCTTCCCGGGGCCAAGAAACCATCACCTCGTGCCCTGCACATGTCCTCCAGCATGGCATCTACTACAGCAATTATTGTTGTGACACAGACACGTGTTGAGCTGGCACCAAACCACCAACTCGGAGCTGAACGAACTCCAGAGCCATTAACAACCTCTGGAGTCAGGCAGCCTCCCTGCTGGCTGCCTTTTTATGATCCCATAAATTGTCAGCTAACAAGATGGTGGGGACAACGTCGGTTTAATGATGCTCCCATCATTAGCAAGACCCAATTAGCAGGGAAACCTAATGAATCCTCAAATGCAAGCTTTCTAATTTGAATACAGATAATTCATGGCACCACTTGAATGCTCAAACAACGATTTCAAAGGCCTTTCTCTGCATCAATAATATGGACACCAGCCTGATCGATCTCCATGACCGACAGTGGATTGGACTCTTTGGCATGTTTGTGAGAAATTTAACACCAATTTGTCTGCAGCAGCAAATCCTTCGATAAAGCTCCAATTAAGAAACAGTCAAACTTTCCCAGCTGTTTATCAGACTGTCGTGCAAGAGAAAAGGAGAAAAAAACCCCAAACCAGACAGAGTGAGAGAGCGCTAAGCACATCTGTAAAATTTATCATCTTTTTTTTGCCCTGAGACAGTATTTCTTCTTGCTATTATGCATGTGACTAGGTTATTTTACCAACCAATTCCTGCATCTCAGAAGCACGCAGTATCACAAGGCAATGGGACTTGGAGTCAGGCTGTCAGCTGAGCTGGGGAAGTTAATGGGCCAGGCAGCTTGCGTTGGCGGGAAACATTCCTGGACAAACCATCCTGATAAAAGAAAAAACATCCAGAGAGTGACAAATGGCCATATGAGGCCAGAGAGAGAGTGGAAAACAAGACAGTGGAAAGAAAACAGGACTTGAATGAAAAGGAAGGAGCATAATATGTATTTATGTATACATACACATGTCTAATAGAAAGACCTCGATAAAAGCAGGCACCAAAGGCATGAAGGATGCAGAAGCAGCTGAGGGTTTAGGCAGATTTATTGCAGTTTGAAACTTGAAGGAGAAAAAAGAGGGAAGAAGATGTTGATTTGATGAAATTATTATGAGCGGGAAAAATGTGATGGAGAAGGGAAGAGAGACTTTACAGCTGGCAGGCAAATGAAAAGGCCTCTTGAAAAGGATGGAGATTTTAGCTCCCTTTTTTCAGCTCATCACATCTCTCTCATGGCCTGAGTGCTGAAAGAGGCTTTGCCCCCATGTCTCTTTTGCTCAGATTGGCATGTCCAAGCAAAGTGCTCCAAACCCTGGGAGGCCAGAAGCTCTATCAGACATGCATGTTGCAGATCCACTGGCTATTTTGGGTAAGTCAGAGCTCTTATGTCTCCGTGCTTAACCCCATCTGCTTTCCAGAGCTGCCCTGGATGCCGTGCACTCCCTCCTCATGAAGTTGCACATGTACTGAGGACCTATCCAAGCCCCCCCTGGAGAGCACAGGTGCGTGAGGGTGCAGCTCCTGAAGTGTGGGATGACAGTACTGAGGATGAAATGCCTGTTGCCCATGCGACACCATCATCAGTTGGCTCACAGAGCCCCATCTAGGCCAATGCTGAGCTCTTCATTTACCTTCTTCCATCTGAGCAGGGGATGTTCTTCATTGTTCATACCCAGTGAATTACTGATCAAGGAGACAAGCCCCAGAGATTCCTTGGTTGTCCATACCCAACAAAGAGAGTTGAGAGTTGAGAGGCTGGATGGGCACAGCATGATACAGGATAGAGGATTGCCTCTATTAGCTGCAGATAACACATGAAGAACAGTTTGACCTTGGCATGGGATTATGATTCAGTGCCAAACCATAAGCAGCCAATGCTTTTGAGAAGATCCAGAGCATTCAAGACAGTGGGCTGACAAATCTCACATAGGACTTGCAGAAGACATGTGCCATTCTGGCTCAACTGGTGGCCAGATGGGACACCCTGGGTCACCTCCAGTGGCACCAGAAACAGGGGTAGGTTGTGACTATTTCACATCAAGGACTTATATCATAGACATACAGACAGATGACAAGTGAACCAGCTGAATCCCACCTCAGGTCTCCTGACTATTAGAACACTCCAGAGGGAGGTTAAAAATTAACTTCCCTCAGCAGTTTTGCTGACCTTGAGCAGAAAAAAATCAAGGGCCAGTTCTCAGTCCCACTCCATTTCCTTCTGTAAAAAAGGCTGAGATATTAAATTAGTAATTGTGACTTCTCATTAGCATCTATGCTTGCGTGTCTAAAAGTCACATTTAGAGCCTTTTAGCTGCAAATGGAAACCTGTGATTGTCACATCTCCTGTGGCTGGAGATCTGTAAAACCATAACAAAAAAAAAAAGTGACACCTAAGTTAAAATTCCCATTGCCTTCCAGGGGACTACTGTTGACATCTCACCACCACAGTAGCCTGATCTACACAAGATTGGGAGAAGTGGAAGACCCAAGCTGCAGTATCTTAGCTAGCCTTGCCCCAGAGCTGAGACAAAAAAGCTCTCCCATTAGGGGCCTTGGGAATGAAGAAAATTAGGAGGTTATTTCTTCCTTCCAGAGAAAAGTCCCCCTTGCTTAGTGTTCACCGATTTTGTTGGTATTTTGTTGGTCCTGTTGGCAGATCCAGCTTAGTGGTCTCTGGGTTTGATTTATTTTCTGCAGTAGCACGAGTCTGTAAAAAGTGTTTTCAGACTTTTGGGGGATCAGCTAAATTGTTCCCAGCAGTGAAGGTCTCATTTCTGTAGAGACACATGTATTCTTGCCCATTTGGAAAGCTTTTAGTTGTGCAGAGGAGCAGTAAATAAGGTTTTACTGACAACACCAGTCCGGTGAGCAATGATGTATTGCTGCCACAAGAGCGTAACTCCTCAATGAAATAAGCTATTATTTAGGAAAGAAATGCTTCTAAGAGTGACCATCCACAGCTGATCCCAAGCCATGGGTAATCTCTTTAAAAAGGCTGCTTAAATGACAGAGCAGAACAGCATATTAATTGCTGATATCTTTATATGTACCTGATTTTAAAACCACTTGATGCCCTAATTAAAATTAAGCTCTTTGTTTTTAAGTAGTTGTGCAGTCTTGTTGATCCAAAAGCAGAAAGCTGACGCTGAAATTTAGAATCCTGGCATGTGATTTATTGGTAGAGGTGCTCAAATATGGAAACTGGGTCTTTGATCTTTTCATGAGAAATAGTTTTCCCATCTGTAATCCAGGGCCATTTCTATCAGCTACTTTATAACTATGTAATAGCTGTAAAATATGAAATGAGTCTGAAAAACTATTAAGGAGGTGGGATTTTCCTCTAATCAATTAACTTTTGAAAGCTCTCATCCTCCAGCAGCTCTTTTAGCACCAGTCCACAAATGGAATTGCTCATGTAAAAAAAAAAAGAACACAGAGAGGTTTTTTTTTCTCCACAAGCCTTGATATCGTGATGGATCTTCCTTTTCAATTAATCTGAAAAAACCCCTCAAGCCAAGTATTTATGTGTGTTTGGCATCACCAGGGCTAAGGATATTCCATTATTTTTTTCTTTTTGTGAGCTATGTTAATATCATCAAGACAAATCTGCTCGTAGGGAAAATCACTTGATGTAAGTGAAAGCAAAGCCTTTGATCCATGCACCTTCTGCCCCACAAGGACAGTTCCCCAAGCTTGCTTTGTCCACTGAAATGGGAGCTGGGATGGGATACAGCTGCCATCTGAACATTCAGCTCAGGGGTAAACATGAGAGATCATGCAGAGAAAAATTAAGGGCAAATGAACTGAAAGTGAGTCAATAAAACCCAGTAGTTATGAGAAGGTTTCTGACTAGCAGAGCAGTGATGTTATGGGACGGCCTCTTGGGAAAGCAGAAGGGGCCAAAAAACCTTTGCTGATTTAGCACAGAGCCTGGATGTCTCTGCAAGTCCCTTCCATGTCCCCAGCCCTTTGTTTTTCCCTTGCTGGCTCATCCAAAGGTTACTAAGTGCAGCATCCCTGTCCCTCCCAATCTTCTTGGGCCCTTGGGCAGAGGGACGATCTGCCCAAGCTGGCACCTGGGAGCAGATTTGTTTCTGAAGGTGTCCAAATACTGAGCAGCAGCAGGAGGAGGAGGAGTGAGGAATTTTCTTGCCAACAGTTTATCTTGCCAGTTGGCCCTGTCTTCTACTCTCCTGTCCTCACTGTTCCCTGCACCAAGCAGTGGCCTTGACCACTGAATAATGAAAGAGGGAGGAAACCTCAGAGGAATTGAAGAGAGCAGATTGAAGACATTAAAAAGGACAGCACAAGTCATTGGAGAGCTTTAGCATCCCCCAGGGAGGGGGTTTCTGCAGCGTGCTGGGGGTTGCAGGGCTGGCTGGCAGGCAGGGCTGGCTGTCACAGCAAGGCTGGACAGGGAAGAACCTACTCAGTTGCAACACCCCAAAATATCATGACAGTCCCCTGACAGCCACAATACACCCATACCTAGAGGTTTCTCCACCCTCAACAGCCTCAGCACTTCTTCAGAGGTCTGTCCTGCAGCTTTCAGAGCTGAAGCCCCTCACGTCAGCAGCATTGCCTTGAAAGCTGAACGTGCCTGTGAAAGTGATCAGAGATGCCCTTTGAAGAGTCGACAGAATTTTGCATCGCAGATTCCCAGCTGCATTTTCCTGCTAACCTTGCATTCCTGAGGATGCAAAGTGAGACGGGAATGTATGTACAGAGAACACGTTACCCATCGCACCGGCTACTCCCACAGCCAGGAAAATATTTCCTGTGAGTTTCCTCCCTGAAGAAGGCCAAAAATCAAATCAGTTTTTCCCCATGAATATTCCAAACACACTCTGTTCTGTTCCTGACTCTGTAGAAAGCTCACGTTTCAGCCCACGGCTCACAAAAGGTCCAGCAAGGCTATACATCACCATAACCTTGCCATCATCATCTCTACAGCAGTTACCATAATTTAATTCCTATTTTTTGGGCTCAGCTCAGACAGGAGCAGCTGGCATCAGCACACACATACAACTATAGATGACTGGTGATGACCAGTCAGTTAAAAGGCCCCAACAAGACCCATCACTCCTATATTTTGGGGGAAGAAACCAGCATCTTTTTCTACATTCTTGCAGTGCTGCACACGAGGTGCATAGACATGGATAAGGGTGGCTTTCCAGTTTGAAATGTTGTCAAGCTTCAACAACCTCTACTGGAGGGAGCAGAGGAGATGTGTGTTTGGGCATGGTGAGGGATGGGGCAAAGGGAGCCAGCCCCAGCAGTGTAACAGGAGAAGGTTCAGGAACCCTGGAAGATACCACCCATTGTTGCTCCTAACCCTTGATACCACCTCCTACTCCCAACACATGCTCTGCCCAAACCAGAAGACCTCACAAGTCCGTGATCCTTGAAGGTGATACCAAGGCGAGGACAGCAAAGAAAATCTGGAAGGTTTCTCCAGGAGGGAGCCCCAACCCTCCCTGGGGACAGCCAAGACTGATCAGCTCCCGTGACCATCCCCAGAGCATATTCCTAATCACAATCACAGTGGTGTCAGCACTATTACTGCCTCTCAAATTACAATCCACTCTTAATTATTGTTCATTAGCAACAATATTATCATGACTATTATTGTATGAACATATATAATTAATTATTCACTTTCTTAATTAAATACTTAATGGTTTAAATGGGGCCATTGATTCACAAGCACTTACAGCTGGTATAAAACTCCACCACCACCCAGAGTAGTTGTCACCCCCATGATGTCCACTGGCCTCTGGCCTGATCCTGCCTCTTGCCTTGTGCCAGCCCAGGCATTGAGTACCCACACCAGGAACAGAATCAGAGAAATCATTTGGGTTCAAACCAGAGTGCTTAGACTCGCCACAACATTGTCTCATCACTGAGGCCTCTGTCTTGATGTGTGAAGTCACCCAAACTGGAAAGAAAACAAACAGGTGAGGTTCACAAATGTGTTGTGGGACACGGGTTCAGGGTGTACAGCTGGAGTGTTCAGGGTGTACAGCAGCAACTCCTCAGTCTGTGAGCATCCCATGGGGTGGGGACACACAGCCAGTGATGCTTCCAGACGGTTACAGCTGAACGAGGAATTAACTCCACTATCAGACTGAGTGGCCTGTAATATGCACATTTTTTCCTCACACCTGAGTAAACCAGGACACAACATGTTAATAAGTCAGGCAGCAGATCCAAAGCAACCAGCAGTCACCAACGTGGTGAGAAGACTCAAATCCTGCTGACATCATGACTTGATTTTCTCCTCTGATAATCGTGTCCCCAGATTCAGGGGGGGATTCTGCTGCTTAAGCACAGGGGTGCAGTTGGGATGCCACCAGGGATCTGCAGAATCCATGTCTATACGATGCAAGAGCTACAGGACATCTCCAGCATCCTGGAGGTGTGGTGGGAAGCCAGGAGAGATGCTCCAGGGCATCAGAGCAATACACAATATACCTGTGTCTGTGTGCACGGGCAGCTGTGTCCCATGCATGATGTCCTAACCTGGAGCTGAAACTTGGCTTGAACATTCTCTACATAACACACAAAGGATCCTAGCAGCAGGTGGAAATGTATCCAGCCATTTTATTACTGTTTTCTTCCATCTCTCTGTGTGTTGCACAGGAACTTGGTTCACTCAGGACAGCATCCGGCACCTGCTGAAAAGCAAGAGCTGACTCCACAACTCATCTTTGTACCTCTTCAGCACTGAATTTCCAAGCTGCCAGCATAAATCCGTGGATCACATCATCTCTGCTCCTGAGTGCTCGTGCAGCCTCCCTGATCCCTGCCTTCCTGAGCTGTTCAGTGTTGGTTTCTGTACCAGTTGATTCCCGTAGCAATTTCTGCGCAGTGTTTTGTTAGAGAATGCCCTGCCAAGCCATGTGGCTGAGAGGGCAGATGTGGCTGAAAACTGCAAGCTTTTTAAAGACAGTGGCATGAAGGGGAGTGACCTGCTTCTACCCCATGCTGATGGATTTAACTCTCCAGCCTACGCTGACTTCAGCACAGGGCTCAGGCTCATGCACCTGCACATGTAATAAAATGCCTCAATATCTTTGCACCTGCAACTTGTACTGCCTCTGTCAGATGGCAGTGCTGGTTTTTATCAAGGAGTGAATGGAAACAGTCTATATTGGCTGAAAATCTTGATCCCTTGACTCGATCTCTTGACTCTCGATCCCTTGGTGGAGATAGGACCTGAGTTTGATGCACCACGAGACCAATGTGTGAGGATGTTTTCCACTCTCTGTTGACTTCAGTAGGTGTCCTTTTGTGAAGTACCAAATCATCTGATTCCTTTGAAGTCAGTGTGACTTCAGGGTGCAAGAAGCAGCCCGAAGGCACAACTGATCTCCTCTTTTATGTATCTGTGCTATCTGGACTTCACAAACCATGGTGTGGTGAAGATTGGGAAATGCATCAAGACAGAAAGTGCCCTTGTACATGGGTTGGTGTCAATTAACTCTAGGAACATTCTGAATAAATTAAATTATGCTACAAACTGATTCTTAATTAAAAGATAAGATAATTTTTAATCCTCAGATGGTTTAAAGAAAAGAATGGGAATCACAATCACCCTCCTCAGTAGCTGAACAGCTTCACAGTTAAGGCCCTGAGCAATGCAGTGTAACTCCAGAGCTGTCCACTACTGTAGCCTTGCTTTGAGGACATGGTGACTTCCAGAGATCCCTTCCAACCCAAATCATCACGTGAGCTTATGATACACAGCTATATTATTCCTTGTAGCATGAACCCAGATTTTGGATGCTGAAGGTTCAGGATATAGTTTGGAGACCTTGGTGATGAACTAATGTGACAATCAAGAGAGAAGAAGCAGGGTGCAGTATGTCAATAAGAAACCTTGAATATTTCCTTTTATTATTGTTAAGATTCATTCTGGAGAACCATAGGGAGCAAACATTAGTACCTGAAGATTGGCTTCTGTGTACTGAGGTTCCCAGAACCAGGAGTTTCTGCTCCTGTTTCCAGCTAAGCATGAAAACTTGGAAACCTGCATCTTACCAAACCCCAGTAAATTCCAAGAAATATGGAGAGAACCCTTATTCCAGTCACTATGGAAAAAACCCCAACCAACCAACCAACCAACCAACCAGTTTCTCTATCTCTTGAGCTCCTGATTTGTCTCATTGCTTACCAGGGGATGCATCCTGCCTGGAGATCATGAAGCACAAAGGTATAACTTATGGCTAAATAACACACTGCGAGCACACATAAATCACCACAAAAAGCCAGGAAGGAAAGTCTTATACAGGCACAATCTAGCCCAGGGGAAGCACTGTTTTTTGAGGCTGGGAGGAATGAAATCTCAGGCCTGATGCTTTCTTACAATGATTTAGTCCCAGCATCGCCTCATTCACTTCACCTGAGCAACTCCCCCTTTATGTCAGCTATGAGAATGAAGAATGAGTCTGAATAGAATCATTTTCCCTTGACAGTCCCAATACAGCCTGTCTTTTTGTTGACTCAAACTCAGATCTTTTTTCCCCCATTATTAAAATGATTCTTTTCAGTCAAGGCCTTTTGTAGGATGTTCTGCTGCAGTACAACAAAGCCCATATTTTAAAACATCCCCACAAAGCCTAAAGCATCACCACGGGCTGGGGCTGATCTTTTGCTTCTAGGCACTGTGTGGAGAAATCTCTAACACCTTGGATGTCAGCAGATCTGCTCCTGATTTACACTGCTGCAATCAAGGAAAGCAACCTGCCCTCCTGCTTTATGGCTCATCATCTTGAGCGCCCGCAGGTTTTGTTGCTTCAACATGAGAATTAAGGCTTCTGCAGGACGTTGACTTGGACTCTTGCTGCAGTTAAAAGTCCTAAAAAAAGGCTGTCTCCATAAATACTCTATAACCAAGTGCCCCATCGTGTTTCACATATCCCTGTCTGCTGGAAGCAGCTGCCTCTGCTCCTTCAGTGAACTGCGTTATATTTCACAGGACTGAGTTACTCATCTTGGAAAACCTGGGGATAATAATTTTGAGACAACTTCCCTTGTAAACAGCAAACTTTTGTGTTTCATAATGGCTGTCATTTTCTAACCTAAAACCATAATTATTTTTCATTTTTTTTCCCCTCTCAAGTCCATAATCTGTTGCAATAAACAAAACTCTGTAGTTAAAGGGGCTGTATTCTTTCTTTCACTTCCATTTTTTCCCAGCATTTTTATTTAAAGACCTATTTTTCCCCAGCTGCAAGGATTTAATAGGTGTACTCATAGAACCAGGCTAGATACTCAAAGTTAAAGCTTTATCAGCTCACATGGAAGGTTTTATTTTCAAACTTGTGCTTTGGAAATTGGAAGTCGCAGCCTCTTCTTGCAGATATAGTTAAAAATTTCCTATTCCTTTCAGTGTGTCAGAAATTCCAAGAGGAAAATTACAAAGCTGGCCCAAAAAAGTCATAAGGAACCTATTTTATATACAGTGCTCTTCCTGCGAATGCTGTAGATTTAGGATAATTACTTCTTGAGGTTTTGTGGATAAAAAAATGCAGTAAAAAATTAGAGTAGTTTGTTTACCTTATGGCCCAGTGTTGAAGTCTTTGCCTATTTGATTTTCACTGGAGTTTGGCCTGAGAAAAGGCTGAAGGATTAAGAGTTTAACATCATTTAATCTCTTGAAATTATTTTAGCAGGAGACTGTGGTTCGCAGATGCTCTTCTGTGGGTTTCATGGTTTAAGCCTGGGGCTGGAAGCTGGGGCTGGGGGCCCAAACCCTGATCTTGTATTGCCACTTATTTCCTGGGTGGTCTTAGAGAAAACCATCTTGACTTTCTTGTCGTGACCACTGGCTAGTGATGGTCCCCTCCCCTCACAAACCTTTGCACTCTGTGGGGCACTGAGCTGATCAGCCAGTGTTGGTAATGGGAGGGATCAGCCTGAGGGGCTTGGGGAGCTCAGGCTCTTGTAGTTTGGCCAGGGTTGGAGTCACTGTGAAATAACTCAGATGCACGATGTGTGTTAATTGGGAGGGTAAAGCTGGCACCTCCATCTCAGGAGGAGTTTACTCCCAACCCACAATGTGTCAGAGGATGCAGACAAAGACAGAAAAGAGATGACAGGGTGGGCTGTTTATCACAGTTGTCTTTGGTGAGCCAGACACAGTGGGCTGGAGGTATGGTAGATAGCAGCCTTGCAATGCACCTTAGCTGACAAAGACTTGGGGATGATCAGCAGTGGGTGCTAACGGCAGGATTCATTTCAGCTAATTTTAGCTGCCTAGAAACATCCTAGCAGGTCATTTAGGGGACACTGTATGGTTACTACATATGCTAAGGGCTCTTTTCTGACCTTGTTTGTTTAACTCTGTGTCCAGAAATGACATCATGGCTCTTACACCCAACCCAGTGGATACCAGCACTACAGCTGGTTGAATGTAGCTCCCAGGAATATTTCCTGGCACCTCTTAATTATGAGTATGACCATCACCTTAACATCTGCTCAGTGGAGTGTGACCAATCATAGAAGAGGTATCTAAGATGCCACTTGCATGATGAGGTCTTTCTTCTGCCTCAAAGAGTCAGCAAAGATCTCAAGGTAGGGACACACTGAACTTTGCATCTCCCAGAACCTCCCATCTGGATGCTGCATGGAGAAACAGCCTCACCCCAGTGCAATTACAGAAAAAACACGGAATCTACTCTCCTGGGAAAGCTCCAAGGGACTGAACAAACTGAATGAGGAGATGGTTGGTCCCTGTTGCAAGGGAGAGGACAACTTGTAAGGAAACAGGAAGATGAAATTAAACTCAACCTTAAGTTGAGAAATGGGAGTATAATCCCTGTTCCTGGACATCAGGGCAGTTACATGAGAAGGCCAGTGGGCCAGTAGCACAACTGCCATGTGCATGGCCTGGCTGACTCAGGAGGAAAGCATCGATAAAACCCACCCTCCCCATCACTGGGCAGCAGCATCCTCTCTCACCTGCCTGTGGCCACAGCCTGAGAGTTGTGGTTATTGCTCATAATGAGCAATTCATAAACATACATGGATGTGCAAAGCCCACCAAGCTACTGAAGTGCTGATTTATTACTCAGTTAGACTCAGGGCAATGCCTGCTCTTTGCTAGTTGTGGTGCTACCGAAATGATGTCCATCCCTGATCAGCTCCCACTGCTTTTGAGGTGCAAACCCCCCTCTGAGCACTATGCACCCCACTTGCATGGTTTGTATCTGTCTCGGATGGTGGCCCCAGCAATGCTGACACTGTGTCTGGACTGTTAGTGACCCAGGGCACTGGGGCCACCTGGTAGAGCCTTGCAAGCTGATTGTGATGCCTTCCCTTCCCCCTCATCTTCCCAGGCATTTTATATCCCTCAAGCCCTTCCTCCTCTAAGATAATTAAGGGCATAGGAGAAATTAAGCTAATTCTGTTGAGGCTGTTGCATCTCTCTTATCATCAGTTGTTACTCCCCTGCTTACTACAGGCATGTAATTAAAGCAGGTTTGTCTGCTACAAGATGAAGTGCCTTGTTCTTCAGGACCAGTTTCGGTTACGGTGCTGCTTGGCCTGAGCTTCCAGTGCCTCTGGCCCGCAGGAAACTCCTCCGAACCTCAGCCAAAACTGCTCCACTCCCCGCAGATGCAGGCAGACGTGAACCCCCCTCCTGGTCACCCTCCATGACGTGCTTGCTGTAAAGAGCTGCCAATCCATAACAGGTCACAGGGGGTCACTGACCGACCTCCCCTGCAATCCCTACCCAGCTGGCATTAAATAACAGCCTGTGCCATTTTTAAATGCTGCCATCACAGTCACCGCGGCAACCTTAAAACAGACCCTGGTGCCAAGCTGACCCTAGAGCTGCTACCACCACGCTGAGCCCTGCAGACAGATTTAGTAGAGGCATAAAGCAAAACAGAGCCAAGGGGCACAAGGACAGGACAAGGCCTTTCCTTCCTCCACGCGGGCGGGATGAGCCTCGTGAGATCCCCGGTGTCTTTGGGCGAGAGCTTGATGTTATAGGAAAAGGGAAAGGAGGGGGAGGGAAAGCTCTCTGCCTCCTCTGCATGGAAACAACAGGCAGAGCTGGCAGGGAGCAGGGGAGGATGCTGGCCATCCCCAAACGGGGCTTGATATTGCCAGTGCTCTGGGGAGATGGAATGTTGGGCCAGCAGCTCAAAGAGCAGGAGACACCTCACCTGGGTGAAGGCTTGCTGCAGGTCTTCACCTGCAAGCTCCCCAGCCAGCCCCTGCCATCTGGAAGGGCATTGAGCATTGATGGACACCCTGCAAGCAGCAGTAATGCAGCCAAGAGCTGTGATTACCTGCCCCACACTGTCTTGCCTTGTAGGACTTTGCTTCCATGCTGGATTTAGGAGACTCTAGACAGGCAGTGCTTTATCAGACTTGGGTTTGGATCAGTGCCACACTCCCTTCCACTTCACCCAGCTGCCTCACATTCAAGGAAACAATAATGGCAGTGGAAAGAGTTACAAAGCACTAGCTGTGCCATGGTTACTCTCTTTTTCAGGTGTTCCTCAGAAACGCAAGGTAACATACTCACTTATTTTTTTATGCCAGTTACAGTTTCCCATGCTTTTTGTCTTGAAGGCCCCTATAAACCTGAGAGTTAAGAACCAGTTAAGAGTCATGTGAAAGGGAATCTCTCAGCATCAGGTGCAGTCAGTAGTGCCTGTACAAACACAAGGTGCAATGATGACATTGACGCCAAGTCCCAAGCCTGTGCTAAAAGTGGGGTCACCCAAATGCCCAGAAGTCAGCAGTTTTTGGGGGGAAAAAAAGAAAAAAATTGTTCTCCTAAGTGGTTTTTTATTGCTTGAAAGGTCAGGTTCAGCATGTCCCTCTCCCAAGGGTACTGTGGCAGGTTTGGCCAAGACTGATGTTGTTCTTGCAGCTTACGAGGTGAGCAACAATTGCAGGGAATATTATTCCTGCCTCTGACAGCATCTTGGGGCTTCACTAGGAGGTGGTTATTGATCGCAGTAGATAACAGCTTTACAAACATCCTTTAGAAACCAATAGTGTCTCCCACAGTTGAATAGGCTGTAAATTAATGGTGATTATTGTAATAACTTTGGAGCTGGCTCTCATTTATTTTCCTCCTTTTTTTTTTTTTTAAGGAGAGAAATAATCATGCCTTACTTTTATAAGAATGTTCTTAAAGCTTATAGATGGGAGTTCATTTCAGGGCTCATTTAAATGAAACACATCCTCAGAGTCTTTGCTGAATCAAGACTTCGAGCTCTCCCAGCACCTCCTGTGCTATTTTTTTTTTCTTTTTTTTTTTTTTCCCCCTATTCACCATTTAGTTACAAGATCCTAAGGGCAGAGATTGCTTGATACGAGTTTCGGCGGTGAGGCTGAGGGTGTTGTGATGCCAGCAGGATACAGTCCTGTGATAAGGCACAGCTCTGGGTGATGGGATACAAGCTCCCAGTGTTTGATGCCTTTGCTGCTGAAGCACTCAGAGCAAGAAGAACCCTGCATTCCTTTACCTCCTCATTCACCCATTTCACCACACGGGCTGTTATGTGGCCGTTTGGCAGTGGGTGTGAAAGATTAACATCTGTGATAGCAGAGCCAAACCCTGACTGGAGATAATTATGTAGAAGGTATCTCATCCTCCCTGGGGTCACTCTTCTACCGAGTGCTTTTACTCAACCTGCCAGTTTTTGGGGTGGGGGGAGATGAACTCGCTTGGACATGCCTCCTGAGTTGCAGAGCTGTTAAAATTGAGTAGAGCTGGCTGCTCATTTCCTCTTCTACCTGCTCTTTTCTGTGCTCTTGACAACGAGCAGGAATACATGCTTTGTGCTTCTAGAACTGGAGTGAGGATGTTCCCATTGATTCATAAACGGAAAGCATCAGGGCGAGGAGATGCTCAGCCATGAAAGCGTGGTTTGGAAAGTGAAGAGATGCCAGATCCAGTCTCTGCTGTCTCCAGTATTTGTCGGTTGATTAAGAGATGAAGTAGTGATAAAGCCTAAATGATAAAGCCTAATGGCCTCTTCTTTGGCCTTGTCCCCTTTATACACTCCACAGAGGGAACTAAAGCACGTATTCAGATGACTCCAATAAAGGGATGGGAGTCATCTCACCTAATTTTTTTCACAGCAGTTATCTACAGCTATGCCCCAGGCTCCCTTTGGAGCCAGTGGTGAGAAAATGGTACTCCCCGGGGGGGATTTGTCTGACCTATTTCAAACACCAGCTTTAGGATGAAATGAATCACATTCCAGTGGTTCCTGTTACTCTCCGCTGTTGTAAGAAGAGTCTTGGACATCCCAGGGGCAAAAACCCACCGCCCCTGCCTGCTTTGGGTGTTGTGCTCCCCTCTCTTAGTGAGATGTGGGCTGTGCTCATCTGCAAGCTTCTGGCATGCGAGGTGCAACAGGTGATGGGGTTAGGCTGGGCAAAAGAAAGGATATTTTCTCTTTCCCTCACTGCTACTGAAGAACAAGGAATGCAGCTAAGATCATCTGTTCCTCGGAGGATTTTTGTCTTTGCTTTTTAACTGCTTTGTTTATTAATTGATCAGGAGAAGAGGTCATGGGTCGGGTTGCTCTACTATCCCAGATGATGCACTGGGCAGACCCAAAGCAGAAAAAAGGTCATTGTCCTGAAAAGGACCCCCCCCTAAGGCTGCCTAATGCTGCATGGACGGGTTGTTTTGTATGAAGTTGGTTGGGCACAGTTTGTTCTGTTGCCTCTTTTACAGAGAAGAGCAGCCTTCCTCCAGAGTGCGGGCTGAAAAGCACCTGCATTTTCTAGAAGGGGGCAATAAAAAAGAACATGGAAGTATTTAACCAACTATTTTATTTTATTTTATGTGATTTTAATTTTATTTCTTTCTATTCTATTTGATTTTAGTTAATTAATTATTTTTACTTTATGTTATTTATTTTATCATTCTTATATTATTATTTTTATTATTTTAATTTATTTTTATAGCAGATGAAAGGCACGTCATGCAGCTTTGGGGGAACTCACCCAAACCTCGACGTACTCTAATCACCAGAGGTGAAAATGGAAATGTAGAAGCTGTGGCAAGAAATTGTAGGACCCTGTTTATTCTGCAGCCCATGCCTGAAAAGTGCTTTGGCGTGTATCTGAAGTGCTGATTTGGCATAGCATCCCAGGAGAGCACGTTTCAGCTACTGCATTTCGTTCATTTTTATGCCTTTTTAATGCAGATGCAGCTGAACTATACCATTGATTCATGTACACACCTCTTTTCCATATAGATGATGACTGCATCAAAGAAGCCAGCACTCTGAAATAGCACACAGAGAAATACCACAGCAATTCTCATTTGAAGTCTATAGTGGGAGAGCAATTTCCAAAAATGAAGGGCAAAGTTCCTAATCCATAGCAGCTTTGCACCAGAGGGATGTGGGAGAGAAGAAACAGGATGCATCCTGCATGAATCATCGCTGTAACCACGCTGCATTTATTAACTGAAATTATGAGGAGCACCAAAAATTATTAAATCCTCAAAATGTCTGGAGGAAGCCTCAAGAGCTGGCTATTGTGAGATAGAGCCTTAGTCTTCCTGATGATTTGAATGAATTGTGGGCTAAAAGGGTCGAGTTTTCAAGGCCAAATAACTAATTTAAAAAAAATATGGGACAGCCATTGTCACTACTCATCACAGAGAGGGGTGAAGACATCTCCAGGGCCTGGGAACCTTGTCCCTCCCCAAAACTGGGTGACTACAACCCCTCCTCCTTTACACTCTCACCCAGCTCATGGGTATTTGTCTGCTGCCTCCTATTCCTACCTCAGAGACCCCCAATCCACCCCTCATTAATTACTGTTACCACCAATTGCTGTAGATTCACCCTCACCAAGGTGTTGAACTACATCCTTGTATGTAACAGGGAGAATGTCCAGTTTTGGGGCCCAGGTTTTGGTAACAGAAGTGACAACACCTCCCTGGGGTTCTTCTTCCACGTTTTGCTTTACGACCCCATCCCAGTCTGCCTGGCCAGAGCTAGAGAGGCACAAGACGCCCCCATGATGAAAGCAGCTTTTTTGTGCCCCACACTGAGCCCAGTCCTGAAGGCAGTGATCTGCCCACCTGGTGCCTTTGATTTTCCCCCAGAAACCATCCCTGAGATCCCAGTAGCTGGGAGCTCTGCAGGCTGGGAGGGTGTGAGGGTCTCATGATATTGTGGGATGATGCTGTAGGAAGGAGAGGGACTTTTCTTGCCCTCTGAGGCATATCACTTCCAGCATCCTGGCTCCTTATTTTACAAGCTTATTCATACATTCAAGTCCAGCTCAGTTGCGTCCTGGCTGTCATGGACCCCAGATCAAAATACGTGCTCTCCCCAAAGGCCAGTCCTGGTTCTGCAGGGATGTCCTTGGCAACTGGCTCTTGAAGGCTCCTGGAGTGAAGCAGACTCCAAGGTTACTGCTTTTCTTTGCTGATTGTGAATGTCTGCTGCAGACCCCAGGCTCCTCCAGTTCTCTGCTCAGGCTCCCCTTTCCCAGTCCTTGGCCATCTCTGTCCCTGGACTCATGTGCTTCTCCTGCAGTGGTTCAGCCCTGGGAAGTGCATTTTGGACACTGGTGTGCAGTCATTGGTTTTCCCTCCATTTGCCACATCCTGGCCTGGGTTTCTGCCCACTCTCAGGCTTGTCCAAGTCTTCTGGGAGGGAGAGATTTGAGCTTTACAGTCCTCAATGGAGAAAGCATCACCATGGTGCCCCTGGGTGAGAAATCCTTGGGAGTGAAAGCCTAGAGCATCTCTTTAGTTCAGGAAACTGCCCTGAAAGAAGCTGGAGCAACGTTTCACTAGGTGACACAGCAAGGACTCATGGTGAAGTTGAGGTGTAAGTATGGGAATACGGCCCTTGCCTCTGTCTGTGCTCACTTAACAGCTGAGTCTTTTCCCACACCATTTTTTACCAGCTGTCCTTGCTGATGGAGAAGTGAGGAGAGAAGCAGAGATGAAAATGTGCCTCCCAGAGGGGTCTGTTTCTTCTAGGGCAGCCATCAGTATTTGGAGATAACAAGTTCCTCCACTTTTTAGAGAGGCTGAGAGAGGCTCAGGCAGGGAAGCTCAAAACTAAATTACCAGCCAGGTCATTTCCACTTCATGCTGTCAGAGCTCAAGCAGAGGGAGGAGAAGGACTGTTTGTTGGTTTTCCCTTCCCAGCTTGACAGGCATGCTGACACTGCAGCAGCCTGGAAAACAAGTCAGATGCAGGTCGCTCTTATCCAGCAGCAAAACAGCCTAAACCACAGCACTCATTTAAAGATAAAGACCTCCTCTCGACACGGTGGCTTCTGTATAAACCAGCCAAGGGTTGCAATGTCTGGAAACGATGGGCATGAATTTGCCAGGGAGAAGAAAAGAGGGTGAGACTGTCCTAAAAACAAAGACTGGAAAGGACATTGAGAGCCTGGGTCATTTCTCTGCTCTTGCTCTCAGTTCTGGGCCCTGCTTGCACCTCCCCACTTTCAGGGGTGTTCATCTGGGGAGGCTGGATACCCACTCCTTGCTATTTTTAAAGAAGAATGTTAATATGTTTAATTGCCAGTACTCTAGGAAGAGAGCCAGGGCTAAAAAGTATCTACTAAGAAACTGCCAAAAAACACTGTTAAACAGGATCTAGGAATAAAGCCAGACACAAGAATTTATGATCTTTATCTCTGCAATAATAATTTCATAGTGGTCAACTGAGGAGCAGAACAAAGGTCATCGGTTTCATATCAGCAGGACTTTGTGAAATCCTTTTGTTTCCTTTAGTGTGAGCTTGCCCTGCAGGTCTCATGCAGAACACCCTACAAATGAATGCCAAAAGCTGTCACTCCAGACTGACCCACCTGCCCCTATTCTTTGATCAAGACCCAAGAACTGTGCAGTTCTAAGTCAGAAACCTCCCTGGCACTGATGGAAACCCAAGCCAGATCCTCATCCGTGGAAGAAGCATGTTTCACCTCGCTTATTAAATGAGTACCCATAGAAATGGTCCAGGGAACTTTGGAGTCTTGACAGGCTAAGAATTTTTTTGTTTGCACAAATGCAAGACCCTGCCTCATCTTAGGTTTCCTTCCTTCGAGCAGGACAGAGGACAAGCAAGGGACCCATTGAGACCTCTGAAAATAAATTAACAGAGAAGAGGCTCTTTTTATATTATTGTTTCCTGGTTGTACAGTAGAAACAATTCTAGGCAAAATATACACAGTTTGCTTCTTGACACTGCTGCCAAGATTCCCAACTTTACAGTGAGGATCACATTTCAGAATATTTCCAAACCAGCCCCCACAAATAATTTGCTATCCAAGAAACTTGGCTTTGGATGTTATTTATCATTTTTAAGGTAAAGCTCTGGTCCCAGTGACTGCAGAGAAAAGCCTTGAAAACATGATCTCTGCGAGCCTTAATGACTCAGAGGGTGGGATTCAGTTGCCCACACACAGGAGCCTGGTGCCATCTGAGATGCCCTGGTGTATCTGAGACATCCCACGGTGCTGGCAAAGTGACATGGAGCTGAGGGAAGACGAGCACTCCTCAGAAGCAAGAGCTGGAGTCTGGGGCTGGATACCCTATGGCATCTAACTTGGCTTTAGGAGACTATGTTTAGACAGCTGAATCGAGACTTAAAGCACACATATAAAATATATATCTATAATCAAATCAGTCAGTCACTCAATCAATCACAGGAGATATTTCCAAATCTTCAGATTCCATGGCAGTTCTGGAGGCAATTTAAGCAGTATTTCAATGCTCAGGACCGTGTTAGAAACACACTGTTCGTTTCCCCAACACTTCCAAGCATACTGAAGCATTCAGCTGGCCCGGGCTCTCTGCTCCCCACCCTGTCTGCTAACATCCTCTTCTCCATCCTCTGTTCCCTTCTACAGCTCTACCACAGCCATGGGAGATGTAGCTCCCTGCCTGATCTCCAGGCTGCAAGAGAAATAGCAGAGCTTTGTTGGTTTTGGTTGGTTTTTTTTTGCTTTTTTTTTTACTCAAAGAGAGGTAAGTAAAATGCAGGAGGCAAAGACTTTCCACAGGGCAAAAGGTGGAAATGGTTTATGGAGCCCTGAGAGGTAACAGAAAGGGCTGGCATATGAACCATCAGCAGCTCTTGGGCAGCATTACCTCAGAAAGTCAGAGCCTTCACAGAAAAGCAGGATATTTTTAGTTTACCCAGTGTATTTAAATCATCTTGGAGTACATTAAAATTACAGTAATTATCCCACCTTCTCATGGGATTCTGGGAGGCGATGGATTGGTGGATTGTGTGTTGGTGGAGTCATCTTCGGCAAGGTCCTTCTGCAAAACAGAATTATTTTGTTTCCACATTTTACAGCTGCAGCACTCCTGGTCCATTAATACTTGACAGATGAATCCTGGGATCACATCACACCCTTCTCTCAAGCAGCAGCTTCTCGCAGCACCCCGGAGCTGAGGCAACCACTGCAACACGAACTCCTTCAAAACAGAAATTCATTTACACACTGCTGGAGCTGGGAGCTTGCACATGCATTTGAGGCTGATGTCTTCAAGGCAATATGTAACCTGTGAATCATTTCTGCTTTCCCCTGCTTCACTGTGGGGCAAGGCAGGGAAACCCAACGTCTGCCAGCCACTGCTCTCGTCTTGCTGGGCAGTCATGACAAGGGGATTTATTTCAGTGCCATTGAAAGAGAGCTGTTAAAGAATACAACTTTTTTGCACACGCACAGAAAAGGGCACATTGTTTTTCAGATCTGAAGCTTCATGGTTTTGATTGCAAAGAAAAATAAAAATAAAAAAAAAATGCAGGTGGCTGAATGGAAGAATCTTTTTTCTTGATGAAGAAATAATTTCCTGTATAAATTAAGTCATCATCAAATCCTGGATTATCTGGTTTTAACCTCACTTTTGAAAGACAGTGCTTCTGATCTCAAGAGAAGGTGCCTTCCCCTCTCTTTGTTTCTTTCCATCAGAATAAGAATTTCATCAACATTAGAAAAAAATGGTTCCTGCTTCTGGTTGATGCGTCAAAGGCAGAGAAAAGTCCTCAGAATCCCTCCTGGTGGAGTGACACACGTTTCTACCAAGTCTTCAACTGTCCCCCAGTCCAGAGCAACCCTGGAAGTCCTTCCAGCCCATTGTCATGTCAGAGGTCCCAAATTATTATGGCAACAGGATCTTTGAAGCCCTTCAGGGTGTGATTCCTCCACAGGAAGCCCGGGCAAGGAGAATTTAACAGGGGTCCTTAGATGGCAGCAAGCGAATCCCACCCTGGCTGCTCCCACCTGGAGCATCAGAGCAAACCACAGGGAGGGGGTCTGGGCTATCACCTTGTCCCAAGATGGGATCCACATGCAGACAGGCTGCAAACTCTGTCCCCATTCCTCCTGCAGCTCAGATGGAGAAGTCCCCATCACTCTCCTCTACACATGGGAACCTTGCCAGCATTTGGCCATTCCCTTGCCTCACACCCATGTTCTCTGGCCCTTTCCCAGCTCTTCCAGCAGCATGTTCCTGAAAATTTACTCTCTTTAAATGCTGCAAAAAAAATGCTGCCTTTCCTGAATACTAAGTAAGAAATAAATAATTTTTAAAAGCACATTCCCTTCCTGGACTGAGTTGGCTCTCTGGTTTGAAGTTCATTGTTACCAGTGAAAGCTTTTTTGACCCTTGGAGATACTTGATCCAGGTGACCTCTGATGTTTAGGACACAGATACAGTCCCACAATGAGTTTGTTCTTGCACGGATCTTATATATCAATCCATCCATCTATCCATCCATATGACTATCTTCCTCTTTCTCTCTCATTCCAGTGCTATCTGATCAGTTCTTGGCTTTCCTCACAATTCTTTCATCAATTTAATATCTTTCCCTGGAGGATGTTTTCTCCCTCTCCCATATTTTCTCTTTTTACACCCTGTCATTTCCCTCTCCATCTCCAGACCTGCTCCCCTTCTCTCTGTGCTGCCAATTTACAGTTGCTTTATGTATTCAGCATAACATATATATTTAAATGGGATGATTTCCACTAATGTAAACAGTCTGGCCCATTAATTTCAATAGTGGAGCTGACAGCTTGGGCCTGGAGTCTCATTGCCTGGTGACACATGAGTACAGCTGCTTGAACTTGATGGGTAACTCTTTCCAGCTCCTAGCTGCACATCTGCAGGAGGAAGGAAATACTTTCTGTAACACTGGAAAAAATAAAGGCGCCTAGATTTCCCTCCTCCCCACCCCCAGATGATGATTTTCATCATTCAAATGTTTCAGCTGAGTGGGTGTTTAATCCAGAGTTTGGAGGGGGACATTTATGGAGTCTTCCTAGCTTCACTGTTGATCCTTTGTTCCAATCTCTGCGGTGTTGCCTTTGCCAAGGGCTTCTCCTGAACCACTCAGACCACTGCCATGTATCCAGCAGCACTGGTTATCTTCTGAACCACTTGCTGAATTAAAGCTGAGAAAGATGTCTCTCCTCACTGAGGCTGCTGTATTGATCAATTGTAGCAGATGGGAATGAGCAGTGAGACTTCTTTGAGATGGGTCTAACACCACCTTGAGCAGATTATTGTTAGCATGGGCCAAGTCCTGACCAACTTTGCTGGTGCGACCCAGAAGACAAAGTTAGCAAAACCTCAGGAACTGACTCAAACTTCTAAGAGTTTCACTTCCAGTTGCTCCAAAAAAATATGTGGTTTAACACTGAATCCTCCAGCTCTGCTTCCTCCGAGCAACTCGTTCTCACCCACCACATCATTAGCTACTCAGAAAGACTGAGATACCTGCAGGAAACAGTTTGTGCTGCAGTCTGTTGGCAAGCTGTGCTCCCACGTGTCACCCGGAGTATGATCTTCACTTGGCAGCTCACAGAAGGAGGAAATGGGCCATGAATGCCACTTGTGGGACACAGCCAGGGGGGACAATCGCTAGCTCGGGTCTGAGTGAGTGTGGAAGAAAAAGGAAGTGTTGTGGAAGCAGGGATGTTACTTTCAGTGGGACAGAAAGAGAAACTTGGACTACATGCTACTGTCCCCCTGAGTAGAAACCACAATTTCCAATCTTTCATGGTTTTTTTTCTCTTTCTGAGCAAAAATCAGTTGCTGGGGATCTTGGCCTGTCCCTACTTATATAATTCTTACTGGAGCATGCACCAGCTTTGACTGGAAATGGAGAATGAAATGAAGGTCTAAACATGTCAAAAAGTGTCAGAAAGTGTCCTCCTGCCCCTGTGACAATCTCCCAGGAGCCTGTCCTTTGAGTGCTGGAATATGTTCTCTGAAAACTTTCTCATCACCATCTTGCAACACACCAAGAAATGTGCTCTTCTTTTGTGTATTAACACCTAGCAACTTAAGGTGAGAAACTGAGAGTGTTGGAGGGTCATCAGCCACTTCTGCATGGAGAAAAAGCTCCCACTGAAGTCTAAGAAGTCACGAGGCTGGACTTCAGATGATGTCTAGAGCACTAGGAAGGAAATCTATAGGCAAAAGTTATCCAGTCTGCTGTATTGCCAAGATCTCCCTAGCGAAGGTCTTGGAAAGCACATTTTTTACACAGTTCCTGCTAAATGAGAGCAGACTCACTCACAGACCTTATTTCTGAACACAGGCTGAAGAAGTGTAAAGATATGAGCAACTGTTGAAGTTGGCCCTGCTTTGAGCAAGGGGGTGGATTGGATTACCTCCAGAGGTCCCTTCCAACCAATTTTTTTCCTATGAATTTGTGGTTCTGTGATATAATTTGCTGTATCAAGGTGGAAGATGAATTCTGGATCTGCTAAAATGCAGTAGGCTGCAGAGTTTTGACCTTTAGAGGTTACCGAACTTGTGGGATACATCATCCCACAATAGAGTATCCTGCCAAGGTCTGGCCCTCTGTCCTTGAAGGGCCTGTTGAAGGTGGGAATGTGTTCAAAATCAGCTTGGCAGTGCCACGTACCATAGACACTATGTTGGGATTTTTTCCTAAAAAGAGAGAAATCTGGTCTGGATTATAAAAAAACAAGACCTACTTTCTGAAGTCTGTTGAAAAGTCAACAGCAGCAACATTTTCTGTAACTGATTAGCCAAACTCAAAGAGCTGTTCAGCTGATCCAAAGTACATATTTGCATTCACTAATATGGTCATTGATTGCACCTTGTGACCTACTGAAACATGAGCAAGGCTTTTTCCCTCCCCTGTATTTCACTGAGCTTCCCTTCAACACAATGGTTGTCTACAGGCCCAGAAGTTTATCCTGGTGACCCTGGATTTTCTAGAGGAAACTCCTACCTAATATTGTGGCTTTCATTTTACATCTTTTCTCAAGCAGCAAGTTTTCTAGTCCAGGTGCTAACTCAGAGGAAAGGGGCTTTGTTTTCTTTAATATAGTTATGAAAAGCTTAAGTTCTGTGAACATTGATGCTGAGGAACCCTGGGGTGTGGTGTTGGTGGGCAGTTTTACAGGAATATCAAGGCTGGGCCAAACTCTGCATTAAGATCTTTAAGGGTGTATGTCCAAGCATCCCTTCCTTCTTGATTTGCTTCAGAGTAGGAAATTAGATGTCTCTTGTATGTGATGATGTCTCATGATTGGTTTGGGGCTGAAATGGTGCAACACCAGCTTGTCGTGGCAATGAACTGGACTGACATTGGAAAGTCTGTTGAGTCATCTAGATGGTGATCATGGCACGTAGTGGACTGGATCCCAGGTCTAGACCCAGGAGGAGAGGACCAAGTGATCTAATAAAAGTTTGCTCAGCCATGTTTTCAGGTTGTATGCCCATTCTGTTAAAAGCACCTTTAAAGATCTTGCTTTTTTTGGTTGGCTTTTTGTACAGATCCAGCACAGCACTACCTGGGTGTGATGAAATATAATACCCTTAAATTTTCAGTCCCCAGGAGTCAATTTCTGTGATTTTGGAATCATCTGATAACAAGCAGAAGCCTGCCCTCTCCTTTAAGCCTCTTGGTTTCAGCTCACAAGCGCTGCCAGTCCATGTCCCTGCTTCAGTGCTTCTCCCTGAAGACAGAGGATGATGCTTATCTGTCTGTCTAAAATAGTTCAAACAAGATCAGATGACTCATGCTGTAGAAATGATCCATCCTCTCTATAAAGGGAGCCTTCCATGATCAGTCCTTTAGGAGACATACACAATGTGGACATCTAAAGGCTGATGGGATGAACCCTAGTCCAAGAAATACAGAGAGATTACTCCTAGGACTTAGGGGATGAGAATGACCACATTCTTTCCCATCCTTACTTTCAACTAATTTGAGCTTGTTTGCTTTGTGCAGAGCAATAAAATAAATGTTTAGCTGCTCCCTTGCCTGCCTCTGACTTTGAATAGGGCTTGAAAGGCACGGCAAGAAAGGATTTGGGCTGCCTTAAAAGCAGGGACCACATGGTAAATTATTTATTTGCCTGTTTATATCCTGTAATAAAAATACACAAACAAACCCTTCCTTCTTCTCCTCTTAAAACTCTCAGTTTCTGTGTGTAGATAGTTTACACAAGCCCCAGTTCAGTTTGTTTACATCATACATGGTGTCTCAACAATTTGCAAGCGCTTCGAGACCTTCGGTGGCACAGGCAGATGCTGGTGCCCCTGGTACTGCAGAGAGGGAACTGAGGCACATTCAGACCTAACCACTTGTCAAGGTCACAACCAGAGCAGGATTTCAGGTTCAGAGGAGCAAAGCTGGGAAAAACTTCAGGGGATTTGAACTTTGGAGAACCAAACAAGTCAAAGAGGACAGTCAGACTCTTGACAGTCAACCTACTACTCATCTTGTTCTGAGTGCTTTCCAGAGCACCTGACAGTCTGTGATGTGTTTGCCTCACAACTCACTTTGGGGGTGTCACAGGCATAGAGCCAAAGCACAGTCACTGTCTTCCTCAGGTCTACCCTTACCCATATTTCCCCATCTCAAATGTGACTTTTTCTTCCCCATAAGTCAGCTATCTCTATGGACCTACTGAGTGATGTGGGGGCAGGACACTGATTCAGACAATGCTGGTCCAGAATTACCAACCCCACCATTTGAAATCAGGATTCAAATCCCATGGACCCTCAAGAAAGCTAGGTGTTTACACTGATCCTTCTAAATCTAAAGAGATCCTTCTAAATCTTCAATGTTGACCTTCTTCTTCATCACCACAGGAGCCTGAAACATACTTTCCCCCAACAAAACCTGAAAATCAAAAAGGCCTGGTAATTTCCTGACTGCAAGGAAATGGAAGAAGAGCAACAAACCTCCTGGCTCTACCAGGGAGAGCTGGGAATTGTGTTTTCTTTTATCTCTGGTCAATGGTACCTAAAATGCCACATCCACTTGAGACATGCAGCTCTTGATGAAACATGAAGGAGAATTGACCTGAGGGTTGAATGACCTTTCCTTATTCTATTTAGCTGTACATTCTTCCTGAGTAAAAAGAACTTTCTGGTGATTTTCAGCAATGCATTTCTTCTGCTTCCCTTTTTCTTCTCATATAAAGGCTATTGTATGTTGACTTTAGTCACTATAGATACAAGACAATGAATACTACCTTGATAGATTCCTACTGATGCAGCATTACCAAGCAAGCATCTGGAAAAATTGAGAAGGAGTCCAAAGCAGACCTTGCCAGTCTCCAGTTACAGGAAACATTTTCACCTGCCTGTGCTAGGAAGCATCTCATTTGGTTTGTCTCCCTTGTAGATGTCCTCCTTTAAGCTCATCAGCTTGGACTTTTTTATTTTTTTTTAATAATTCAGATCTATCTAAGCAGTCTGGGAAATGGATACTAGGACATAACTCATCCTGCAGCTGGCATCTAAGACAGGGCACATGAATCATGTCTTAAAAGTTCCTGTTTCAGTCCACTGACTGAAGGAGGAACCTGGGACAATGAGTTCAGAGACAGACATTTGTGCTGGAGCCATCTCAGGCGAGGTGAGCTGGATGCCATCTCTGATTTCTAACCCAACCCCACTCTTACACAGGTGACTGAATAAGGCAGGGCTGCAAGCACAGATGAGGAAGGATCCTCTCCACATTCACCCTGATGGGCCTTGGAGCTCAGAGGATTGCTATGGATGAGAGCAAGCCCATCTGAGCCACTTGCTGCCACCTGGAAGCCAGGCTGCAAATGAGAAGCAGATGGTACAACCTGAGATCTTGACTAATAATAATAGAAATGCCTACTCTGTGCAGCAGGCTTCTAGTCAGCAGATCTCAGCATGCCTCATGGTCATCAGTGTCTGAGAAGTTACCTGTGATCACTTTGCAGCCGAGCAAGTCTCTGGAATCCCAAGCCCAAATTGGCACCACATGTGCCTCCTGAGTAGCCCAAACTCCAGCCATCCTTCAAATGCATAGTTTTGGAGTCAGATGTGGAGGTCGTCTGGATGCAAAATGAAAATCAGGTCTGGGATCAGGCGAGGACATGACTGTTAGCACAGGGAAACTTAAAGCACGAGAGACATACCAAGGACTGCTTCATGCAGGGTTTGTCTCCCAGTCCAAACCCCTGGCCTTATCACTGCCTCCAGCAGCAGGACCTGTCCTGCCATTTCTCTGCCTGTTCTCCACCCTCCCTTCACTGCAATCCTGCCCACAACGCTCATTGCACAACTGGGGACTCAGGCTGGGGAGATGATCTTTCATCTTGGAGAACGAGCTCTCTTTGGGTTGATTGGCTGATTCTGAACTTCTTCACCTCCTCACAGTGAAAGACAAAAAATTGTAGCACATCAGATGAAAAAAACCCTTCAAAAACATTACCAGCCTGGGGCCTCCACATGCTCCAAAGCAGCCCTAGCCCAGCCCTCCTGGCCACTCGTGCGTTTCCCCCACAGCCCAGTGTTCCAGACACATCTCCAGCACACGAGCATCCACGACTCCAACAGCAGATCTAAACCACACTGCACAGTTGCTGCCACAGCCAAGTGCATCTGCAAAGGTCCTGTTGCATGCCCAGCATGCAGAAGTGGAAGGCACCCAGCAGCTCAGCTACGCAGCCAAGCGTAGCCGTCCAAGCCTGCTGAAACCTGGCACAGTGGATG
Source organism: Chloroceryle aenea (assembly GCA_013399075.1). Classification (NCBI taxonomy): domain Eukaryota; kingdom Metazoa; phylum Chordata; class Aves; order Coraciiformes; family Cerylidae; genus Chloroceryle; species Chloroceryle aenea. Next base: position 82,258 of record VWZY01010677.1, on the reverse strand, counting down.
CAATACTGCAAAATGCTTTTGCTTCATCTGCTCCCTCATGCTTATCGATTGGAATATTAATAAAAACTTGTTCAAAGCTCCTCTGGCTTCTGAGATTACTTGGGAACAGTCCAACGCTCCAGCCACGCTTGTAATAAGGGGACAGGGGGATCAAAAGCATTTTTAAATGGCCTTGCTAATCAATCATCAACGATTGGGTAAATTAAGCCCTGCAGTCTTTCCTTTTGCAAGCGAGGGATCTGCTGGACGTGCCCTTAATGAGCAGATTCCTATCCCTCTAATATTCCTTAATACCTTTCTAGAGGAAATGAACCGCGGGGAGACTTGGCTGGTGGAATGAGAGGAATGCAGATAACTGCTGGCCTCTGCTTTCTCACACGTAGGGCTGAGAAACCCCAGCTGGATAAGGGATGCTGGGTTTTCACGGCAGGGCAATTTCCTTCCACAGATCCTGATAACATTCCTGATAACTCCTTTGGCCAGTGCCACTGCCAAAAGTAGGCAATGTTTTCATCCTCATTGCCAAGCTAAGCCCTTTCCTTACTCATCTCCTCCGAGGATCATATCCATCTGTGGTGAAGGCTTGTTTGCAAGAGCCCATCATGAAGATGGACACGCTGCTCCCAAGGTAATGGCCCCAGAGCAGATTCCTGTTAATTATTACCAGGCAAGAGGCAATGCAAACGGTCACAGGAAGGGAAAGAAGCTTGGGTCATCCTGGGACTTTACTGGGACTGCTGGCATTCATTACCTTTTTCCACAGTATGAAGCACACACCATTTTCTAGGTCCCTCTGAACCCCTTTGGGACCTGAGACACAGGAGATGCCCTCTGCATGTCTTCCTCTCTTCCCATGGCACATTGTATTTGTGGACTTTTATTGTAGGTCTTAAGTGTGTTAGGTGTTTAGAAAGAGCTTTGTGGCCCCTAGTAAGTCTTGGCTGTGGCATTATGGGTTCTGCAGACCTTCTGTGCACAGACACACCTCTCACACCATTATCTCCCACCCTAAAAATCAAGACACTAGCAATTCCTGGCAGGTTACAGAATATGGGGAACTTCTAAGCATGGAAATTGTCCCAGTCTACAAGTGGCACCCATCTTTGAAGGGACAGGGGTTACAAGGAGATGTACATGGCAGCTCTGATCAATTCAGGTGGCTGCAGAAGTGAATAGTTTGGATGGTTTAGGCACTCGGCAGAAGATCTGCAAATTATGTGAGAGAAAATGATGTTGTTCCTACATATTAGGATTCCACTGGTCTAAGCACAGCAAGAAGACAATCTGACCTGGTACATTATGGAGATGTTGTCCAGCCAGATGGTGCACACAGTGTAGGCAGCGGATTTCAGGGAGGTTTAATTTCTCCAAAGGCAGCCCAGCTTGCCAGTGTTTTACCTCTTAAGCACGATGCCACAGCAATTAGCACATCCAGCATTTAGCACCCTGCTTTCCTCTTGGGAGCGGGGGTGGGAAGGAGGAGCAAATCCAAGTTGAAATGAAGAGCCCAGGCGCTGCCAGGATCACACGATGCTTGGGGACCTGCTCTGCTTGCTTCTCTTGAAGCCTCCATGGCACACGTTCCTCCTGCAGACACCTAAAATGAAAAGGATTTTATGGAATTTTGTCCACAGGCAGCAAACCCCACTATCGATTACCCCAAGGCTCTTAAATAAGAGTAATTCACAACCCTCTTCAGTTTTGAAGGCAAGCTCTAATTTAATATCATTATGTCTTCATGCCCCCACACATTCCACCGTCTCATTCACTGAGCTTTTATTGGGCTCTGGATAATTTATGGCTAGATATGCTGCCTTTTATCTGACCTATTTTTAGCTATTCTTGCTTTTTACATTTTTTTTTCCCTGCCATCACAACTGGCAATTAAAGTAAAAAAGGTTTTTAAAAAAATATATGATAAAGTTCCACCCAGCTTTAACCTTTATTTCTTTTCTTTTATGTGCTGGAGGATGCGTTGGTTATTGCCACAGCATTTTGAGGACAGAGTTGATGATAAAAACACTTCCCCCAGATTTAATTTCTTACCTATTATCTTCAGCTCAACCCAGACCAAAGCATTTGACTTTGCCCCAAAATCTCCACCAGTGACCCTTCCTGGGTTGCCCAGCTGCTGAGCACCCCCAGCTCATTCTAGGTTCCTTTTGCAACTGAGGGATACAGAAACTTTCTGGGTCTTTTCCTACAGAGATTCAAGTGTCCTCAGTGCTCAATAGATTCAAAGGAGGAGGTTGTTGCTGGGCACACCTCAGGTTTGGACTTCAAAGTTTTCATAGAATCATAAAATAGTTTGGGTTGGAAGGAACCTTAAAGATTATCTTGTTCCAGCCCCTCCTGCCACAGGTACTAGACCAGGTTGCTCATAACTCCATCTAACCTGGTCTGGAATATTTCCAGGTATGGGACATCCACAACTTTGTGAAGAACTTTCCAAGTTTTTTTTGGTGCAGAGAGAAAAAGAGGGACAGCTTTTACCTGGGGGGGGTGTGTATTTTTTTAGATTCCTTTTTTTTATAAAGACTGTTTATTTTCTAATAATATAAGTATAAATAATATTTGGTTTTATAATTTAAATCTATAGCAATAGAACACATACTGTACATATTTTTATTTATAACTGAAGGGTTGTTATTTAAATTTTGGATATTTTGATGTTTCCAACATTTGAATTATTTATCTGAGACAACTGGAGAATTTAAAG
>VWZY01010677.1:57554-77270 GCA_013399075.1 Chloroceryle aenea | reverse complement strand
CACAACCTCTCTGGGCAGCCTGAGCCAGGCTCTGACACCCTCACACCGAAGTTTTTCCTCATGTTCAGACAGAACTCCCCACATTCCACTCTGTGTCCATTGCCCTACCACTGGGCACCACCCATCCTCTTGACACCTGCCCTGTTGATATCTTTAAACACTGATAAAATCCCTGGTGCTTACCCACCAGGATATACAGAGTGGGGCTGTGACACTCCAGCAGCACCTGGAGATGGCAGTACCCAGAACAATCAGTTACAGCCATAGCTGGAACACCAGGTCCCTACCTCCCACCTGCCCCCAAAGCACATTTTTGGGTGTTCCAGTGGGTAGGGCAGGCCTGTGGTAGGTGCTGGGCTGGGCAAAACAGAGTGGCTTGAGTTAGTGCCACATGCAAGAGGCAGGCTCATCCCACACACATGCTGGGAGACTTGGGAGCAGCATTTTTCCTGGAAATCAGACCAGTTCAGGCAACATCAGGGGCAGGAGGAAGGTTAAACTGTGCTCACCACTGTGATAACTGCGTGCATGCTCCGCAGGGAGAGGAGTTCTCCCCCCCTTGCACCCTCTGCCAGCCTCTCTCAGCAGGGTTCACCACAGCCCATAAATAATCCGGATATTTTATCACTTTTTAATTAACAATGCACTTGTTTATGTTGTACTTGGATACCTACGAACCAGTATAAATAATAAATGCAAACAGCAGCAATTTATCAGCACAGCAGGGTTTGGCTGGATCAGTATTGATCCCTTTTTATAACTACAGATTCTTGCAGGCAAAAGAGAATCTATTCCTTACTCACGATGTGGTTAATTACTGCTTAAAATAAATTGATGCTAACTGGCCATTAGCTGTGTTTAAAATAAATTAGTCAATGTGATTTTCTCAGAACTGATTTTGGGGGGTTATTTACATTTCTAGGTGTTAGTAATTTGCGTCAGAGAAATCTTTGGTGCTGATAACAAGCACTTCATTAACTAATTAAGCTCATAAAGCAGCTCAGTGACTGGTATAGTTCATTGAAAGTTCAGATTTAAGCTGACCAGAAATGCAATTCTCTTAAAATTTGAAGTGAATCGATCAATTAATAAGGAAATAAAAAACCCCAGCTTGCTGGAGAAAGTGTTTATTCCAGCTGGGAACTAAGGGTGGGGTTTTTTTCAACTTTGAGAGATTTTAAACACTTGTAAAAGATAAAATTGAGGAAGTGTTAAAAACAAGAAACTACTTGTGAATTCTTTTCTCTGCATTTTATAATCCCAAAATGAAACCCTCAGATTTTATGAAGGTAATTCCTACAGGGGTTTTTTATTAGTATTTTTGGGCTATTCAACAAAAGCTGACGCAAATCTGCATGGCATTTCTGGAGAGCTGAATCCCCTTCTTTCTCTAAAAAAAGGTTTGGCTAAAAAAACTAGCACTGCAATTTAGATCTCTTTGAACAAAAGAGAGGAGAACCTCGTGTTCCTTCCTCCTAAAGTCTCCCTGTACTTTGTGCTGAGGATATTATTAGGACGTTGCTGTCCTACAGGAAAAATCCCCAACTGAGCTCAGGGCCTTACTGAGCGATCCCTTTTGCAATGGAAAAGTTTCTTCAAAGCACCTGTAAAGCTCAAGAAAAGGATGGAAATGAGGGGGAGGAGTTTTTCTGCCCTAAATTGGGTGATGGATTTAGGAAGAGCTGGAACTCACCCTGGGCTCATTGGCTGTGGAGGCAGCGTGGGGTGACCCCAGCACTTGGCTGGGTGACTCCTGCTCACAGCACTAACACCTTTGGTCCTATCCAGCTTTGCTCCCGAACAGAAACACCCGTGGTGAGCTTTATCAGCATGACTACTCACACTGAGCTCAGTGGGGATCACATCTGGGAATAACTCATCCAGCTGGAGCTCTCCAGAGGAGTGAGATACGGTGCTCACCACCTTCAGTGCCACTGCTTCCCCAGGTCAGGAGGTGCAGGTGGGCAACGCTCTGCTCAGTCTTGTTGAATTTGCTGGAAATTTATGCTACTGCCATTAAGAACCTGTTTCTGCTGTCCCTTCAGGCACGAGGAATGGACTCCATCAAGAAACCACAAACTGGGACCTGTTTTTCCAGAATTATTTGATTATTTCACTGCAGATGACACACAGGGCCCTTGTAGGAGAAAAGGGAGGTTGGATCAGCATCTCACATCAGCACCAGGGAAGAGTTTGGGGATGGAAGAAGAAAGCCATGGCCAAACTGCAGGTGAGGTTATGGTGGCTGGTCTGCTCATGGCTGGTCCATGTTTGGGACCAGCGGCGGCAGAAGGAGCTGCTTTTTACAGCTCCTCTCTTCTGCCAGCTCAGGCCTTTTATCTGGGAATGGCTTCAACAAGCTCGTAATCTCTGGATGAGCTGGAGTCTATCAGAAAGAAAAACACCCAGATGTGATTTCAAGGCTTTGTGCACAGGTCATAAGGAGGCACTTTCACCGGTCAATCACTTGTGCTGTTAAAAATTCTGCCTTATTTCTGCTTCCAAGTTTTCTGGTTTTAGCTCTCACCCTCTGGCCACCACTCCAGCAAGGTTACAGAGATGTCTGTTCTCAATAATCCCTTCTTTACACAGATACTGGCAGATAATAAATATTAAAATATCAAGTGCCTTTTAGTTTTCTGTTGGATAAGCCAAGTGGACCGAACAACTTAATTCTTCCCTCCTCTTGTGGAGCAGATGGCTGCTCACAATCAGCCTCAGAGGCTTGGGTTTGGTCCTCTCCCATGTGCCAGAGGCACATTTAGCAATCTATGGGCTGCCAAATGGCTGGAGCCCTTGGGTCTTCTACGTCAATGAAAATCTTGAAGCCCAAGTAGGATGCAGAAGGACATATGCCTTTGTTTTCACAGACAAACAGAAATTTGAGGTTTTTCTTTTATAAGATTAGCAAAAAAAAAAGCAGAAGATTCCAGGTTAGGAGCCATTTGTCAGCTTGTCCATCTTAACTGGGAGATCCCAAGTACAGCAGCCTACGACACCCACTGTGATTTGTGTTCTCCTTCAGGTTTTACCATGCAGCCTCCAGACTAGACCATACAGACACGTCTTCTGTGACATCGTGACAGCCTGTCGATCCAGCATTGTCTTGGTGGTGTGTCCTAGGAACCCCCAAAATGTGACACAGCCCTTTCCACAGGGCTGTGAAAGGAATATGCAAGATGGGAGGTTTGCAACCACAAACAACGCTCATCATGTGATGTGAAAGCAAGAACTGACTTGTAAAGCACACGTGGAGTGAAACAGGTTGAACACCCTGACTTATCCTAACTCACCACGGAGGCAGCTGTGTTTCTGTGCTGCACTACACCCAACTCTGTAGCAGATGGTCAGAAGGCACTGTCTGGCTGCCCTTGCTTTGACCAACCTCCCAAAGTGCTTTCCTCTGTAGTTTCCCAAATGGCTGCACAATCAGTGCTGCCCAAGCAGGTGGTGGATTGGTAAACAAAGCACTTGGACATTGCCTGGTGATGCCCCAACACATGCTCCAGAGTCCTGCTTTTTGGACAAACATCTTGTTTTGCTCAAGTTTCTAAAGAGGAAAGAAACACTTCAGCTTCTGTTTTCCATCCGTGGTCAAAGGGACACTCAGAACTTTCAGTCCATAGTTGCTGCTCTGAGTTTTATGCCTCTGCACAGTCCCTGGTAGTTTCTAGACAAGAAATGCTCTTGTAAATTAATTATTTAAATTTGTGAGATAACGAGTGTCTTTGTGAACACAAATCTCAGGCATTCCTCAAACACTTGTTGCAGGACACAAAGGTTGGGCTGCTTGGGCAAGGTTGAACCATCAGAGAAAAATCAAGTGCCCTTGCTCTCTGCACTGCACTAGTTAGATACTACATCTTCCCTCCACACTGGAGGAGGGAAACCAAGGCCCAAGGAAAGGGATAGGCTCAAATCAGTGGTGAGGATCCACCTGAGCATCCTCTCCTGCAGAGGTGGGCCTAAGGAGCTGACCCCACACCCTGGAGCAAAACAGCCTGGCTGCGTTTGAGAAGCAGCATCTCTGACCCAAAGAGCTCAGCCCAGTCTGCATTGTCCTGGGACAAGCTGACATCCTAAGCTCTTCTCTTCCCAGACCAGGGTGCGGACGAGATACAAGGTTCTGGTTTGAGCTACTCTCAGGCAGAGACATCAGGCATGCTGGCTAAAGGCTTTCATTTTTTGCTGCAATGCCGCCGCCTGCCAAATCAGCTGAGCTGGGAAAACAATCTATAATTGACTACAGAGGCATGAGGTTATAATGATTTACCCTTTTCCTGAAGCATGCACAAAACCTCTGCCAATTAACCAAAAGTTAGGAAGATTTTTAATGGCAATACATCCAGAGGGAGGAGGCACTTAGGTGGGGTGGGGGGAGTTGTGACTGCAAATTACCATGGTTGGAGTCGCATGTGATGAAGGCTTGAGGTCTAATGATGCAAAGAGAAGGTGCAGTGAATAGATTTGCTCACAGATGAGCATGAAGCACATGGCTTCCTTGGAAATGGGAGGCAGACTGGAGCTGGTAGGTGGGGTTTTGCTGCTGGGTGGTAGGCATGGTGCTTTCCTCACTATCACCCAGCTCCTGCACGGGGCACTGTAGCTCATGGCCAGCAGAAGCAGAGATAGTGATGGCCCTCTCCCATGGGAAAGCATGGGGCTGAGGGCTGAGACTTGGGCTGGTGTCATGGCCAGCTCTGCGTTGGGATGAGACCAGCTGGCCTTAGAGAGCAGCTCCAGCACAGCAGCAGCCAAAGACAGCTGCTTCTGCAGGGGACAAGTGAGTAACTCTTCTCCACACAACCCTAAGAGGTGAAATAGCCTGGAGTGAGTGTTCCCCATGTTGAACACAGATACAGGGTCAAGAAAATTTCTTGCAAGTGCTAACCCCTCTGCAGGTTCCTGGGACCCAGGGAGGAGACAAAGGTCCTGTTCCTCCTCCCATCCCTCCTACTTCCCTCTCCCTTACTTCAGCTCTGCTGTCCTATCTTTTCCCTTGAAGCTGCTGAACCCCACTGTGAGTGGCTACAGAGAGAAAACTAACTTGGCCAGGAAAAAGCACAGGAATAGTTTTCTTCCAACATCAGGAGTTGAACTGGTTCAGCCGAACCTCTAAGAGTAGATGTGCCACAAAGAAAGGACCTGAGCTACCCAGTGTGAACAGTGGCAGATGATCAGATGCCCTCAAAACATCATGGAGGTTCACTGCTGGCACTCTTTTGGGGTAGGGAGGGAAGGAGCCAGGTGTATATCAGAGAGAGCACATGGGCTCATCTTTTTGGAGTCTGTCTTACACTTCTTCAGATTTTATTCCTAAAAAAGCAGTTGGGGACTTTTGTTATAAAGATCTGAAGAGATTCCTGAGTCACTTTGTATAGTAAGGGGGAGATAACCTGTCTACTCCAATGCTTCTCAGATCCCACTACACTGAAAAGTCATTTAAATCAACGGTCTTAGCTGGGTATTGATTTGTCCCAGTGGATGTAAATCTGACCTTGACCCTCTTTAAACCTGAGGCATTAGCCACAACTTCATCTGCACAGAGCAAAGGCTCAGAGGGTGGACTTTGGGAGCCTGGGTTTGACAGTGTGTGCCACATTCTCCACTTTTTGGGTCCCTCTGCAGTGAAAACGTAAATCTCAGGTTTGCATTTTAAATATTCTCAGACTGCATCCATATGTATGTAATAGATAAAATATATATCAAATATTGCAATAAATTCAGACTGGGGTGCATAAAAAGGGGGTGATTCCAGCTTCTGGCCCTTCCTGACCACTACCTTAAAAAAGCCACAGAAGAAGGATCAATTAAATACCAGTGCAGGGCCCTGACAGCACACAAAGTTGTGAGAGGAGTTTTATGTGTTTGCTGAGGGCACCACGCTCCCCACTTGACCATGGCAGGCATTGCTTCCCCTGGCAGGGCTGACACAGTCTTACAGAGTGGATGACAAGGAAGGGGAAAACATCTGATGCCTTGTTCTACTCATGAAGTCAGTCCAAGCTTAAAAAAAAAAAAGAAGCCAAGCCAGCTACTTAGCTCAAGATAGGGAGCCCCCTCTTCCAGCTCTCTTGGCTCTGCATCTTTTTAGCTCCACCTCCTGTGTTTACTATCATGTTGGGCACAAACATATTTGTTGCTAGGAGGAGCCACGGGCAAGATTATCTATCTAGAGAGCCAGAGCAGAGCAGGCTCGATGCAGAGATTGCCCCACTAGAAAATTAAGGCTGCTTGGAGTGAGGACTCAGCACCAGATGCATGTGGGGGAGTCGAGCTCTGAGCAGGAACACCAAAACTGCAGTGTCAGTGAAATCTGCAGCCTGTGTTCCTGCAGTTCCCATGCAACCCATGGCGAGATGTGGTCCCCTGAGGCTAAGCCTTGCAGAAGTCAGGTAGGCAGCAAGGAACCTTCCAAGCTTGCCACGAGGGAACAGCCACACAACAGCCTTGAGGAACTTTCTAAAGGCCACATCTACAGAGCAAAGCACAGAAATGTCTAGTCTGTGTGGAACGACCTTGCTCTGTGGATGGCAGCAGCAGGAGAGGAGTGAACTGTCTCACCACAGCTGGTATCCCGTAGGGCTCCAAGCACTGAGCTAATCACTCTCTGTTGGTACTGCCCTCCGGGCTTGCTCAGGGATCTTTGCATGGTGTGATGCCATCAGTCCTGCCATGTGTCAGGCACATCTGGCTGCTCAGGCAGCCTGCCAGGGAAGTAGGACTGCACAGCACTAGCTTTCAAATGAGCACATGGGGTTCTGAATGCTGTTTCATCCAAACCTAGATGTGGCCTCTTTTGACCACTGGGCAAATGCTCTAGGGGTGATGCTTTGTGTGATGATGGCCAGATGTTACCCATGCTGATGTGGGAAGGATTTAGGACTCAGATGGACAGAAATAATTCCCTTGACAGGAGGTTCAGGGAGAAAGCACTCTGAAGGGAAAGCAGGTATCATGTTGCCTCTTCATTATCTCATGAAAGGAAATTTATATCATACCCCAGGGGAGGCTAAAGCCCTTCTGGAACACATTTGCACAGGCCTGCACGGGCTTCTGGCTATATCCAGAGCAATCTGGGCTCACAGGGAGCCTATCTCTGCTCTGCCACAGCAGCTTGGCCTTGGGTTTTGTGGGTGCCCAGCTGAACGGTCTGAGAATGGTCTGGCCTGGGATTGTGCTCCCAAACTGCAAAAATCTCCTCTGGATTTCAAAGGCTACAGAGATGACAGTCTCTGTTCCAGTCGTGTTTGTTTTCTTTGGGTCCCTCTCCCTAACTAATTAGCTGTTGTGTTTATTGGAAATAGGAGACACATTCCTGACGAGCGTGGAAGCGCTGTGTTTAATGGAGCCCTGCGAGGAGGTTAGAGTGGGAGCAGTTCTTGAACAAACAAGTCTCACACTGCACCATAATCTTCAGACTGAAATGAACCGCTGGCTCCCGATCGCGCTGAGGGCTGTGACGTGCAATTTGCATAAGACCTTCACTAAATAATCGTTAGGAGGGCAATGAATATAAAAGAGGCTTGGCTCTTATCAGGTTTGATCTCAGAAGCGCTCACAGGGAAAAATTGTTAAGCATCTACATGAGGAAAACTCTTTGTCTTCTTCAGTTCAATTGCTACTTTCATTTATCTTTAATAATACGGTATTTGCTCGCTCCTAGACAGCCGTTTGCAAGGCTGGTCAGATCCAAGGCTAATTTGCTCAGACACTTGGCTCTCCCCAAAGTGATCACTGAAACTCCTGGTACACAGAGTACTTTTCTTGACTGTTAAAGCATTCAAAGCTTTTTTATTATTATTATTTTTATTCCTTCTCGTCCATGCTTTGAGGAAGCATTTACACCTAGGCGTAAAAACAAGCTGATGTTTCAACTGGGGAATGTTTTACACCTCATTACGCAGGTGGAAGAGGCACATGGGTAGAGTAGGGCCAGGCTATTTCCAGGAGGTCATTTTCTTGTTCCGGTCAGCCCTTAATTTAAGCCAGCCCTGCCCTTTGGAGGTATGTGCTACCACGCCACTGGTTCTCGCCTATTTCTGGGGGCTGCTTCTGAGTTCTCATCACACAGAGTACGGAGCTATTTTTGATTCAGTTTTGGCCACAGAGTAAAGACAACAGCTTTCAATGCATGGCGTCTCATGGGGGCACTGGCTTGGAAGTTCTACCAGAGAAAGATCTCAGAGATGGGTCAAGGGCCTGTCTGATCTAAGATTGCCCATGGTATGACCAAGGCAAACCTGATATTTGCTGTGTCTCAGCACACAAAGGAGCAAACCAGCCAGCGTCACATCCCACTACATTTGACTCCTCAGGCATCAGGCCTTTGAACATCAGGGGATGGTCCACAGCTGCAGATTAGACCTTGGGGTTTTTTTTGCCAGAGGACATGAGGCTGCTTCTGAGTGGGAAATCTGTGTTTTGGGTTGTGACTACTTAACAGCAGGTGTTTTTCTTCCTGCCTTGCTGTGGATGAAGAGAAAGCCTCAAGCCAGAATGGATCATTGCATTTTCTCCTTCAAGCTCCAGGATACGGCAGACCACATCCGTTTGAGATCCAGCACCCAGGAATTGATGGCATCATCAGAAAATGATCCGCTTAGATCTGAGGAGATGGAGCATGGTCCCCTCCCCAGAGCAGTTTTTTGCCTTCAGAGCTAGGGAGAAAACACAAATCCTTTTTCCTGGCTGGATTTTGTTTGGCTTTGCCCTGCAGCACCAGTTCTTGCTATGCCTTGCTCTGATAGATTAAAGAGCCCTTTAGTACCTGGTATTATTATTTTTTTTTCAAGAGAAGGTACTTATGGGCTATAATGTCCTCTCAATCTTCTTTCCAATAAGCTGAGCAGCACAAGCTCCGTAAGTCTCTTCTAAGACATTTCTTCCAGACCTCATATCATTTTTGTGGCTGTTTTTGGCACCTTCCTCAATTTTTCAACTTCCTTCTGAAAATGTGGGCATCAGAACAGTACTCTGTGTTCCAGCATCCAGCTCGTCAGCTCAGACACCATCTAATCAGCAGGACCATTTCCAGTGTCAGTGTCTCAGAGGAGGGAGAGGGAGAAGGAATCCCTGGCAGCAAGCTGCACTTCATTGAGGGTCCTCTGCATTGGGGTTCCACACTCTTTTCCCAGCTACAGACACCAGCCTCTGTTAGAGCACATCTGTTTTCACAAGCTGTCTCCCAGAACTGCAAGAATACCTCATCTTGTACTCTCCAGGGCTCCTGTTTGGGCTGCCGTGGGTTTAGGTTTGCTTCTGCATCAAGCAGATATGCCTAGGGAAGGTCTGACAGTCACATTTCACAAGCCTTGAAAATCAATGCTCTGGGCTAATCCAGCTCTCCTCTCCCTCCTGGCCCTGGAAGAACTAAGTCTGAGCAACCATGAGTCTCAGGACGCTAGTCCAAGGCAGATTTCTGCCTGTCTGTGTGGAGGCTGCAGGACTTAAAACAGAACAAGAGGTTTGTTATAGCAATTCCCATACGTCCTCACCAGCTCTTTCTTTTGAGGATGGTGTGGCTGCTGCTTCACTGCCCCTGTAACCACGCCAAGGGCTGAGCCCTTACACCGCTTTGCAAGGCACCCGGGTGCAATCCAGGCAGCATGGCAAGGGAGGAGTGTTTGGTTGTTGTCATCCCTACGTGCAGCAGGGAGGCAGGGAAGGCAAAGGTGCTGTTGCAAGCCATCTGCAGAGACAGCCTCTGTTTACCACTCAAACGGGGCTTCTCCTTGCAGATGAGTAAAGATCACAAGGTTCTGTGCCATGGTTTTGGACCCAGCTTCTACCAGACTCTCACATTCAGCCCCAGGAGAAAATCCCTCCAAAAGGAGTCCTGATAAAACAGATGTCATTGTAATAAAGGCTCTTCCTCTTCTTCCCTGGACCTAAGACTTCCAGGCTACCATGCAGAAAATCAGGGTGTCCACAGTGCTACATATTTAATCGGTTCATGAAAAGACATCCCTCCCAGAAGGACAAAGTCCTCCCAACACCATGCTAGTGGTTGCATGCACAGGCAAGACTGGACAGCTTTGCAAAGCAACCGATTGCACCAGCAAAGCAAGTGAAGTAATGTCTTATTACAAAAGCCAGGCTTTCCTAGAATGGAAAATGTTTTCAGATTTACTTTCATGAACACCACGCTATTCATTACCAAAGTCATGGATCACCTTCTACTGCCCACCATCAGACGCTTTTCCTCTGTGTTCCCCACAGAGGTCTTATTCTTCCAGTGTAGAAATAAGGCCTAAAATAGCATGTTTCAGAATAAATTCTCTTCCTGGTTACGTGAGTGTAAACTTTAAGTTTCTTCCCCTTGATGCCTTTGGTATTCAGTCTGTGTTTCCAGTGGAGCAACCAAACCAAGGGGGGACTCTCAGCCCCAGCCCTGCATGAAATGAAAACTGTTGCTGAGACCTGTCAAGAGAGTCACACACCTCGGTGATTGCTAATCATGGAACAAACGAGTGACTACTTCAGATCCAGCCAGCTACTAACATGGCCACCAAAGGAAACATTGAAGAAGTTAGACCAAAAATGGAAAAATCTGTGGGAATGAATCCAGATTTTAGTGCAGGTTTGATGTACGTAGTTCTGAGTGAAGGCTCTACCCATCGGAACTATGTGAATTGTTTTTTTTTCCTCCTGTTTTCTCCATCTTTATGGAGCTGAGGAAAGTGTCCCTGAGGCTTAGTACCCACAGGTGCTCTGGGAACAATAGCAGCCTGGGCTGAATTCAAGATATGCCCAGAAAAAACATTAGTCATCGCCGCTAGACATTTTTATGGAGCTCCTCAACATATCCCTCGAGTGTCTTACAAATATTAACATATGAATCCTCACGCTTCCTTCCTCTAAGAGGCTGTAATTGCCTAGACTTTAAAAGTAAGGAAGCTAAGGGTGAGAGGTGAATAGACTGGCCAAGATCACATAGGAAATGTGTGATCCTTGTGGTCTGGACGCTCCTGACCAACAAAACCTTAACCTGGCTTTTTGCCCGCAGCGGATAAGAAAGAGGAAAGGTTTTAGTCATGCTTTTAAGGGAGATTTTCCACCATGTCATGGAGGAATAGCTTTACTGGCCCATGCGTAGAGAAACACCGGGCTGGTGCTCACCATCCCTGGTAGAGGACGGTGAGATGTGGAGCCCATGGGCAGGATGAGAGGTTTCCCTGTGCAGATGTCCCAAAGCTTAGGAGTCTGGTAGAGATTTCTGCATAGCACTTCTGGTGTGGTTTTTTGGGACTATTATAAAGGCAGGTGCTTTTGTTCCTTCCTATCCTGCTGGATAAAATTCAAGGGCAACCCAATAAACCCCTCTGCATTTTCTATGTTGTCTTTGCTTCGTTTAAAATCGGCACCGATTTAAAGTTCAGTATCACGGACTCTGCTCTGGCTTCTTCCCTGAGATGACAGTGAAAATGGCAGTGCTTGGAGAAATTACTGGCTGGAGCACAAACTCAGGCTGTATGATTTTCATTAGCACTAACGAGCATCAAGCAGCTGACGTCCTGCTTAGGAAAATGTCTGTATCTCTACAGATTCATCCCAAATCGACGTGCTAGTGGAACAACGGGCTCTGCAGCCCTGGATTTCTCAGCTCTGCAGAGGGACTTAACTCTCTCCCTGCTTTTGGTCTGTTTTGGTGATGATGGCATTTTATAACAAGCCTGTGGATGATTTGGACTCTGCTTTCCCAGCTCCCCCAGTCACATCAGAAATCTATTTGTTGGGGTTTTTTTCTGTTTGAATAAGCCCATGGCTCCTGGAGCTGTAAACTGTATGCAAAATCTCTCTTTGTTTTTCATGATGATTTTATGAGTCTCTCTCCACTGCAAGAAACACAGAAAGAGTGAAAAGCAGTACACAGTCCAACTCTATATAGTGTAACCAGACAGGAAAAGATCTCCATGTATTTTTTTAAAAAAAAACTCGATGGAGATGTTTTTTTCCCCCAGTTAAACCCAAGAACCTGTGAGGCCTGACTTTTTTGGGTGCTTCACAGCTCCTGGGAGAAGGAAACCAGCAAGAGGCCTGTGAATTGGTTAATAGTGAAGCTGGGAGATGACAGGAGGAATAAACGCCCAGCAGTGCAGGCAGGTCCCTGGTGCAGCAGCCTGAGATGCTCTCCAGCCATGACCACATCTGCTCCTTCTGCCTGCAGAGGAAGGGCCGGGTGCCTGCCCTGAGACAAGGATGCTTTGCTGACCCCGCAGCTCTCAGCCATCTGCCATTCTCCTCCTGCACCAAAAGGCCTGTCCCTGCTCCCCATGGAGCACTGTCCCTGGGCAAGTCACTGCCTGCAGCTTGGCCAACGTTCCTCCTCTTACAGCTGAAGGTAGCAAGGAGATGACTGGAACAAGAGGGAGAGAAAGAGAGATGGTTTCGTCTTCCCCTGTGACCCCACTCTGACCACCATGCTTGGTCCACCAAGCTTGCCTGCTCTGCTGCAGGCATTCAGGGGTGTCAGGATTTTGTTAATGGAGCTGGATCGAGTGAATTTATTACAGAACATCAGTGAAAGACCCAAGAACTGCTTAACAGTGTGAGCTCTCGCCGCACTCCCGGGTCAGCAGCCGTGGCAGAAGTTCTCTCTGGTGCTACTGCCCAACCCGTCACCACTGTCAGCCTTTGCCTCACCCTCAGGGTGATTCATGGTCTCCACCGTGCTCCATCACTGCTGGATCTCCAGAGAAAACCTGCTAAGCTCTGCCAGTCCGGCGTGGTTGTGTTTGCAGCGGCAGCCGCCGGTGTTTGTTCTCGCTGGCAGCCACAGCTCACGCTGGAGACCAGAGACACGAGGCCATTGCTCCTCTCAAAGCAGCGTGGGAACTGCGGGGATGGTTTCATTCTCTCCGTAAATGAGCGAGCAAGAGGCAATAAATAACACCTCTGCTCAGGGAAAAGGCAGATGTTATATTAACGGGGGAATCCAGCCATGGTGGTGAGTAGAACGCTTCTGAGCAGAGGCTGGAGAGATGAATAATCACATATATATCTTAGCTAAATGGTAGCCCTGAGAGACACAACTTGAATCTCTATGTTTTTCAAGAGCATATCCTAAGATGAAGAATATCTAGTGATGGGCCGAAGGGACAGCAGTCAAGAAACGGATGGTTTTTCAATCTGTCTTAATAAGAAAAATAAAGTCCGTGTGGATCTACTGGAAGTGATAAACGCCAAGTAAGGAAATGCCTGAAGAGTCTGAGCACGGACAAAGCAGCCGGGATGGAAACAGTAAGTTTGCCTTTGTGGTGAGAGGCAGGGGTGGCTTATCACAGGGCTTTAATCAGTCATGTTAAAGTAGTACCAAAGACATGAAGACCAGAGTACTGGCCTCTATGCATCCTGAAAGATCTTCCCTGCACTAAAAATTGGCAGTTTAAGGTATGGAATGAAAGGCAAGGGGTGGAGACAAGCAGACACCAGGGTCCTACGAGGGAGGACCAGGCAGCTCTTGAGCTGCAGCAGGAAGGGGGCTTTGCTGTCAAGGCTTGGGCAAAGAAATTATAGAGGGAAAAAAATATTTCCTTGGACCAATCTCCTTCCTCCTGATAGTGAGAGGGAGCAGGGTGGATATTTATGTGATGATCTGTGAAGGAAGGACCAGCCTGTCCATTGCAATGGCATAGCTGCACCCTACCACCTCCTTCCAGTCTCCACATCAGCTCTTGCAGAGCTCAGTGAATGACATAGGGTGAGCTGGGACCCATCTAGGTGGGGGGATGGAGACCTACAGCCCTAGTCTTGAGGCTATGCAGGCATGGCCCACTTCTCTGGAGCCTTTTTTCATATTCAGGACAATATTGGGAGGTTAGGATAGGTTAGGAGGCAACAATTGCAAGCAAGGGGTTGTTTTATGCGACAGTGAGGGTCCCAGCCACAACAGATGATGAATGAGATGATAGGAAAGACAGAAAGGAAAAGCCACTCAAGAGCTTCCAACTCTCCTAAAGAGAGGAGAAAAGTAAAGGTCACCAGCCATGAGCTCCCAAGAGGCAGAGGTCTGGAGAAAGTGAAGTTTGTGGATGCTGACCTGCCTCAGGAGCAGGTTGTGTCACCCCTTCGTTATCCAACCTGTCTGGGAGAAGAGGACATTGTCCTGCTGGGCATTGCCAGGATCATCCTCTGACTCTGTCACCAGCTGCTCTCTGTGTCTCACAGGCTCTCCAGGCTCCTTGAAGGCAAAACCATGAAGCAGCAAGTATGGAAGAGAGAGAAATCTAATAAAATACAGGGTTTTTTAAGACAAGTATTTGAGTTCTGGAGGCGTCAGAGATGTTTAATGACAGACTGAACGCGTCCCCTGTCCCATGATGATCCAAAACCTGAAAAAGCTCTAATCAAATGCTCATGAGCACTCTTTTTTCCTGCTGTAAAAATGGAAATTAATGAAAAATGGAGAGGTGGAGACTCAGCTGACTCAGTGGGATGTTGGCCCCTGCCTCGCAGAGCACTTGAGAACATGTTTTAAGTCCCAGCTGACAGCTCTGGGGTACTGTGACTACTGGCTGGCTCCAGGGTGGAATCCCCACCATGTTTAAGGATTGTACTGTTGGGGGATGAATTTAAGCTCATGCTTAATATTAAGCATATGCCAAGCATCTTGCAAATTCGGGGCTTTTCTGAGAAGGTGCTGGTGTCATTGTTTCTCCATGGAGCCTGTTGCTGTGCACATGTGAGCAGACACATCATAACAGTCTGGAAGAGCAAAGCATTTTGCAATGCTTTTCCAGACATAAACTCAGGGCAAATTTATTTGGTTTGAATATTTTGGCACTTGTGAAGTTCCCCGTTTCCATTTTCCTCTACTTTCCACTTAGAACAATGTCAATATCAAACTGCTCGTGGACTGAGCTCTCCAGTCTTTGGGTAAAATAAGCCTGTAAGTGGGCAGAAGTATTTGCAATAGCCCAGGGCAGAGTTACCCCCAGCACATCTGTAGCTTCACTGCTTCTGGAGGCATGATGGGTACAAATTGTTCCCAAGTATCCCAGCACACCTGCCCTGGGATAACAGTAGCTGATGGTAGAGAGTCCTGTGTTCATTCTGCTGTTGGAACACCTCGTCCTGAACCTTTAATGGCTCATGCCTGTCAAAGAAGACCTCCAGCTGCCAAGGAGGAGATAAATGGAATTAATAACATGGACTCAACCACAGGAGCAAAGGACCAGCTGCGTGTTCATGCCAGACAATGCCACTGGGAGCTGACAGCAGGACAGACAAGCCGTGGGACAGATGTCAAAAGCTGCAAACAAGCTGCAGAAGTTGCTCCTCAGGGTACTAATGCCTGGTAGGATGCTTCAGCCCACTCTTTTGTCCTGGGGTGATTTCAAGCCAGCCCTTGACTGTGTACAGAAAAAGATGTGTTTAAATCCCAGCTGAAGACACTAGAATAGCAGGTAACTGGTAGCTCTGGGATCCAGGGTGGGATGCTAGCCTACATTGAAGGGGTCTAGCAAATCAGACTGCCTCTCCCATGCTTTCTGCCTGCTCAGCTTTGTACTGTTCCCCTCATGACCTGTGCTGCTGCTGAGCCCAGTGCTCAGACCCCCAACCTATCACTGCTGCCTGTTTCTTGAGGGACACTGGAACAACCTGCCTGACAGGGAATGTCATCATTAACGCTGCCTGAACGCTGCTGAAATGTTAATGCTTTTATTAACACACTTTATTGACTTGCTTTTAACACCACAGGTGGCTTTTCAAGAGCTCAGGCTTGATTTGAATCACATCCACTGCTTATTGCTTTAATTATGGAAATGGCCAGAGCAAAGGAGCACATTTCTGGAGCCTGACTCTCATGAAAAGCAGAAGGGAGGCAAAACTGCACAGTTTTCTTCTCTGAGGGGGTATATGGACATCAGGAACAGGAATGGGCTCCACAACCTGTCTTGGACCTTCCCCATGGATTTACCATGAGCATAAAGGGAATCCACAACTCAAATGTTTTCTAGCAGTGTTAAATGGTGTCTGTGGTGGAGCTGGGCTGAGAAATACAGGCACTCTAACCTCATCCTTAAGCTCAAAGCTGAGGGCTGTGACCCAGCTCTGGCCTCACTGTTGCTGACCAAACCTGGATCCTATCAGGTTGGAAAGCTGCCGAGGCATAGGACCACAGCTCCAGCCTCCAACCTCGAGCAGGAGCCTCCTCCAGGTCTGTCTGCAGGGAGATAACCAGTCCCAAGGCTTCCCTGCTCTGCTTCTGACTGGAAACCACTTTGGCATGTCAACCCTCCCTTGTGTTACCTCTCATCTACCTATGGCACTGGATTCTGCAGGGAAGGCAGCTCAATGTGGAGGAGCAGAGCAGGCAGGAGTTCTTCCTCCCTGCTCCTCCCACCTTTCCTCCACCAAAGGGCAAGGGAAAAGGGCACATCTTCACTCTGCACCTCAAAACCTGCTGAGATGCAGGAAGAGTTGCCCCCTTGCCTTTTCCTGCAGCGTTCAGCTTTCCTGCAGGGGCTCTTCACTTGCCAGGGTCTGATGCTGGAGTTTGTAAGGACAAAGAAACCTCAGAGCAAAACTCCTGCTCCCCTCACTGTGCAGGAGGGGAAAATGAGGAAGATGAGCAGAGAGGGTGGAAGATGAGATACCTCTGCGTGACCATAACTGCCTCTGACCCCACCATCCCAGCAGAAGATGTGTTTCTCCTACCCCTCAGTGCCTCTGAGGTTGTATCCATCACACAGCCTCCAGTATCACTCTGTCTGTGTATCTCCCACAGCCTGCTCTGGAGGAGGTATTTCACAGCTTCCCTAAGCTTCCCTCAGGCATGTTCCCCCTTCATCCCCCCCTCCCCTTCAGCCTTTGAGGGAAAGCCTTTCTCCCCTGGTTTTATCTGCATACCATTCATCGTGCTCAGCCCTTGTGCTGTCATGCAAAACTGTGAGGAATGAACTGAGTGATAAAGCAGCCAAAGCATGGAGGCTACAAACCCTCTGGTTATATTTCGGAGCCATAAATTACACCCTTCAGCAATGGGTTAAGTAGGTCGTTACAAAGTGAAAACACTGGGAAAAGGTTCAAAAAGCAGCACCCCTTCCTCCCCCCTCACTGCAAGGGACCTAAATCCCAACCACAGTTACCTGTGTGCTGGGATGTGGTCCTTCACATCAGGTATTTTTGGCATTGCCTCGACTATGGCTGTAAATTTTTATTACTCTGGCTGAGCTGACACACTGCCAGAAAAATCTGTTATGGGATAAAGCAAGTTACCCCGGTGAGGAGATGTGGGGTGGGTGGCTGGTGAATGGCTGGGGGGGGAATGGCAGGGGCTGTGTGTGTCATATTGGCTCGAGCTGGAAAAATCTCTGTGTAGTCTCAGGTCCACTGTCATTGTCACTGTCAAGCTGCTTGACTCAGGAAAGTACTGTCCCCTGAGCAGAAAGTAGGAGGAAGAGGTGATGAGCAAGACCTCAAAGTTACCACAGGTAAGGACCAGAAAAGATTAGTCCATGGGTACAGCCTGGTACTTTCCAGTAAGTTAGAGCTTATAAATCATTTTGACAAAATAATGAAAGCATGTATGTGCTCTAATTTATAATACTGCCTCTCTCCTGTAATACCCTAGACCACAGTGCCTCTGGATACAGTGATGTACAGAACCAGGGGAAAACCAGTCTGAGATACAGCTGACAAAATTATTCTTGCCCTTGCAACATCCAGCCCTGAATCCAGAGTGACTCCAGATCAAAGGCAGTACCCTGAATCAACACTGGTGTAGGTGGGGTGACACCCTTACAGCTGAGGTCTGCTGGGATCAGTCTCCATCCCGAGTCAAGAAGTGGAGTTTGTTTGACTGCAGCCTCTGTTCTGCTCGAGTGGGAATGGCACGGAAGACAGAATAAAAACTGAAGGAATGGGCAGCCACCTTCTTGACACCATAAAGTATTAAACTGGAGAGAAATCCCGTTGTGGAGGCAATTACACAAGTGCACATATGGATTTGGAGCTTAACCCGAGCTACAGCCTTCAGTAATGGGCAGACATTGTTATTAAAGTTCATCAGACCCGAGCCCGTGCTGTGGAGGCCAGATGAACACATCTGAAAGACTCTTGCTGTTTGACTTTGCTTGATACGTAAAAGGGAGAAATAAAGTAACTTAGCACCAGACTTGTCCTTTGGGTGGAAGAAAATCATTGGCCCTGGGGGGTTTAACAAGGAGGTGACCCGGAGAGCTTGGACATAAAGGAATGGCCCCTTGTGAATGACACAGGTCTTCATGAGGTTTTATTTTTATTGTGGCCCCCTGGAGAGCTAACCAGAAAATTAATAATACAAACTTATGGTAGGAGACAATTTTACAGGGGAAGAAAGAGGTACATGAGATTCAGACTGTCGGGTCTTCTCTAAGAGGAAAGGATGCAATTTCTCAACAGCTTCATCTAGGTCACTCTTTGAGGACACATCACATGTGCCTTGAGATCTTGGGCCTCTGAAGAGCCAAGGCAAGGATGGGAGGGATACATTGGTCACCAGTACTTTCCTTTCCAGGGAAGGCAGAAGGAGAGGTGAAGAGGGGCTCAGCCTGCTGTGAACTCAGGACACAGCCAGGAGATGAGCACCGCATGCCAAATCAGCAAGGCAGGCAGAACAGCTCAATAGATGAGGAACTGTTTAAGGAGGAAAAGGAGACAGTTTGGCTCTGAATTATTTGACCGACCCAAATAACAGCAGAAAGATTAGGATGGGATGTAAAAGGTTTCCCTTTCCTTAGACTTGATCACTTCCATAATATACACATTTATTTCCCTCTCCCTTCCAAACCCTCTGCCAGTGAGTGACATTTCAGTGGAGTGGCATCTTACTGGTATATAAATGAAGCTTTTATACATTCTTGGAAGAGGTACTCATCTTCTGAGATTTTTGGAATTCAAGTCAAAGATGTAAAAAAAAAAATATTTATTTTTTTAAACCTGCAAAACTTTTTTCTTTTTTTTTTTTTCCTAACAGATGCTCTATGCAAATTTTGAAATAAGTGTATTAATATCAAGCTCAGCCATCTGTTTAAATTATTTCTCGGGGGAAAAATCAAATGCAGCAAGAGTAACATGTCAAAATAAAGCTGGGTAGCAGGTTCCAGCAGGGCATGTCCCGTCAGATTGGTTGGACTAATGAATGAGGCTGGTACTGAATGGAGCAGCCCCGTGCCCAGCACAACTGGTGGGTTTCCAGTGACAGCCCCAAGTGCTGCACCTTGCACTGCTGGTGGTGCAAGATCACCTTCTGTCACATTAGTTTGAATTCCTGCAAGGCCTTCCAGAATATAAAGGGCCTGATCCATCATCCCAAACCAGTCAGCTCAGCTCTCCATCCCCGGCTGCTGCTGGAGCTGATGGAGAGATATAAGCACTTCTAGCATCTGAATCATTTGCCCTGCTTTGGGATGAGCTGAATCATACCCTGGGCCCTCGGGGCAGGTGTGCAGGAAGGTTACAGGGCAAGGGAGAAGCCTCCCAAATATCCTAACCTTGCTGCTAGGTGGGAGGGAGGAGGTTAGAGCTGGGTGGGCATCATAGGATGTCCTGGAGGCTGTGGAAACCTTCTGGAGGTCAAACATTCTCCAAGAGTGATATTGGAGGTCAAACCTTCTTCAAGTACGCTGCCTTACTCCATTTAGGGGCCCTGCATTCCCATAGGATTTCTCCATCCTCAAGTGGCTCATGGCACTGATCGACCCATAACCTGCATATTTACTCCCCAGACCT
>VWZY01010677.1:9818-37454 GCA_013399075.1 Chloroceryle aenea | reverse complement strand
CTGCCAGCAGCAGCCACTGCCTGTGAAAACAGGCTGCTAACTTCAGACGGTGAAGGGCGTCAGAAGAACTGAGCTGGCAAGAAAAATCACTGAAAAAGTTCTCACTCAAACCAGGGCAGCAGCCCAGTGAGCCTCATAGCTGCCCACCCTGACACATCATCATGTGGCCAACAGCCTTGGAGCCCGGCAAAGGGGCTCCCATAAAAGATCACAACATGGGTGTGCCACGGTCTCGCGGCTCAGTTCCAGCACAGGTTGGGTTTGTAGGGTGCAGAGTGACAAGCAAGGTCTGCTTTCTAGCTGGAGGAAGAGACTGGTGCAAGGTCAGGCTGGGGAAGCAGGGTGCCACCAGCACCATCTGGGTTGCAAAAGCAGCAATACAGAGGGAGCGAGAAGCGGTTTATCAGCCAGGAAAGTACCAGCCCAAGGCCAATAGGAGAGATATGTGCCCAAGAAGAAGCAAAAAAATCTCTCCCCCAGCAGAGCCTGCAGGCTCACAGCCTCTAACAGCTGGCGAGTCGAACAACACAGACGTCCAGTGCCGGCGGTGCCCTGAGCCGTACGCTGGGAGCCGTGCACGGGAGCGGCCGCCACGACCACGGGGACTTTCACGCCTCCCCAAGTGCCAGCAGCCCACGCGTGCCGCGGCGAGGCCCCAGCTCTGCGGGCACCTCATTGGGATGCCAGGCGACACCGAAATCCCATCCTTTCAAAGCAGAGAAGGCACCAGCAGGGAGTACGCGGCTGCATGTGACCTGGGTGACACAAGCCTGCAGGCGCAAATTACACACTTCACAAGTGACATTTGCTGTCGTGGGGGGGAGGCTTGAGTGAGGCTGGTTAAAATTCAACTAAACTCTGCCTGGAAAAAGGACGGCATGTGGTCTTTTCTTTTTCTCTCCCCAGGGTAACACTGTGATATTTCTAGCAAGGAAATCCCTCTCCTGCTCCCGGATTTGGCAGTGGGCTTTGCCCCAGGGATGGGATTCACATGTTGCATGTGAATCTCTGGCTGCTTTGCAAGCTCCGGGCCAGAATCCCTGAAAAAGAATCATGGGAATTGATTTACACCATCAGAGTGTCTGAGTTAGACCAGCTAGAGCTGCACAGCTCAGGGGATACTCAGTAGATTTGTCCTGCTAGCTCCATTGTGCAGATGGAGAACCTGAGGCACAGTCACTCCATGTGCCTTTCTAATGCACACAGTTGTAACAAGAGGTCCTAACACAAATCTGCTCACCTTGTTCACATCATCTGGAACGGCGTTTACCTCCCCTTTTACACTACCTACAGTAGCAGAGTGACAAAGGAAATGCTAGCCATGCATAGAAGCTCCACCTGGGATCAGAGGCACGAGGTGACAGCGAGCAGGGGGTGCCTTAGCACTCTTTTCTGGGTTGTCTTCATGCTTTTCTCTCCTCTGATGTGCAATTTCCAGCATCAAGTGACTTTTTTCTCAGCCTCAAAACATACTGACTTCAGGTATCCTATCTGCCTATCTTCTTAGCATCTCTGTTAATGGAGAAAGTGGTTTTGCTTTTTTTTTTCCTAGAAATGGTGTAAAAGAACTGAAGGGTGTTTCTGAGTTCACAGCTCCAATGCATTTTCCATGAAAGTCAAATGTGTTCTCGCTCTCCTTCTCCCCATTTTCTCAGCAAATGCTAACAGCATTCCTGTGACTACACCCACTGGATATTCTCCCTCTGGTTTTCTGGCTGTTTTGACTCTCTTTGGACATACACACTTTGATATAGAGTTAAACTCTCCCACTCACATGTGGCTTGCACGTAGCTCTGATGTGATTTGTCATCAATGGCCGGATCACAATGATGTTATTAAGCCAATTATCTCATAACAAGGAATTACTTAATGATTTGCTCCATTTGGCCCCACTGAGGGAAACAATGTGTTCCACCACGTGTTATCTCAGCTCTTGAGAATTTGAAGCAATCTTGCAAGGCCTTGAATGGCTCCAGCTCTTTATTTTATCAATGGGTGACTCGCTGCAGTGCTAAAGGATCCTTCAATCTGCCAAAGAGAAGCAGGACATAAACTGAAGCCAGAAGTTCAAACCAGGTAAATTTAGATGAGACAATTTCCAGTCACAAGGAAAATATATCAAAGGAATTGGTGGGCTGCCTATCTCCTGAACATGCAATTCTTCTGATTAAATGACTCTATCTCCAGGGAAAAGCCAATGCTGACTCCAATCTTGCTGGGGTATCTTTTAGATCCCAAAGAGATTTGGCCTGTGTGGTCAGGAGAACCAAAGGGTTATTCTTGTCTTCCTAGAGGACACATCTATAATCAGGCAGATGAATCATGTCCTTGGAGCGCACGTTTCCTACCACCTATGGTAAAGGGAGCCACATGAGATATAACGATCTGTGTTATAAATGTCTAGTCAGGAGAGAAGAACTCCAGTTTTGGTGCTCAGCTCAGTTTTCAGACACGTTTAGAGCTCTTTGGATGTCAGGTATCTGCACACATATCAGCTGGCAGACGTGATAAAAGACCTGTGGAGACCTGCACCTCGCTGGAATTACATGTCATCCAGACCTGGATCTCCTTTAAGTCCCTTGTCATGTCTGCCACCACAGGTGTCACAGGTGTCCTGGGTATCAGCTGTCTGGAATGCTCTGGAGCATCTCACATACCAAGAGGTGCCAATCCTTAGAAGACTGAGTCTCTCCTAATGCAGTCAACAGAGTTGTTCATCTGAGCACACAAGTCACTCTCTGGGGTCCACTGACTGGATGGACAAGTTCTTCATGGACTGTCACTCACTCAGTGCTCACGTAGCCACCATAGACACTTGAGTTTAGCTGTCTCCATCTGCGAGATGAACTCTGCCCTTCATATCGTGCAGCTGACAATACATAAACATCTTACACCTCTTGAGGGTCTTGGGGCTATCTTGCCCAACTTCCAGCAGCTGCTGAGAGAGGGAGGGAGCCTTTAGGCCTGCATCATTTCCTACCAGACCTGTGCAGAAGCCTCAGATTTCCACAACATCTCAACCCCTCCACCCCAATACACCTCCATGGAGGCAACTCAGCAGTGCCCTGGATGTTTTCCAGGAACAGACACATGACTCAAGAATGCATTACTGGACACAATGCAGAGAAACGTGGGTGATTTTTTATGACGTGTGTGTACAAGTGCTCAGACTCAAAGATCAAATGGTGTTTCTGCCTCTAAAGTTTCTGAATGCTCCTTGCCTATCTTAACAGGATGTTTGCTTTTCTCTGTTCACTGGTGTAGGCAAGACACTCGTATTGTGCTTTATCCCAGGATCTCAAAGTGTAAATGATTTCCATGAGTACCACTGTTTATTCTATCAATGGGAACACTCAGTGAAGTTAAAACTTGATCAAACAAGATGTGCTAGGACAGGAAACCACAAGCTGAATTTCATACGTGTCCATAAATAAGCTAAGATTATCAGAAAAACAAGTCTAAATGTGTAAGGGGGGCAAAGCAAGTTCTTGATTACACAGCTTCGAGTCCATAGCCAAAGTGACCAGTAGAATCTATTCAGATGAGCAAGTTATAATCCATGCTGGCTTGTGTGAAATAAGGAATTGGTGGCCCTCACTAAGAAATAAAAGAAATGGGAAAACATGAAAAAGAAAGTAGCCTAACTAGTGTTTCCAGTGTTGAATCATTGGCATTCTGGGCTGCAGCCATGCTTGGGTGTCCAACACTGACAAATCCAACTAGGGAAAAATGCTAACTCTCTTCCCCTGGAAACAGGGAGGGAAAGGATTCCCTTTCTCCACCCTCCACAGGAAAGCCATCCCCCTTTCAAGCTCCCCACTCCACCCTGGCCAGATTCCACCACTCTGCTTCCAGCCCCATGGGCTGTCTTCAGTCTTATTCACAAAGGTGGCTCTCAAGATGTTCAGCTCCTCCTTTCCCAGCACAGAGAGGAAATCCTGACTGTTTGGAAACCAATGGCAAGAGCTTCAGCATTCTCCTCATCTTCCTGTGTCCAAGTCCTTACTGGTGTGGACTGGGAGCAACTCTGGGCTCTCTCACCAGCAGTGCT
This sequence comes from Chloroceryle aenea, assembly GCA_013399075.1. Classification (NCBI taxonomy): domain Eukaryota; kingdom Metazoa; phylum Chordata; class Aves; order Coraciiformes; family Cerylidae; genus Chloroceryle; species Chloroceryle aenea. The sequence continues at coordinate 33,403 of VWZY01010677.1, read as the reverse complement.
TTCCCCATAAAAATAAGTTTCCAAACTAAGGACTTTTCTTTAATCATTCCTGGCCAGCATTTCACCATTAGGCTCTCCATGGGCAAACCAGCTACTGGTCTTTCCACTAAAACCACAGCAAACAAGGTCTGGGGAGCAAAACTTGAGATGACAGGGAAAGCCTTAAATAAAAAGGAAGGGAAAAACCAAACACACCTACAGTAGGTGCATAATCAAACAAACCAAAATGCTTGTCCACGCTACCAACAGCTGGGTGACAAATCTGCCCGACTGTGGTGCAAGAGGTAGAGCGAGTGGCTCAGCAAACCATCCAGGGACTGAAATTCATCACCCTACAATGAGTTGCTGGGGCTAAGACTTGAATCTGGGGTGGCTGAGAGTGGAGAGGACAACCTAGTGCTGCCTGTAGCACCTGCTTTCTCCTGGGAGATGCCTGTTGCCCGCCTGGTCCAGCACTAGAGGGTAACAGTGAGTCAGGCTGCTGGAGCCACATGGCTGGGACAAGTCTTGAAGATGGAGATAGAGGGTTGGAAGTGGTGACTCCAGAGCGGTAAGGGCTGGCAAGAACAAATGAAGGGGTAGGTTGTACTCCCCTTTCCACCTTTGCTGTGGTACACTTGTGGGGCTGAGCTGCACCAAGGAGAGAGCAGTGGGTGTGTTGGGAGGGTGTCCCCGGGCACTGGTGGGAGAAGAAATGAGGTGGCATCAGAAATGGGGTAGCTGAGCCTTGCAGGAGTAAACAAGGCTGGGGGCTGGAAGCCTAGGGAAGGGGAAGAGGAGCCCAGTGGAAGGTGGATTCTGCCCCACACAGGATGGTTTTGGGCAAAGAGCCAACTTACTGCTGCTCTGCTTCTGCTTCTGCACACAGAGCAGGAGGTGCAGCCGCTAAGCTCCCTGTGCTGTTCTGAAAGCCCAAGATGCTTGTATTTAGCAGCTAAACACCACGCTTCTGAACACAGCACGCAGCAGAAGCCCAGTGTAAGGTGTAAACCCACAGCTTGCTCCTTCTTCAGTTCAGGACCTCATCTTTTGGACATGGACGTGCAAAGCCCTGCCAGCCACCTGAGCTGCCTGCGATGGCAGGAGCCAGACCCACTGCCTGTGTCAGCTGGCATCGAGCCCAAGACCTCATGTGTATGCGGAGCATAGAGCAGATCAGCTCTTCTTAAACAGTGCTTGTATTCCCAGGGGGGCTGTGCCCAGTCATGCAGCACTTGGTAAAGTTGTAGTGAATTATTTTTACCTTTAATGCTCCAACATTTTTTGAATCTTTAATCAAAATTGTAAAGCCTAAGAGCAGGTTCTCCAGCAATTGATGTGAGGTATCTAGTGGTTAGACAGGACCAGCAGTCAGGACTCCTGGGTCTCATTTTCCCATCTCCCACTGCCTCTTTGAGTGACCTTGAAGAAGTCAATTAATTTCTGTGTCATCTTCCAGACAGGTAAAAATGAGGAGCTAATTCTTCCCCAGCTCACTGGGGGATTATGAGACTTAATTGTTTGCAGGGCACTTTGCTCTCCTCAGGTGAGAGGTAGAGGACCGTTCCTATGCCATAGCTGGAGGAAGCCTGAAGCTCATCATGGGAAGCCATGAATACTTTGGACTGAGACTGCAGTGCTCAGGGGGCTCATCTGTCTTTGCTGCAAGGAGGCAGAACCACTTGACCCTGAATCCCATGCCCTATGCCTATGGATAACAACTTTCCAGCAGAGAAAACCAGCAGTGCTCCGCACCTAGGGGTCCAGCTCTCCCCACCAGCTGCCCCAGTGCTGCCCTGCCCCAGGCTTTCATCAGCTCTGGAGGTTGATGTCTCCTTGAAGTCATGATATGGAGACAGAGGCAATGAGAAGGAACCAGCTGCCTCCACCCAGAGCCACTCGTGCATCCATCTTGCATCCCCCTCCAGGCTGCCAGCTTTGGCACGTTTGCCAGTCCTCACCAGTAACGTGCTGATGCCTCACCAACGGGGACATCACCAGCTGGCAGCCTCTCAGCATCCAGCCACAGCTATGAAGTTCCATCTGGGCTATCAGCTGCTTTGTGGAGCCTACCAAAAAATCGTTTAGGGCTTTAGATTTGCTGGAGATTGGAATATTTTCACATATAGAACAAGGTGATCCTTTGCTGGGGTGCTCTGTTGAGGTCAGTGCAGCAGCATCAGGCCACACCAGCCTGCCCTGGGGCGTAAACAACTCTTGCAGGAAAGGATCTCTCAGTTTATAGATGTGTAAATTTATTTTCACCGAAGGGAAGCTTGTCACTGCCCTGTCTGCAGAGCTGATCGCTGCACAGTTTTCCCTGGGCAGAAGAGAGGAAGAGGAGCTGTTACCAGGGACCCCCATCCAAATTAACCTACTTACCAGGCAGCAATCCTATCTGCACTGGGATAGTGGCCGTTTGTTTGCTTTAGACCATTGCTGTGTGAGGAAAAACTAGACAGGAGCAAAACTCAGGAAGTTTCTGCTCCCCTGACAAATGTCAGCCTTTCAGAGGTCGGTTTGCATCCCAAATCAGGCCAGTTCAGCAGAATTAAATTCTAGTTGAACTCACTTGAAACAGTCAGGTTCTCCCCGGTGAAAAAAAAATGGAATTTGAGGAAAGAAGAAGGGGGGAGAAATGGGGAAATTTTTCTTTTACTTACAGGAAAATTCCCTCTTAGACAAATTGTATTTTTCACTTGTTCCAGTCCCAAACTGCTCCAGAACTAATGCCAGGAATTCCCTCATCTATTTATACTCAGTTTTGCTGTCTGGGTCTTATTGTACCTGGCATTTGCTACGGCATATGACTGTGCTGCAAATAACGGGAACATTTACCTTGTGGAAGTATTATGGAGGGAAAGTTTCCAAGAGCCCTTTGTTAACCTTCTGTCACCAACCTGCAGAGACCATCCCAGGTCCCTCCTACCCTGCCAGCAAGGGTCTGAAGCCCTGGGGCTTTCTGAACATTGTGGCTGCAACAGTGTGGGTGTATTTTGAGGGGGCTAAATGCTCTTTGTGGTGAAAGAAAACAACAAAACAAAACAAAAAACCTAACAAAAAAGCAGCGATGCTGTGAATTTCTGTCAGTTTTGCCAAATGGATTAGTTTAGAATTAAAAAACATAAGTTGCTTGAGATGGATTTCCCTATGAAATGTCTCTTTGTTCAGAGATTTCCTTTCACTGTTTTTCTTCCTAACGTGAAAAAAATGCTTAAAAGCTACTGAAATGTTTTCGCTGGATTGAGTGAAACTTCTTTTATGACATCAGGAACAATATAGACGTGTGTAATTACCTTGCAGCATCGCCAGCAAACCAAAACATCTCTTACTCACCTCGTTGTAGCTGAGAGCGTCGTGGGACACCCGGTTAAAACGGCAATTGGCTTGAATCCAAACAAATAACTCTTAACTGAAACTCTTGTTTTTACACAAGGAGCCGTGAAAACATTACCATAATGAGTATCTGTCAGAGCTTACTTTGGGGGACAGGTGCCAAATGATGGTTCTGAACCTAATCTCATCACACTGCTGTAATTACAGGTAAACTCAGGGCTGTGGATTGCTGGTTTTTTTGGTATTAATGTCAAAGTGAGACAGATCCGATCTCAGATGAGGTTCATCTGCAAGTAAATGTCTATGTCTGAGCTCCCTTTGCAGTCACAGAAATACAGCTAAGACAGCCCGTGGTGTCTAGGGAACAAACTCACCTCCTGAAATAGGTGTCTAAAGCAGTTTGGCTAAACCACACCTTGAAAATACTTCTGTCTCTACGCCAACTGCAGAAAAAGCCCAGGGTGATCAGCTCTGATGGAGGCACTGAGGGTGTAGATGTGCAGGAAGGAATGCAAGTGCCTAAATGCAGGCACCCTTTGAGATGCCCTGGTGCATCTTCCTCAGTTTCTAGCTGCCACTAAAAGGGCACAAGTCTCACATAGGTCCCATCCCCTATCTGCCAGCTTCATGCAGATGTCTCTGAGAACCTGGGGCACTTGGTACCTGATTCATTCCCCTGAAGTTGTGTGAGATGAAAATCCCTCAGGCCAGAAGGCCTTGGAAACGCACAATCTGGAAGCTCTCCTGATGGGCCTGTATTTCCAAAGATGGATCACATAACAGCAGCCTGCAGCGTGACAGTCCTGCCCGCATGTTTGGGAGGTTATCCAGTCTCTTGTTACCTTACATAAGAGCCAGGGCGAGAGGAGGAATTGCCGTGGAGACTGTGTGGTGCTTTCTTGGCATTAACTTCCAACCTTTTGTCACCTTCCGTGTAATCGCTTCCATGATTTTGCTGCTGACAAGTCACACCTCTTGCTTTGGGGGGGCAGAGCGGTGCTAAACTGCCCTCCCTCTTTGCACAGCGGAGCTCGCTTGCATCACACTGGGAAGCAGCAGCTTTATAGCAGCGGGATTGCACAATCGCCCCAGATAAGAGGAATGTAACATGTCAGCAGTGTCCAAGGCTTTATCTCCATAGGAAAGACATATAGGAACACGCAGATCTTTGTGGGGACGAGAGACAAAAATATCCTTCCCCCGCAGTCTGTCGGGACGTGAGTGGTGTGGAGCAGATAGCACCATTTCACCAGCAGTCTCAGTGTTGTTTATCTGCTATTAGACCAAAGCTGGCACACTTTAAATCATGTGTTTCCCTTTCGCTGTCATTTATAATCAATAGAGATATTTTATGTTTATTTTATGCTTTATTTATTTATTTTATGCTTCTTTCATCCTAAGGATCCCACAGTGTGTCACAAAGCACGATCCAGATGCAGCTCTCCTGTTCTGCAAGTAGGTTGGCTCACAAGGACATCGTGATGGGCTTTATCCAGGGGAAACCCATCTGGGCTTTCTGCCCTGGTGGCTTTTTTGCTCATGGATATTCTGGTCAGTGGTGGTTTCCCAAGCAGTAACGTAAAGAAGAAACGCAATCATTCCGTTTGGATTCCCCTGTTACAAAATACTTCGGAGAGGATGGCTTGAAAGAGAGGTTTGCCCCAGGGCAAAGGACTCAGGAATTCAAGTGTGATTTCTACAAAGGACCCTATGTGCAGATGTTTTAGGGACCAAATTCACATCGTATCTTGGAAAGAGGGTGAATCTGTCTCCAGAGGTGACTGACTGAAAATGGACTGAACAGAGGTTTGATTTTGGAACTCTCAGATCCAGTGAAAACTAGATCAGAAATGTGAGGCTCTCTGACAAATCTGGGTACCTTGGCTCTAGATGTCTGAGCCGATCTGCTAGGCTCCATTAGAGTCCATGAAGACAACCAGGGTCCTTTAGGGCATAACCCAGTAGGGTAAGTCTTGCAAATGCCTACTTTAGGATGAGGTAAAATACTGGACTGTGAAGGGGGTCCAGGATAACTATGCAGAAGTTAAAGTTCACATTGCAGATGTCTAAAGTTAAGAGACATGAATTTTATCAGCCTGTGCCTTCTAGTAGCACCTATGATCCCAAAACAGAGCGAGAGATCTAACAAAACACAAGAGCTGTATTTTCATCTAGACCAACACCTTCGTGTTCTCTGTCTTACACCTTTCAGAGCAATGGAGGAGATCTGGGAAACAGCACTGGGCTCTTTGTGGCTTTGGATCCAGATGACAAGCCAGTGAAACAGGCCCTGCCAGACAATCCCTCTAAAAGAAGTCAAAAGGCTGCTTAGTTTAATTCCCCAGGCCAGAAGGTGGTGTAGAAATCAGCAAGTGCAGAATGACTGATTCACATGTACCCAGAAATAACAGTCTTGACATTTAGACCACTGAAATAAAAAGGATGGGCTGGAGACAGGATGAGAAACAGTCATCTTTTAAAACACAGCCCATTTTAATGTTTCTTTGGAGATTATAATGAGAATTTTGAAATGACAGGATGAGATGCAAGTTTCCTATTTAGTAAATTAAAGAGAGGTTTCCAGGCTTTCCAGGAGGCTTCGGCCAGCTTCAAAACAGGCTGGACCAAAACTAAACATGACTCAGACTATTCACAATCCTGGTCAGAGGAATAGATCTAAGAATACTCTCCCTGAGCACCTGATTCACAATTGATGGGAGTCTGTCCACGGACTTCTCTGGGTTTTGGACACAAGTGGAGTTTTTCCTCTTAGATGCAGATGATCTTAGACCCGTGTCTAAGCTGCTAATAGAGGCAGTGTTTGCTTGTCTGCATTCCAGAGCTAATGCACATTCCAGCCCGTGCAGAGGACTTTGCCTTACCTCCAATGCACAAGGTCACCTCACCTTTGATCCTCTACGCTGGTGTAAGGCTACCCAAGGAGGGCTGCGTCATGCATGACCCAGCAACTCGCTGCCCGCTGTGTTTCTCCCTTTAACTGGATTTTTTGCTCCAGTGAAGCTGTTCTGAGAATGGCTGAAGCTCACATGCCTGGTCTTGAAGCTAGCGAGAGCACAATTCTTCAGCAGGTGTAAAGCCAGCTCGAGCCAGCGCAGCACAGCCCAGGCATGCACCAGGCAGGACAATGTGTCAAAGGACTGCTGTCGTTGCCAGGGGAATAACAACACAGAACAGCTTCATGTAACATCATGGCTCACTGTCACATGTCAGCAGGGCATCCTCCTTCATCCGCTTCACCTCAGCTGGAGAAGGGGATTTGGAGAGTGTGAATGTTTGGGAGATGGTTTCATGTGAACTCGATGAGTCCTGTTTCTGCTGCTAGACCCCAGCAGTGGCTGATACTCCTGGGCTCATCAGACATCTATCAGAATCTTAAGATGGCCAAAAGCCACAAGACAAGTGATGAATGGAAAGACAAATTATGGGGAGGGGTTAAGAAGTAGCACGTAGACAGGTATGTCAACTGCTTCTTGGCTTTCCCCTGTGCCCCCTGTGGGAAGGGGTCTGGCCATCTGTTTTAGCCCCAGGATGGACTCTTGATGTCAGCCCAAGCAACCTTGCCACCTCCACTCTTTCCTCAACTGAAAGTCTAAATCACACTGCTTCCTCAACACCAGCAAAGTCTGAGAGGTGTCCACATAACCTAGACCCGAAGGAGATGTCCATGAGTCAACGTGCAGCTCAACGGCCCTAGATGGTCCATGCTATTGAGACTTTAGCAGCAAACTTGCCTGGCAGTCCTACAATCACAGCCACTATTAAAGTCTCACCAATCACAGGCCAACGTACCACCAGATCACTCAGCTCTCTTCAATCACCTTTAGAAGGACATAGCTCTGAAGACATCTCAAGTACCCACCCCCAACACACTCGCTGCATTAGTTCTCCCTGAATTTCAGCCATCATTAATGTACACTCATTAGTGCTGTTGGGAACTCTTGAGAGGCACGGACAAATAGTGAGAAACTATTTTGTGCCAAAAAACCTAAAATATCTTGGCTTTACCTAGTTTATACTTCATCATAGTATCCAACTTACAGCACAAAAATAGCTTCCAACGATATTATCACTTTGTTAGAGTGGGCTAAATTCAGCCCTGAGAGGCTGTAGAAATTAATGGACTTTGGCCCAACATGTGGTTAATGAGGATGGTCTATTTCAAGCCCATAAGGTACCACGCTTCTGCCACTACAGATTGGCTGGGAATAATTCACCTCTTCAGAGACACTCTATTCACTTCCAGCCCTGGCTATGTTTGTTCTAAATAGAGGCAGCAAAAATAGACATCAAAACCAAAACCATTTCTTTCAAACTCCAAATGCCTCTGGCTCTGATTTTGATCTCGTGTGCAGGAGAAGCTCAAGTGAGTGAAGAGGTTTATTTCTCTTCTGTGCCAGTAAAAATTAAATGAGCCCACTATGCTTAACATTGCTTTTGAATGCAGAATGTCTAAGACAGTATCTAAACACTTGGAAAATGTTAACCCTAATTAAACAAGGGTAACCTTAACTTCTTCAGCTCTCTTCCTATGGATAACCTCTGCATGTTTTGATCCCTGTAACCACCTAGTTTCTAAATTACCTGCTCATTACCTGTCAAACCCACCTCCCCAGAAGTCCCTGCTCGGGAACTTCAGAATCAAACTCATCCAGCATCAGCTTTCTAGTTCTGCAAGACAAAAAGCATGTGAGCCCATGTGCACCTGTTCAGGCCAACATGTAAGTGTTTACCTGGAAGAAGAGGTAGATAAGGATGTTTTCTTGGAGTCTGCACTGTTGCTTCCTCCTTGTGCATCCAAACCCTTGCCCCTAGTTTGAACTTGGCGTTTATGCCCTTGCTGATGTTTGTTTGTTTTGAAACAGGCCACAGCCACAGAGGCTCAAAATATACCCTCAGTTCTTGTATCCAAATTCTCCATCCTGACATCTATTTTCCACAAACACTGAAAACCTCCAAGAAAGCAGAACACTCCAGAAAGTACCAGTCTGTAACTCAGGAGGTATCAGATCTGCTGAACAGTCTTGTCATTACTATCCCCTCCTCTTACAACTTCTCTCAGCTATTCTCAGCTCAAGAGGCAACTGAGGAAGGGTGTCCCCTGAATATCTGCATATAGCCCAACAAGCTTCATCTACACCTCTTCTAGTGGACTAAATTGTGCCAGGGAGCATTTTATGGTCTGGAGGCCAACTACCACAGTCTGGCTATGTCCATACTGTCCTTGAGTCTCCAGAAAACAGTGACATCATCCAAACTGCCTATGGGGAAAGGCCCCTCATCCATATGAACTTCCAAGTAGTGACTGGAGACTGTTTGGGATAGCACTAGGTGGGCTGGGCCAAAAATTGTGCCAGGGATCATTCTAATAACTGGAAAAAAAAAATAGAAGACAAATTCTAGGGTGTCAACCCTGTTTGTTTCACTATTGTAGATGTATCCTTCAAAACCTTCCCAGGATCACTGAAAAGAAGANGTGTCAACCCTGTTTGTTTCACTACTTCCCAGGACCACTGAAAAGAAGACCAGATTTATTTATTTTTTTCCTGGGCTACTTGCTTTTAGCTTACAGTTTGGTCTCTTTTTTTTTGAGAAAGAAAGAAAAATGTTCACTGCATCAATAAAAGCTGTGCTGCAATGGAGCACATCCACGTTCTTCCTTTGGGATAAGTTTCTGGTTTCATTCCTATGGCCCATATCCTTATCTCCCCAAACTTGTTGTCCTGAAGCAAGAGAGCCAAAGGTGGGTCTTGGGACTGTAAGCATGGACTCGTGTAGACTACAGCCATGGAGATTAGGGTTTTCCAAGGAGGTTAAAGAACTAAGTGTTCAGCTCCCTTCGATCCCAAAGGGTCTCCCTGGTCTTCACTGATACAGAATGTACCTCCCAACAGCAGAGATGAAGGGGAGGATAAGGTATTAAGTCCTTTACCACCTCCAAGCATACCCCATTCATTACTTGGATCACAATGAAATAAAGAGCTAATTTGAGATTCTCATCTACTTAGTCATTTGTTAACTCCTGATAAAACTGAGCTTTGTCTTCTTATCTCTCTTTGCCAAACAAAGGGGCCAAGGCCAGCAAGTGAACCTCATCTTTCACACTACTCACCTGATTCAATCAGTCACGTATTGTAGTTGATCATTACATTTTCTAGATAACTACTTGCCCTCTATTCTATGATGTAAAAAATGTGTGGAGCACTAACCAGTGTTCAATGGGAAAGAGGAGAAAAGAAAAAGCTCCAGTGATAGGATATGTTTGTTATTAATTTCACTGGTGTAAAACTGGCAATAATTTAGCAATGTGTTTGGTGCAAAATCAGGAGGAACAACTCATCTCTGGAATGAAAACATAATCTCTATCCTCAGTACACAGCCATTACACCCCAATCTCCACTAACCATTGTCGTACAAAAGTTTCACAATGAACAAAACTTGACCTTCTTATTTTTTTTAATGAAAATATGAACCTAGTCTTTCTTCAGGGAACTTTGACTCCACTTACTCCATCACACAATTCAGGTTGAAGACCTTGCCCTTAGTCATGGATGCGCTTTGTTTCTTGGGAACAACCTCGCAAATACAACCACTATCAGCATTGCTTTTCTGGCTAACACCTCTCTTCACAGCTGTCAGGCCTCTCATCTGGAAGCCACTGGGACTTTCTTGGGAACAGGTTGACACCTCTAGCCTACAGGCTTTAAAGCCACAACTCCTAATTAGTCACTGAATCTACGGGAAAATAGAAACTTTGAAAACCGACTTTGGGAGCATCACCATCGATTCTGAAAATGGCAGCTTTGGACTGACACCCTCACAGTGGAAAGAGATCTGTATTCATTTGGTAGCAGTGATAAATTTTTCCTCTCATTTCTAATGGTGGCATTCTGGAAGCAGATTTGGTTAGCCCCTACAATGATTTCCTTTGGCCAAGGGTAAATTTACAGGTAGGTGACAGATTGTGACCTTGCTCCCACCTACTCCAAAGCTGTGGCACCACGTGTATAGCATTATGCATACAGTAAGCAATCACCCTGTGAAATAGGAAGGCAACTCCAGAGTGAGTTGTTGCCTATAACAAAGAACTGGTTAGTTAAAAGGGTGGTTAATGTCCCGAAATACTGAGTGGTTAACAACACATCAAGCGGCTGTTGAGAGTATGGTTGTATTTACTCAGAAGTCAATTATTCACTCATAAATTTCTTGGTTTAATTTCCTCGTAGTCTATTTCCTCTATTACATATTCATAATCTTCTCATAAGTTCTCCTCCTACAGCTACTAATTATTCTCTATGTTTACCACATACCTTATTGTGCCGTATAGATGGTGAATATTAATTTCTGTAGAGCAGGGGTGCTGTTTGGGTTTTTTTTAAATTAAAGCAATGTTATTTAGAAAGAAATGTGATAACCATCAATTAAATGCAAAAAACAAGGAAAAGTCATTAAACAAGAATGCCAATCAAGATGCTGAGCTGAAACTCAAACTACATCAATCATTCTTCTGTTCTTCCAAAAGGTTGATGTAATCAATACAAAGTCTACAGGGTTTCAGTAAGGGAACCACTCACACACATTACTTATTCCTCTGGAAGATGCAGGTACCAGCTCTGTACCCGAGGCAATCAAACAGCATCTCGGCTACTCTGGAAAAAGGTATGCAAAAGGAGTGTTCCACACAATGTGCTGCTGAGAAATCAACAAGAGAGGACATCTCAGACTCTGCAGGGTGTTTTCACTCCTCCACATGAACAAGATCAACTACAACAAACTGAAGTGTTTGAAATACATCACTGAAAACAGGGGTCCACATTTTCTGGGGACTCAAAGCTTTACTTCTACAGGAGACAAGCAGGTGTCATCCCTTTTTCAATGAGGATCTTCCAAAAAAAAGATGCATGAGCATCTTTAAAAAGTCTGCAAGGGAGTTCTTCTGCATGAACACTTCCCTGTTCTCTTTAGCTGAAGTAGCTGAGAGGGAAGGACATTGTCATCAAGAAACTAGAACTAGATTAAGAAAAGCAGTCTGGTGGGTCTTACAAAATTCAGTACTTTAATCTTGGCTTTGAGGGAACAAGGTGAGAAACTTGCAGCTCTGGAGCTGAATATCATCAAGTATTGATTTCATACAGCTACACATCACATAGGACTGAGCAGTTACACACGATCATTCATGTTGTAGCTACACTTCACAACAACAAATAAAAAGCCTACCATGATGTGCAGCTTGCCAGTTTTGGTTTAAATACCTATTTGGCCTTGAGCAAGAAAGAAATCGTAACTTCTGCAGCAGAGCAGTCTCTGGGTCCAGAAGTTGGATTTTGTCCTAGAGCTATCTCATAGATCTGCTTTCCAGAACTGCAGGCAGACACACACAGCTCCCATTAACGTAATTGATTGCTCTGTGAGCTTAATCCTTCAATATCCCAGGATCTATGGATTACAGTACAATGCAATACACTGTATCATGATATATAGCAAATAGCATTGAAGTCAGTTGGCACTGGCTAAGTAAAGACCAAACAGAAGATGGATCCTGGAGTCCACAAAGAGGCACAAGGGATATGTTAGAAGCCAGTAGTCAGCTGTGCAGAGCTGAACCTGCCTGTGATATTTCTGTGTGGGCTACAAGCAGAAAATCCCATCCCATTATCTCCAGAGAAAGAAGAAGGATCGTGAAGAGAGAAGGGTGAATTATTAAAGGATAGGCCAAGTATGACTGAGAGCTTATTAAAAAGGGAGGAGGATGGGTAAGCAGAGAAACAGCTTGCTAGGCTGGTTCTATTAAAATCTAAGGCCAGATCCTCTGTGTAAATTAGCATAGCTCCATTGACTCGGGTTGACTGGTTGACTTCCCTGGCTTTCCAGCAGTTTACCAGCTGACATTTTAGCCCATTAACTTGAAGCACTGCATGTTTTCCTGTGAGCTTGGTCTTTGTTTGTTCTGCCCCCAACTCTTTTTTTTTCTTTTTTTTTCTGCCAGAACTGACAAAATTCTTCAGCTGAAACATCTGAGGAATGACATCTCATCAAAGATGGACGTTTCCATGGAAATATCTGTTTCAGATGAAATTTTTTTGAGTCTTCCACGGATAAAATATAAATAACTGGTTGGACAAGTTTTCAATACATCAAAATAGAAACTTTGCTGGAGAAGCTGAAATGTTGTTTGGGTTGCATTTTTACTCTCTTTTCTCTAATAAAGAGCATACAATGTCTGAAGAAAAGAAATGACCAAAATGAAAATTTGCTGAAAACTTCCAAGAGGAGACAAAACCATGTATCAGGTTATTCCCCCACAGATGCCCACACTCATAGTCCTGAGGGCAGGAAGAGATGATGAAGAGCTGGGAATTTTAAGGCAGAGGAAGGAGGGGGAGAGATAAGCACTCCTGGCTTCTCTTTCAATGAGGGCCTTTTCTTTTTTCTCCCTCTTTTCCCTGCTCCTCCCTTCCCACTCATTGCAGCTAGTGCCTCAGACTGTAATCTGCTGGAAAAAAACCCAGAACAAGCTGTGCCTCCCCTGCACCAGCCGTTGCTGTTAGAGAGATCCACTGACATGAATCTAGAGGGTTTTTTCCTCCTCGTTTTGAGCACTGATTTACCCATACAAATGGACTGACATTTAATCATATGGGGAAATACATTCAAGGGGTGAAACGGCTGTGACTGTTTCCCAAAATAGGATCCCAAGGAAGAAGAACTGGTTAGCAGAACTGGTTATGGAAGATTATGTGCTGAAAATGATTTTACAAATGAATATGTAAAATAAAATGCAGAGTTCTCTTCAAACACATAGAGGAGTCTGACCACACTGGAAGTTGGTATTTACATCCTTGAGAGTCTCCATTGGGAGCCTCAGCCCAGGAATGCTAGAGGGAGTAGGAATACCTCCAGGATCCTGGACATAACCTACCACCTCCACATTAACCAGTAGTCCCATGCCCCAAAATTGTGCTGGGAAATCAATCTTGGACATCTTGCCCAAGCTGTCTAATGACAGCCAAGTCTGTGCTTTACAGTACAAAGAGAGTATGAAGACAAAAGATTCAGCTGAGTATTTCCAGGGCTTTACTTTACCACCACTACCCAGAAAGCTCTCTGTAAATGAAATGTTCCAACTTAATCCATCCCTACTTCTGGAAATGCAGCATCAGCTTCTTTGGCACAGTTCAGAATAGCAAAAAAAAAAATCTAAGAAGCCTCCTACGACTGGAGAAGAGAGCTAGAGCTGCCAGCTGCTTTGAACATATGCAGAGGAACACTTGGGGACTGGGTTGCAAATACACCGATACATTCCACTTTCCAGGAGTCTGAAGTATGTTTGGCAATACACAGGAGAGAACTGCTGGTGGTGTGAAACCTCAACTGGAAGGCTGACTAGAGCAGTGCTTAATCTGACACGGGGATGAAGATGGTCATGCTATTTTATCACTGTGCAGAAGGTCCCATAAAGGATGTGTCACCTGACTTACTTTTCCCACATAAAGAATAAAAGATATGTTTAAATCATTGCTTAGCTTTCAGCAGCACTTAGCTGCTGACCAGTGTGGATATCTCATCTGATGAAGCTAAAGACATGCAGATCTGTCATCGTTGCCAAAGTGGTTTGGTACAGCAAGTGCTAATGCAGAACCAGACAAGAACTACTTCTTTTGGTGCGGGCAAACTCCAGCTTTTCCCACCAGCTAGTTACGTGAGGGCAGCCAGATTAAAAAACCAAATAGTTTGCTAAACCATAAACGCAATTAAAACCAAAGGGGCTGCACTGGGGAGGGGTGTTGCTCAGCGTGTGTGAGGGGGTGCCAGAATCTGGCTCTGAATAGTTTTGATTAACAAACCCGAGCCTGAATCGTTAGAGAGCTGTTCATTTCGCTAAGCCATTATTCATGGCCTGTGACTGGTCATAAGTAATGTTCTGCATCCTGATGAGAGGATTGAAGCTTACACCAGAATGATGAATGCCTGACAGCAGATAATGAATAGTGTACTTCCCTCACAATTCACCAGTGCTCGGGGGTTTCTGAATTGTAAACTACCAGGCCAACTCACCGAACAACTACATTGAAATAACATTCCCAAAAGCAGCAGGATTGCAGCTTTTTTCTCTATGGGGTGGAGGTTGATTTCCCTAAATCAAAGCAGTGCAGGTCAAGCAGGTGTCCTAGAGCTGCTTATTGGTTTTGTCTGAGGCCCAGGCAGTCTGCAAATACAACCCGACCCCTCAACCACAAACTCCTCCTTAGGGAGAGAGCTGGGGGGTTCCCCGTGAGGTCAAAGCCCAACTCTCCCAAAAAAATACTATTATTCCATGACCCAGGCACTTCCACTTGTAGTTGGAGCTGCATGAATAATAACCCACCCGGTCACATCAACAGCAGCTGATGGAAGCCAAGTAATTCATTCATCAATATATTGGCCAGCAGACTGCCTTAATTATTTAACTATTCTGGTAAAAGCTAATGCATAAAGAACCTAAATGGTGCATGGATCTTGCACAGGGCCTTCAGCCAAGGGGAAATTTCACACAAAACGCCAGGCAGTTCAAAGTCTTCTCTGCATGCAAATGGGACAGGGTAACGCTTCTGCGACGCGGAGCTGCAGGATGGCTAGCCAGGGGCAAGGCACTGCAAATGATGCTTGGACCAACACACTGGGATAGTGTTTTCCAGTTTTATTGTAGTCTCTAAAGACCAGTTTGCCTTGTAATCAGCCATATATAACTCCCCAACAGAGCTTTAGGCAAGTATGTAAGGAAAATATTTCATTTACTGGCCCAAAGCAATCATAGAATGCTTTGAGTTGGAAGGGCCCTTTAAAGGTCATCTGGTCCAATCCCCCTGCAGTAAGCAGGGACATTTTCCACTAGATCAGGCTGCTCAGAGCTCCATCCAACCTCACCTGCAATGGTTCCAGGGATGGGGCATCCACCACCTCTCTGGGCCAGTGTCTCACCACCCTCAGTGTAAACAGTTTGTTCCTTCTCTCCAGTCTAAATCTCCCCTCTTTTAATTTAAAACCATTCCCCTTGTCCTATCCCAACAGGCCCTGCTAAAAAGACTGTGCCCATCTTTCTTATAGGCCCCTTTAAGTGCAGAAAGGCCACAATATGGTCTCCTGTAAAGACCAGAAGAAAGGGAAATGCAACGTAGAATAGCTGTCAAGTGATGCTTGGAGAAAATCACCCCAGCACATCAAGATGCACATGTTGCAGCTGAACATTTGATAGACAATCCCATGCACAATACTTTACCCAGGACAGACAAGAAAAAAACATATGAAATCATTTGGCTTGAGATATTTGTACTTCACGGGTTGATCTTTCAACCAAGCTGAAGAACCAATTAATGGAATTAACATGGCATATCAGTCTCTGGAGCACTCAACACTTTGCAACAGTGTGAAGTCCGTTGCTGTGGCAGGGCTGCCTACACGCCAGCAGCTAACAGCACTATTTGCTTCCATGCACAGCCACCTCTTTGCTAGCTGTGAATGACAGCAATGGCACTCATTAAATCGATGGCTTGGGGCTGACTTCAAGTTGTTGGGATGGTTTATGTGAAAACCTCAGTCCAGAGGTATCCTGCTGGGATGGCAGCTCCAAAAATAAACAAGCAGAGGCTTCACTGTGGACTCACTGAGGCAGCATCACTTACATTTTTATAAGAGCATGTGGTGACAGGACAAGGGGCGATGGTTTTATAGTAGAGCAGGGTAGATTCACATTAGGCATTAGAAATTCTTTACTGTGCGAGTGGTGAGACACTGGAACGGGTTGCCCAGGGAAGCTGTGGATGCCCCATCCCTGGAAGTGTTTAAGACCAGGCTGGATGAGGTTCTGAGCAACCTGGTCCAGTGGGAGGTGCCCCTGCCCACGGCAGGGGGGTTGGAACAAGGCGACCTTTAAGGTCAATTCCAACTCAAGCTATTCTATGGTTCTCTGATTTTTACACTTGGCACCTCTCTACCAAAGCTGCCCGGCGGTGGCAGGAGACAGAGTACACAGCTCTGTGAGTCCTTTGTGTCCGCTCACAGGGCTGAGCTCCCACATCCCAACGGGCCACTTGGTGCTCCCATTTCTGGTGGGTGGGTGACCAGGAATTAGAGACTTGCCCTGTCTTCCTGGAGTAGTACACAACTTATCACCCCACATTCCTTCCTTTACTGGGTTATATTCAAGAACTTAAAGGAGTGCTTCAAGCTCAGACTGGAGAAGCAATAAACTGAGCAGCCCCAACACTACCAGAAATGGCCTCTGTAATCCCAGCTGAATTATTCTTTCTGTGCTTCCATTTATCCACATTAAATTATATTTTCTTTGCCACTTAAACTGTATAAACCTTAGGCTGTGGGTCACTTTCTAACACTTTTGGTACAGAATCCAGCACAATGAGACTAATTTTGACAAGATTATCAATTTATCTTGATCTTACCATCAAATATTCTTATTAACCTCCATTTTCATCCTGGCTGTCCTACACAAGTGCACCTTCCTGATGGTTAGAGCCTTCTCTCTTATCAGAGAACCTGTTTCATGGCCCTTTCACTGGAATACAAATTCTACAGTGAAAAAATGTAGGACATTACCCCAAACTATTTGCAGATGGCCGTGTCTCCTGCTTTGGGAGTCACCAGGAACCAGTCAAGCAGCAGCACCTCCAAAGCTTTGCATATTCAGGAAAGCAAAGTCACCTGGACCTCCTGGTGTCTACTGGACTCCTTTTTATTACACGGGAAAGAGTAACTGGAGAAGGGAACAATATTATTCCCAAGTATAGCCACAGAACTCCTTTAAATTATCTCTTTTCCAGTATCTAAAGCTCCTCTCTCCAACAAATGCCACCAAGTTTCTTCACAGCTCTCCGGCAACCAGGTTCTAAAGATCACCCCACATTTGAAATGTCCTGCTAGGAAATTCTCCAGGGGAAAGCCACGAGGATTGAAATTATGAGGGTTGTTCAGAGTTTTTTCTTTAAGGATTTCCTATTCCCTACCCTTTCTGTGGTTCATTTTCCTTTCCCCTGCCTTCCCACTTCCTCCACCTACGCTTCCCCCACATAGCTTGGGTACAAAATTCACACATGCCTAAGGCTCCCTTTCATTACATCTGCAGATACTCTCTCCTTTTTTCCTCACTCTAGCCTACCCACTTTGATTTCTCCACTTGCAGCCACACAGACCATCCCACCACATGAGAAATGCTCTTTTAGATTCTCAACACTCTCCTGTTCTACTGGTAGCCGTGTGAACACCATTCCAGTCAAACAAATGGTCAGAGTGGCAAGCAAGCATAGCTCCAAAGACTTCAAAGAGAGTTTGTGGTTTTCATGCTAGCATTTTTTTGTGGTAGTCATCCACTGCTGGTTAGGTCTGGTATCAGCCTTAACCAATCAAGCCACTTCACTTTCCAAAGCCAGCCCATAATGAAAAAGAAGGCCAATTGACTCTCCATGATGATGCAATGATGCATTCTCAGGTGCTCTTCCAGGCTAGAGGCCAAAAGCTAAGTTACCATTTATGCAATTTGAAATTAATGGAAAAAAAAACAGGCAAAGAGTAGAATTTCTCATTGCAATTCTTAATCATTTGGGCTTTAACTTTCCAACAGTCACCATTTTTTTTCTTCTGAGAAGTCCTTTTTAAAAAAAAATAAAATTAGATGGCAACTTATCATGACTATCTGTTGACTCAAAGGACAGGACATTGAGGACACTACACTTACAAGACCTTTTGTGTTCCTCACTCCTTTTCTCTTTCTCAATTAGGCCAAATTCTACTGCCTTTATTCATACCATTGCTTTATTTCCTAGCTTACACTGATGATTTCAGTAGTGACTCCTAGAATAAATTACCACTTCAGTGTGCCAAGATGAACTGAAGTCCTTGCTGAGGGCTGTTTCAGGCCTTTGTCATGCCTTTCTTATCCAGTTTCACCATCCACAAAGCCAGGACTTTCTCACAGTTCATTAGCTGGTTCCCCCAGAACTGGTAGACAAATATCTCCCCATGTTTACTGTGCACAACCACGTCACTAACGTGACATTCATCAATCATCACTTGTATTAATTCATCATTCCCATCACATATCTATCAGTAACAATGGTCATTTGCTGTCCTGTTTCAAAGAGGTGAGTTTTATACGTGACAATGGTTGTCTTGGTCAGTGCTTCACTGAATCAGGTATCACATGAATATTTCTCACATTTGGGGGATAAAATACACACTGTTAAGAATGGGTATGAGCAATTGAAATGAGATTTCAGAACATTTAGAGGGATATAAAAGTAGGAAACTCTAAGAGTTATTGAAACATTGTGTACCTAGCCTATTTCCCTCAGTGAAAGTCCAACCAACTCAGCAGAACACTTGGAAGTGCTGTGAAGACACCCACCTGAGCTGATGCACAAGGGAGCGCTCAGTTATGGAGCCTCTTCCTGGAAATCAGTTAGGACATTCACAAGTATAAATCACAGAGCAAATATCACTGCTTGCCACTCGTGTCTCAGGAAGAATAGTGAGAACACAAAGTCAAATCCCCCAAAAGATAGGAAATGCCTGAGTTAAGATGCTCATGACCTAGTCTGGAAAGGACAAGAACCTACACTTGATGCTACATAGCCTCCGGGGAATGTGCAGTAACTGGTTACCCCAGTGCCCTATAAAATCTACTCCCAGGCTTTGAAGAGTTGCTATTAATAGGAGCTATAAACAGCCACGGAACCATAACACGAGATTAGCTGTTATTATATCTGTTTCACAGATAAACTATCTGACAACCAGTAAAACTGAAATGGAAACCAAGCCTCTACAGCCGTGTCGGTAGGAATGCTACAGCAGGACTCTGGAGAACAGAGTGCTCACAATGGGTAACCAGATAAGGGCAAAGCCAAGTTTTATCCCGTTCCACTGCTGTGCTCAAGTGAAACAGAAGTACAGTCAGAAGTGAAGTCCTGCTACTGTTGTCAGGTCTCCACCGTGGTTCCTTGATGAGACAGGATTCCCACCTCTCATCTCTGACCAACAGCAAGAAGTTCTAGCATAGCTATGGTCTAAGGCTGCAGGTAGACAAGCAGTTATGCTACTTGAAGTTGCTGTTGCCTCCTAAATGCTTGTTTCTGGCCTTGTGGTATGGCTTCTGTAGTTTGAGATATTCAGAGTAAACCCTTAATCTGGTTTAGGCCAAAGTATTTAGGTTACAGAATTTAAATAGTTGCCTTGAGTCAGCTGCTTTTCACTAAGTGGGAGCTTCCTTAACAACTCTCTGCTAGCTGGATTCTGGTGGCAGCTCACCTCCAGCTCTAAGATGCCCGTGAGCACCTCAGGGGAATAGGAGACTGTTTAAACTTGACCTTAGTTGGGTTCCTTAAGCAAAGTTTTTGGATTAGGACTCTACAGGAATCAGGGGTTGAAAACAAGTTATTAACATTAGGAAAATAAACATTCAGCTATTCTTCAGCACTAAGTTAACCCAAGGTAAGGAGCCACATTTCCTGCTATCATCTGCACAGTGAAAAATCAAGGAGAATAAAAGAAGGAAGAAAAAAGAAAAAAGAATTTGCATTATTTAAAAAAAAAACAAAACAAAAAAAAAAAAAAAATTTAAATTAATAAAAAAAAAAAAAAAAAAAAAAAAAAAAAAAAAAAAACACAAAAAAAACCACCAACATCAAACCAACAAACCCAACCCACTTGTATTGGGGAGCAAAGAGGGGGAC
Source organism: Chloroceryle aenea (assembly GCA_013399075.1). Taxonomy (NCBI): domain Eukaryota; kingdom Metazoa; phylum Chordata; class Aves; order Coraciiformes; family Cerylidae; genus Chloroceryle; species Chloroceryle aenea. The sequence continues at coordinate 13,352 of VWZY01010677.1, read as the reverse complement.
AATTTTATGTTTTGGGTTTTGAAAGAGAGTTTCATGAATCTTTCCTGGCTTGACAGTAAGACCAATTCCTCCCAAACCAACTCAGCCTGAGACAACTCGTAAGATCAAAGTTAGGTACAGTTACAGCCGACTGAAACAGAGACTTGGAATGGAAATTTATGCAACCACTACTTTATGAATTGCTGCCAGACCCGAAGATAATGCTAAAATCAGCCATTTTCCCCTGATGGATTCAGTGCTCTTTTATCCTTCTGTGGAACGACAAGAGTAACCTCTAAACGACAGCATTGCTTGGGGTTTTGGCAGTTTGTTTTGCACAGACAAAAAGAAACAAACCACACTGTGTTCAAAAGGCAGAAAGTCCTTGGTATTCACAGCATTTGGTGACACCGAATGTGATTCAATAAGTAGTAGTTTAATAAACTCTGATATAGGCCATTGGGGAACATGCTACATTTTACTTTGGTGAAAGCAGAGTCCCAGCACACTTAATGCTCTCATCAAAATGTCTTATGCCATATCAAATAGGTCACCAAACCAAAAATCACAGCTACATTTGAAGTAGATTGCATTAATTTTATGGGTGTATCATAAAATGGGAACTCCATAACTTGGTATTGACACCGTTTTGCTGTTGCAATTTACCATTGTAATGGCACTATTTAGGAAACAATGAATGAACTGCAATGAGATAATTAAGGAATAATCTCCACTACTTTGAAGTATATAAAGCAATAAACAGCTGCCAAAACTGATTAATAGCTGAAGGGAAGTTAGGACATTTAATCAATCTAATAAACCATTTCTTGCAAGAATATAGCGGCTTACACTAACTAGGAGACATTTATCTTATTGATACAAACCACAGCATTTTCCTTTCTTTAGGATGTAATATCCACGAGACCTTGATTGTTCTTCCATTAAAGTCAAGGATAAAACTCCCATTGTGGGCCCAGGGTCAAGCCTTCACTGAGCTGATATCAATGAAAATAAATGCTTCCTTTTAATGTAGAACAGTTCTGCTAAAAAACTATTTTTTTTTCCTCCCCCCTATTATAAAACATCCTATGGCATTGAAAGGGGGACACGTTTCAGTGACAAGGACAAATGTCAGGAGTCATGATGAGAACCTGAATCTCCGACCAGTTTGTACTGCAATTTTCTGCAAGTATTGTTTGGTCTGTGCCTCTACCTCCTATCTGTAACGTGGAGATGAAACTGTTCACTTGTTCCACAGGATTATTTAGGATTTTGTTCATGTAGCACGTAAAGAAACATAGACAGAAGATACTGTACACACTTCAGAGTGTCTCCAAAGTAAAGCAGAAAAGTTACATGTGTCTTTCCTCAGGAGTATGGGAGTGAGGAGGGTGGGAGAGGCTGAACTGCTCTGCTTGGAGGAAGGGACCTGTTTCCTATGTTACAGCAGCACTGCCAGTAAAAGTACAGCCGAGCTTCCTAAACTTCCCTTCTGCTCCACACTGCTCTGTCCAGGGACTTTCTCCAGCTCCTAGTGTGCTTGCTGGTCTCCAGCTTTTCTCCTCTCCACCTTAAACCGGAGGGGCGAGGAAGGCCGCATGACAGGAGCAAAGCGACAAGCACAGGGAGAGAAATCCCCTCCTGGCACGTTCTCTCACCCTGCTTCCACTTTATGTATGGCCATAAATAGCAGTTCCCCCTCTGAGCTGAAGTACCAAATTCCTTCCTAAGACGAATGCACAGCTGGCTCTTCGACTGGAGTTTTACAGAGTCAGTTGCAAACAGAGCTTTACCAGCATTTAAAACATACATACCCCATGGGCTCAAGGTGAATCGTATCTGGCAAGCCTTGCAAAACACGCTTTTCATCAGTGAAGATGTTCGTATCTCCTCGTCCCTGCATAGAAAAGAGGCATTAAAGTGCATGTTCTCCTGCCACTCGTCCTAACTGCCCTTTCCCCGCAGAGAAGTGGAAGATGTTTTTAGGGCTGGATGACTCTCAGACTTGCTCTGAAGCAACCCCTTTGTTTTAATGCTGGCGAGAAGCTACTTTGGTTTTATCCAAATATAAATGTTGATACAGAAACTCATACCAAATAATAAACAGAGGTATGAATTTATTGTTTCAGCAAAAGCTTCTACGCAAATCAACCCTCAGATAATTAGAAATGCCTCCAGTGTCTGGGCGGGTAAAAGATCAAGCACTTGCTGGGTTACAACACAGCCAGCGCTGTGATAAAAGCTTCATAATAGCTTAGGAGCAGGAGCTCTCAGGCTTTACGGGTAACAGGACTAAATCCATCAGCCAACATGTACCAACTCCTATTCATCTGCGCCCGATCTAACCTGGAAGGGACTGTTTGCAACTGGAAAGGCTCTTGCCTTGAGAAGCCAGAGCTAAAGAGCAGGTCGAAACTTGCACAGTGGGATGCGATGCAAGCAGCGGCACCGCGCTCGCTCCCCGTGCGAGCGTTTGTCGTAAGAGCAGGATGGGCAAACCTAAAAGACAAGTCCCAGAAACCTGCAATACTGGTATCTCTGCATGTACTCCTGTTTAGGGAGTGTGAAGTCTGAGGAGAGAAAAACACACAGCTAGATTCTGCAATGACCTATTCTACACTGAGCAAGCGATGTGAAGACTGCTAGCAGAACCTTTAAACGTGCTTACTGTGGGAATATGCTCCCTGTAGACCTCAGAGCTTTCTTTGTCCCCAGAAACCAGACGTGGCACCAGCTGAGGTGAGGAATTCCTCAAGGCTGGGCCCATAGCCTGAGCTTATGGTGAAGCACAGCAACAAAACAGCTGCTTGCTGATGCTGGAATGAGACACAGCAGTCATTTCTGCAGCATCCCTTGGCAGTGGAGATGCCACTATTTAGTTACTGGTCAACGAAGCTGCTCACAGCTACGCACATTTATAATGTGGATATAAAATGCACATGGGTGGTAGTTTTCTCTTTTAGGGAAAAAAAAATGAAGTAGTTACAACCAAATTCATGTGGCCCGGGTCTGTGCCAGCTACAGAAGGATTTTTCCCCAATTTGCTAATGGGATTTCAAATGTGTCTGTCCTTCTTGTAGCAAGGTTGCAATAGAGGGTTATATATACTTTAGGAATATTTATTTTTTTCAGGAAGAAAAGGAGCTTCCAGCTCTTTATTTACATGAAATACAGCACTATGATTTCTTAAAGGTTTTCTCTTGATTTTACACTACAACAGCCCCATGAAAGAGCCATTGCTCAGGGTGTGCTCCCCCATCTCCCCTCCCCACCATTGTGCCCAAGACTCTGGTCAGGGCAGGTCTTGCAGGAGGGTAAGAGCAGCAGGACAAAGGCATTACAGTTTGGCTCCTGATCCCCCAGCAAAGAGCAGCACTGGGAATTCCTGGAGAGCCAGACGTGCCCTTTAAGAAGCTCTAGAAAAAAAAATAATAACTAAACAGAAAGAGTAGAAGAAAAGTGCTTTCTCTGAGAGAAGCTGCCAAGCTGCCCTCGGCACCTTCTGGTTTCATATTCACCTCTGAAAAACCCACTTCGTGGCCTCCTGTAGAAAGG
>VWZY01010676.1:91041-119383 GCA_013399075.1 Chloroceryle aenea | reverse complement strand
TTTTCCCCAACTTGTTGCTTAAAGTCTGTGCTGCTAGCCTTTTTATTTTTTCTACATCTCTGTTCACTTCACAGCCACACAGTACTAGAGCCAGCAAACACACAGCTGTGAAGAGGGAAGGGCAAGACTGTTTTGCACTTGGAAATCTGTTCCTGCAATTGCCGTGGCTATGATTTTGATTTTGTTAGAAACTAAAGCTTTAGAAAAGCACATCATACCTAAGAAAGACAGCATGAATCCAAACTTAATAACATTTCTAAACCCATATCCTCTGTGAGCCACCTTTCTCAACTCAGTCATGAAAACAGTCTAATTAACTCCACTGTGCCTTAGATAGCTGAACTGAAGACAAGACTAAGAAAATTATTATGTACACTTTCCCTTTTTGTCTTTTGACAGTGAAATACTTTTCTTTGATACATAGTTCATTCGAAATTCATATTTTGCTTTTCCAAATAATATAATAATATATCTTCAGAAAGAGAAGCATACCGAGCAGAGAAAAGAAGTTCTTCCATCCCTATCCTTTATGCCAAGTCTGAGAAAAGGGGACATTTTGTCTTTCTGTGGCATATGTCTAATGACACATATTATGTTATATTTTAGAACCACTACAGTTATTTGCTGTGTCTGGCATCCTATTTGCTGTATTTTGATTGTGGGTCTTATTTAGTCACCAAATTTAGATCACTGCTTCCCTACAGCTTCCTGAGGAGGGGAAGTAGAGAGGGAGGTGCTATGCTCTTTTCTCTGGTATCCAGGGACATGTGGAAATGGTTGAAAACTGCATCAGAGGAGGTTCAGACTTGATATTAAGAAACATTAATTTAACAAATGGGTGGTCAAACGCTGGAACAGGCTTCCTAGAGAGGTGTTTGTTGCTCCAAGCCTATCACTGTCTAAGAAGCATTAGGACAATGCCCTTCATAGTACTCTTTAACTTTTTTGGTAAAATCTACTGTGGTCAGGCAGTTGGACTTGATGATTACTGTAGGTCCCTTCCAACTGAACTATTCTGCTTATTCTATTCTATTCTAATCCTGTAAAGTTACAATTTACAGTTTTTATTAGTAGTTTGTGAACTCTTGGGTAAAATGTTTGTTTTTTTCTAAATGTAATTACAATCCCAAGCATATCGAGACAAATGGTAACCTTAAAGCATTATATGTTATCCTGCATTCATCTCGTAGTGTCAGAGTGACAGCATTATAAACTGCAATAATAAGAAAATTCTTCAGTATTTTTTCACGTGTTCATAAATGATACTTGTTATACTTTAAGGCATCAGTTAAACCAGAGACAATATTACTTAGTAAACAAAAGAACATATCCCAAAATTTCTGAATGCTATAATTCTTTTAATTTTTTTTTTTTTTTTCTTGTGAGCAGAATAATACCTCAGTGACACTGGAATTGTTTTGACATTGAAATGTATTACTGAAATTAAAAACATATACAGTCTGGAAATCATTAATGAGTCGGTAAGAAAAGAAATTTTGAATAACTTATTGTCTTCTTTTCATTTGAGCAGATTATAGTATTTGACACTATCTCCCATAACATCCTCACAGGTAAGCTCAGGAAATTTCAAACAAAGATTTGAAACAAACACAATATTTGCTGATTTCCAATAACCCTTAATGTCAAAAATCAGAGATAAGTAACCAAATCTTCTAAATAAATCTAATGCTTTATATTATTCTTAAATTTCAGATAAATTTTAGCAATCATTCTAGTTACAATCCTGTCATTGAGGGACATGATGTCCATTTCCGTCTTTGTTCTTTGAACAAGATAGCCTGGGACATACCGTGAATTTATCATGGTTAGTATATAGAAATTATGAACATAAGGATAGTTTCTCAGCATTTGTCTTCTTAAATCCTCTTACTGTCAAATAACTATTATTGTGCTCTTCGTAATCTCCACTTCTTCACACAAAATAATATGGTATTTACAAACATTTAACTCAAAGTTTTAATACACCAAACAACAGAAACTCCGTAACACCTCTTCAGCCCAGGATGAACTCAATAATACAGATTAAAGGCTTGGGTGTTTGCAGTTAACTTTTAAAGAATTATGAAAGACATTATTTTCTCACAAAGATCTATGTATACACTCATGTTCCTCAGAGGTTCATAAGAGAGATGAAGTCACAAAAAGGTTCCATAAAACTCGGAGGTAAGAACAAGTTCTGATTTTTCTCAGGTTATTACTCTTCTTTACATTGATGGTTGTTACTGGATTGTAATTGTTGCAGATTTCAAACTAGGTATGATCTCTCAGACAGCAGAGTAGCATGGCTGAACACCAGAATATTTTAATTCTCCTTTCTCTTAATGATTTGTTCAGATAGAAAGAGGCACTTAGCTTTATACAGTTTTGCAGTCCAAGCAAGAGTATTTCTTTTCTGTATGGTCTTGGACCTTATAGATTTTACTGTGCATGTATTTCTCTATATAGATATAATGACTTTAGATCTGAACTCCTTGAAATGCAAACAGAAAGGTTAAACATTATGATGCATAGAGATATTGTGCCTAAGAAACTAGAGATTCACTTCCCAAAATGAACACATGTTGGCTTAGATACCCAGGTGTTCCTGTAGACATAATATTAAGATTCATTCCCATATTGGGAAATCACAGCAGAAGTGTACTGAGTGGGAGTGACATCTAAGTCAGGCAAAAGATAGCTAAAACTCCATTGTGGAGTCAGAGGACTAATACAGTAAATGTTACTGTGAAATGAAGATTTTAGATTTTGATTCTAGGTTCCACAAATTGTTTAAGTGTCCTACATCTAGAGGAATTTAATAAGTTACGGTCACAAAAAAGAAAAAAAATCACCAGGAAAAACTCACTTATCAAGCTCTTATACTTCAGACAATCTATCATCTAAATTTTAAACCAACAATGAGTCATCTGTAGTGCCTGAAGTGCTTTTAATGTCTGATTACTAATATACACCTCAGTTCTGTTATTACTAAGACAGTTATCTTATCTAGAATTTGTACGCTATACCCTTTCAATCCTCATTTATAATGAGGATTATTATGGTTTTAGCAATTGTGTGGAGAGCAGAAACTCTTAGCTTGTTTTATAATTTATTAGGTTGGGAATGTGTCTGGGATTTCAGAAGTGAATCAAACTCTTGCATTGAAGTAGCTTACATTTTCCTTCAACAACTACACTGGTAAGTGCTTTCTAATATGGAGTGGCAAATATCCCTGAGAGACAGGCCCTAGGAAATTATACCAGTGATATCAGGGATTATAGAAAGATAGATTTTGCCTGAAACTTTAGTTGCCCATTTAACCAGGGCAGTTTACCAGGGCTGGGATGAAAGCAATGATCACACAATATTACAAAGAATAGCTGAAGTTTTCTTTCTAAATGCTTGGCCAGTTAACAAAAAAAAAAGAAAAGAAAAAAAAAAGAAAAGAAAAGAAAAGAAAAGAAAAGAAAAGAAAAGAAAAGAAAAGAAAAGAAAAGAAAGACACCCCAAAACATCCAAAACCAAAGCACACCAAAACCAACCAACCAAAAAACCCAACCAAACAAAAACCATCTAACTGACCACCACCAAAACCCTGGCTTTTGGCTTCTAATTACCATATCATTAATATGTATCATATAGTATTCAAAAATATACTACACAAACTTGGAGAAACCTGATTTTATGCACAGCAAGAGAGATAGTCTTAGCATCTTTACTGATAACAAGTCAGCTACACCTCCATTCTCACTGATACATTCCTTCTTTAAATTAACAGGGTTAATTCCATGCCTGGTTTGAAAATTTGGAAACTAATTGTGAGAATTTGTTCCAGAGAAGAGTTAAAGAAATATATTAGTGGCTTGTAGAGAAAAATCTGTTTTATCACCTGCATTTGAATATACTTGTTTGCTAATATATTTAAATACAGGGGTAGGTATGAGCTCACATTTCTTATGAGATTCTTTCTCTTCTTTAGTGGGAAATACATGGAGTCTTGGAATCAGGATCTCAGAAATGTAACTAAAAAGAGTCTCAATATCTTAAATTCTGAGTGTGGATACCTTTTTGTGTTTAACTCACAGCCTCCACCGTCCAAGGTAGGAGAAGTTTTAATGAAAGTTAAAAAAAAAATAAAAATCAACTTTTTCTTTTCTCTTCAATAACTTGCAAAACTAATTTATAGGTATAGATAGCATACTTTTAGTAAAATTAAGGTTGTAGAAGTGCTGCTATTCCACACACTTTTCCAGGAAGAAAAATTACAAACCTCCTATACAGAGGAGCACAATTTTTTTTTTCCTTATCCTTGAAAATCTAGACCATTTTTATGTGTGATTTTGCTGTAGTTTTGAAAAAAAAAACAAAAAAACAAAACCCTATAAATTCACTGCCCATGGGCCATTTTACTCATAATAAAGGGATGAATTTAAAAGGAACAGGGTTCTGACACCTCTCTGCTCCTTCTCATTGAGGCTCCAGCTCAAGCTCCTCTCTGGAATTCAGGAACAGTTCACTCACAAAGGTAATGAGGTAGTCTCTTGAGGAAAGGATTTCCTCAGGATTCCAAGGCAATCCAGTTGCAGAGATTTTTCTCAAAACACATTGCTTGAAGAGAATGATTGTTTGCCTCTGTGTTGCCCCAAGGTATTTACTACGATAATGAGACCAGTTATTCATTTCCCAAGGCAAACCGGGGGCTGTGGATTGCCGGTGAACCATGGATCACTTGATGGTTTTCTATGGAGAGCTGTCGGGTCACAGTATGGCAGTTTTCCTCCTTGTTTCCAGCTGCTATATTGCACTAAAGACAGCTAGAATGCCTTAAATACTTCCCTAACATTACTTTTCCTTGAAAGTAATTGCTGCTGTTGCCACAGGGATCTTAAAGGTTCTGAAGTGAGACAAACAGCCTGACATGGTTGTAAACAGTTGTGGATGTTACTAAGAAAATCTCTCCATTAGCAAGTTTTAATAACACCGCAAAAATGCAGCTTGCTGGTTTAGGCACAGAAACATAGCTAAAAATACAGGCATAGAAACAGCTTTCCATGTTTATCATCTTATAGTTGGGGAAATTGATTTAAGTGACAAGAGGTGTCATCTGGTATTACTTGGTATGCACTGTGATGCAGATTTGGAAAACCTTGAGAAAGCATGATTTCCAATTTTGAAAAATTATAAAGTATAGAAAAACAGGTAATCAGTTGACGCTATGAATATACCTTCATAATTGTTCAGAATATGTGCAATGGTGATATGCCTGTATCACTGCTATCCTGAGAAATGTAGATTGCCTAAGCTATGAAACCATTGAGAGCACCTCACCCCTGTGGTTGTCCTGTAACCCTTAACTTTGTTTCTGTGCAGAAAAGGATCCTTCTTTTATTGTCACATAAAATGAACATAACTACTCAAAAGTAAGCCTTAGCTGCATATACTTTTCCCAGAGGATGTCAAGGTTAGGTACAGAAAGGCAATAGTCATCTAGCCTGAAACAAAAACTAGAAAGCTCATTATTCTCACCAATTCAAGAGAAAAAAAAAGAAAAAAAAAAATAGAGAGGAATAAAAGCAAAACTAGGGAATAAAGAATTGTGTATAGATGACAAATTCTTGAAGGAAAGCAGAGAGGATTGACACTGCTCCCTTTCCTAGTAGTGACTTATGTTGAACTGTATGCCTATGACATGTGTGGTTTGGGATTTGTTTGGGGGTTTAATTTTTTTTTTTCTTTTAAGCATATTTTGATATAATTTCCACATGTGTTTATGCATTCAGCTGTGTGTAATACATTTTTTAGGTCTTTTGATTCAGTAAAACCTAAAGAAACATTATTCTAACCTAATACTTTATGTTGCTTTTGGCTTTGATAGAGTTAATTTTCTTCTTAGTAGTTAGTATGAGGCTATGGTTTGCATTTGTGCTGAAAACGGTGCTGATAATACAGGGATGTTTTCGTTATTGATGTGCCAGTGCTTGCACAGAGTCAAGGCATATTCTGTTTTTCACTCCACCCCATGAGCAAGCAGGCTGAATGTTCACAAGAAGCTTGGAGGGGACACAGCTGGGACAGCTGATCACAACTGATCAAAGGGATATCCCATACCATATGGTGTCATGGTCAGCATATAAATCTGGAGGAAGAAAAAGGAAGGAAGTGACATTTGGAGTTACGGTGTTTGTCTTACCAAGTAACTGTTATATGTGCTGCAGACCTGTTTTCCCAAGGTTGGATGAACACTTACCTGCTGATGCGAAGTAGAGAGTGAGTAACTTGTTTTGCTTTGCTTTGCTTTGCCTGTGTGGTGTTTGCTTTACCTCTTAAAAGTGTCTTTATATCTATCCATGAGTTTTTTTCTTTCACCCTCTGATTCTCTCATTCCACTGGGAGGGAGTGAGCAAATAGCTGTATGGTGATTAATGATATCTGGGGTTAAACCAAAACAACTCTAATAACATTATTTTAAATACAAAATCAGGAACAAAAAGAACAATATTTTGAACTTAGTGCAGTGAAGAACAATATTGATAAAAGATGAAAGCATTAAGTGTGATATATATTCGTACACAAATATAAAAGCACTTGAAAAGTTCAAGACCTTTAAACACTTTCATCAAAATAAGATTGTAAAGACATATTAAGCCTGTTGAAAATTAAATTATTTTCTAGGGGAAAAAAGAAAAACAAACTACAAAATAAACAACCAAAATGACACAGAAAATGAATTTTCTTCCTTAATCGTCTTGTGGGGGTGTGGTAGGGTTATTTTTTTTCTTGAATTCTATTTTTAATGAAAGTCAAAATATTATTTATACAACATTTTGTTTAGTTCCTCTTCTATAAATTTAATCTTATGAACAATTCTATAAATGATTTTCAAAGAGCTGTAGGAGAAAAGGATTTTCATGACTTCAAAACTTCAGCTTGCACAGTCCTGAGCATTCAGGCTTTATTCAACAGCTCTGTGAATGTCTTCTACTCTATACAGATGCTAGTCTTATTACCCAACAGAAGTACTTCATAGATGCTCTCATCAGCTCTTAGGGAAAGACTACAAGATCTAAAACATATGCTTAAACTCTGGAATGTATTTAATGTTAAATTGCTTGATTACTTTTAATGTAATTTACAGAAAGATAGATCGCTATAGTTTTAATGTAGTGAAAATATTTTTATCTAATAATGGAACACGAAAACCTAAATTTATCTTTGCTAATTTCTCTCATTAATGTTTGAAAATAACCCTTTTGTTCTCCATTTACTTGTAAGATTTTCCATTAGTGTCAATTTGCAGTAACTCTTATGGGTTATACGTTAAGTCCCAGGGCTGTGTAAACCTTCCAGGATCATTCTCACCTGTAAATGAAGAGTTCATATACTTTCCTTTGTTTGTAGGCATCTCTCAGGAAAGGTTTCTCATTGCCATACTCCTAGACATAAGGGATTTTTTTTTTCTTTTAGTCTTACACCTAGGATGACTTAACCAAAGATCCCACTAGGAGCTAGGATCTGCATGACTGGGGATTAGCCTTGCTGAAAGGGACATGGTGAATAACAAGATGAACATGGGTCAGCAATGCAGTGTTGCAGCAACAAAGGCAAATCAGATTCTGGGCTGCATCCACAGGGGCATTACTAGCAGAGGTGCATCATCCAGCTCTACTCAGTGCTAGTCATGCTTCACCTGGAGAACTGTGTCCAGTTCTGGTTCCCTTAATTCAAGAAGGATGTGGACAGACTGGAGAGAGAGCAAAGGAGGGCCACAGGGATGGTCAAAGGGCTGGAGAACTTGCCCAGTGAGGAATGACTGAAGGAGTTAGCTCTTTTCTCCATGAAGAAGAGAAGGCTCAGGGGACCTCATCACAGTATGCTAGTACAGAAAGGGCAGCTAAAAAGATGAAAAAGGCACTGTCTTCACAAGGTTTTGATGCAAGAAAAGACATTTTTTCACAATGAGAAAAAATCATTCACTGGAACAACCTCTCCAGGGACATGGTGGAGTATCCTTCACTGGAGATTTTCAAGATATGATTGGACATCATGCTGGATAATCTCATCTAGGCTCCTTTTCCGACGTTAAGTTGAACCAGATGATCTTTTAAGGTCCCTTCTATGATTCTATTAAACAAACAAAATACAACTGGCCCAAAATTTCTCTTACACCCTAAAAATATTTTAGAAACTTCAATTTTTTTATATCAGACCTTGATAAGGCTTTTTTTTTTTTTTTTTCCCTCTGCCAGATTGTCTCTATATAAAGGAATAGGACAAAAGATCTTTGAGGCAAGGCAAGAAGTTTTAGGGAAACAGACTTTGCTGCTGCCACACAGTCACTAAAACTGCTAATCTACTTAGGATGAGATAGAAATTAAAATGTTATTGAAGCTGATGTATTTTTGAAGCTGATGTATTTTGCTGAGATGTATCAGTTTCAACAAGAACTGTAAACAGGATGTTTTCTTAAGAAAAGTGTCAATACCCCAGCATTTCTCCAGAGAGTACAAAACAAGACAACAGAGACCTACCGAAAGCGATTGAATTCAAAAGGCAATATTTTGAGCCTGAAAATGGGTATTTTGACAAAACTGATTTTCAGTTGCATTTCAAGTAGTTCTCATTGTTCCAATATAAAAATAAATATTTAAAAACTCAATTCTGTGAAACTATCTCAAGATGGAATACTTGGTCTCTCAGGAGCTCTAATATTTCTTTATTAAAACTGTCAACTTAGTACAGGACAGATAACATAAGACAAATGGTATCAGCTTTTAACATTGCTGTATCTTCCACCCTTATGAGGATCTGTCATAGCCTGAGATTTCTTTTGGAGGGGGGAGGAATAATGTTGGAGCTATTTCTGTTTTGATTTGTGCTTAAAATTAGCCTGCTAATATGTATTTCTATAGAATTTTAAAAGAAGCATTTTAAAACAAGAAATTGTTGATGCTGTTGCCATTAAAAGGGACTATCTCATGTTAGCTCAACTAAGGCATACGGTTCTTTCCCAGCTCACAAGTACTCCCATATCTAACCAACTAGATTGCAAAAAAGGGCAAATGCCAATCTAGTATGTACATGACATCAACTTCAGGCTAGAAAAACATTAGGACATTTCTTCAATTTCAGGAAATGGATGTATATTCACTGTGTTGATTTAAGGACAATCCTGACCTTAATCTTCTGTGCCATTATGGACTAGGTTTACTTGACATCTCAGCTTATTGCCTGTTCTAGCTTCTGCAGGACAGCAGCTTGCCCCATCATCTGTGCTTCCCAGGAATTATAATATCCCCAGCCTCGAGAATGAAGTTCAGGAGAGAGGGAAGATAGGGCTTCCTTGGCAACATGGCCAGGGACTCAGCTCTGATTATAAGAGATTAGAGGGACCAGTCATTTCCCAGGCTTCAGAGAACAGACACAAACTAATTTCTTCCATGAGCATTTCAGCTAGTACAACTTAAAAAGAGGTAAAAAAAATGTGATTAGGTGAAAAATCAAAGCATTCAAGAAAATGCAACACTCTTGCCTCCTCTTAGAAGAAGAAAAAAAAAACAGGTATGGGGAAGAAAGGCAGTTACAGTGCTTTTTAAAATGTGCCTGAATATTGAGAGGAAGAAAAGGGGATTATACCCATTTCTTCATTCAAAATCTATGTGAAGGGCACAGCCACTCGCATTATGTCATCACATTGGAATTTTAAAGTTTTAATGAAAAGAATGATTATTTAAAAAAAAATAAAAATTAGAAGTTCTGAGTTGATTGATCTAAGCACATAGATTTTGTGCGACATTATCTCAGTTAGTCAGATGTACATTCACAAAACTACAAAAAATGAAGACACACTCTCTAAGTGTCTCTTCATCTCTAAAAAACAATTGACTAAAAAACATGTACTCAAAAGTTTTACCAAAAGGTCATGAAGAGAAGAGGTAACAGATTTGTGTCAAGTATTATTAATCTTTTTTTTTTTTTTTTTTTTCATACAGATTTTCCTTTTGGGTTATGTTCAGGCATCAGTGGTGGATTTTTTCTCACCCATTTTTCACTGATTGACATAGGAAATGTACCTTGTACTGTGGAATGATATATTTCTCCTTTGACAATGCAATTTGTGTCATCCAAGCAGTTAGATTCATCTCTTTGATAGTAAAACATTATAACGTATCTTGATATAATATAATGTATCTAGGAAATAAACATCCTCAGAAAAATGCAAGACTCTTGAAGCTGTTAATTTCAGCTAAGGCTTTCTGTAGTCAAATGAAGCAATTAAACTGCAGTGAAGGGTCATAAAATCAACTGATGATGCTGTGACTTTTAGTGAGATTATTTGTAGATGACATGAAAAATATGCTTTACATTGTTGGTAGTCTGGACAGACTGACTGAAAGATAAGAGACAATATTTTAAGATAAAAATAATATCACTGAGTGCAACTATAAATAGAATTGTACTAAGATGAAAAAATAAAGGATAAATATTAGTTATTTGGATAACTGTACCCTGCATGGCAAGATCAGTTACATCCAATAACATCACAGTCTTAGAGGCAGGGCAATGTTTTTTTTCTATTAAAAAAAGTACTTGATGTTTTCCAATATAAGGCTCATTTTGCTTACACATTTTCCAAACTTTAATGATTCAGACTTATCAAAATTTATGCATTTTATATCTGCAGCAAGTCAACTATTTTCAAGCATTTTTCAAAAGTAAGGCCAGTGAGAAGTTTTCAGCAATGTTCTGATAATATTCCTGCAATGACAGTTTTTGTGTGTGTCTTGTGTTTGACCAGGATAGAGTTAATTTTCACTATGAGCTAGGAGGGAGCCACAGGCAGGATACACAGCCAAACCGGACTCAGTACCATACTGAGGCCATGCCTACTATATAAGGACAAGGGTGTGCAGGCAAGGGGTTGTCAGGATGATCTGGATTGGCTCTGGCATGGCACCATTCAGTGAATGAAGTTTGCTCGTTGTTTTGTGAATTGTTTCATTGCTATTACTGCTGTTACTGTTTGTTCTTCTTTTGTGTCATTGTATTAAATTCTCAGGGGTTTTGACTTTTTGTCCCTGTTATCCTTCCCATTGAAGGAGAGTGAGTGAGCAACCATGTTATGCTCAGCTCCAACTCCGACACTGTATAATATTAAATTCTATGAATGGGTATAGTACTTACAAGTTTTACTTTTGCACATTGCAGGATCAAGTGAGCAGCTTTGACAACTGTTCCATTATGTATTATTTGTATGATGAGAAATTCCCTGGACTTGAAAAAGGGACTTGAATCATTGTAATCAATGGGACTTTCCTCAACAGCAATGACACGCTTCTAGAATGTTCCATACTAGGTTGGGTCAGAGACACAGAACAATATGCTTTACTCCTAGCTGTGCAGTTATCATGTTATTACTACACAGCCTAACTTCCTAACAGAACATGTCTATATAATCCAAATTTGCATCCTACTTTTAAAATGAACAAAGCAAGAAAATATTCCTTCCTCCCTTGATTTTTCTTTAGGATCATGTAATAATTACTAAATGATAAATTTGAATATTTTTGACAGCAAGAAAAGTTTTGATACTTCATAGTGGAAAAAATGAAATTTAAATGAATAGTTAGAGGAAAAAACCATAATGTTAACTGTACTTAATTCATTGCATTTAACAAGATGTATCCAATTAGTGTAAATTGTTCTGGTAGTACTTACAGATTACTAGATAAAGTATTGTCAACATTATAGCAAAGACAAATAGATATTCCAGATGTCTTTTAAAAATAGTGCATTAACCTCCTGACCAGTACTTAAAAAAATTAAAACTTATACTTGTGCTATGGTTTCAGTTGGTTTTGGCTATCGCTTTATTTTGATAAATTACTCTAGAGATTAATTTTACCAGAGTAAAAATATATATAATATACAGAATAATTGTTTCATGTAATAATTAGATGTGATAGTACACATTTGCATAATTTCAAAATATTTTGTAGTGAAGTTATGCATGAATTAGAAAAATGCAGGTACAATTACATATTATGGTTTAAGACAGTCTTATCAGAGGAAGATGAAAAAAAAGCCTGTTGAGTTCTACTTCTGTGTATCTAACTGCATTTAACCAAAAAGAAGAGTGGAGTAAATGTTGAAAGTTGATTCATTGTAGATGCACAGTAAAATAGAGTTCACTTTATCTTTACAACAACATATAATTCAGCAAAATTCACAACCTGCCATAGACATCAATTGATGTTAACAACGTACAACACGGTACATGACAAGCAGTCAAAGGCATATGTTCTCTTAAACAACTTGTAGACTTATTGACACAATGTTTTTGTTTCCTGGAAGTTAAGAAAAGGAGTAAAAATAATTTTAAAAAGACAAACTTCTTCCTTTACTTTGCTAAAAAGCACAATCTGTTTAGATCAAAGACAGCTGGAGCAGTTTTACCACCCAATACTGAGTGGCTACCTACTGAAGATTTCTAACAAGAAACAGGCTTTACAAATTGGAGAGTAGTAAGGATTCTTAAAGAAAGAAAAAAAAAATAATTAAAGAGTCATAAAAGAAAAAAAAAAGAAAAAAAATAATTAGGTCACTAATGCTTTAATCAGAGAAAACAGAGAAAAGCGCACTACAAAATTACTTCTGTACATGAAACATTTCTCGGCGCAGTTTATTCCCGACTTTAACAGACAGTTGAGAGAAAATATGAGATGAAGGAAAGCTTTCTCAATAGACTATAAAAGCAACTGAACTTTTAATTCTGCCCTGTGTTTTCTGAACAACAGTATCCAGTTGATAAAGAATTCCTACAAAAAACCTACTTGATTATGTATGATCTCTTAGAGTGAAATCACAAAAGCAGCCTTCATGCAGTGTATCTTAACCCATCCTCTTGTTAGCTGACCCACTGTTTCACAATGGAGAACAGCATTTTCTTCAACAATAATCTATTTTCACATCTTTTCTGACAGAAGTCACTTTGATTTTCTAGGATACGTTTTTCTTCTTCATAATTTAAAAGCCAAAGAATGTTGCCTGATCTGATTATTATTAACATTTATTAGGTTAATTAAAACAAAACACCAAAATGGTCAGTTAGGATGTATAATTCTTTTGTTATCTCTTCATATTTCTTTCTACCTATCCGATGTAGAGTTTGACCAAGCAAGCATTCTGTAAATATTTCTACTTTGTCATGTACAATGTTTCACATTTTTATAAAAATTCTACTATATCTAATGAGGGAATATCTTGGATTTGGGTCGGAATTTTAGAATTTTTTTTTCCATTCTCTTTATTCACCTTCATCTGTTTCAGACAACTCAATTCTCTGATAGTTTGTTCATTTTTGTTTTGTTTTCTTTTGCTTTTAATATATATTTAGCAGATAGGTTCAATTCTTTGGCTAAAGTTAAATGAACTCTTTTGTCTTTACTCTCTTGAAGCTGAGTATCATTAGGAGACCTGTTTATGTTCTATTTAATTCAGTGGTTTGTAAATACAGAACTGTCCTCTATGCCTGTACAAAGGACCTTGAAACATAATTCCTCTTTCAATTATCCTGTTACGGTATTCACTTTTTAGGAAATCAAAACTTAACCCATTCCTTACCATAGTCAGCAGGGATTACTATGATTTTTTTACCTATCAATGCAATAACTATTAAGGTCACTAGATCTTAATGAAAGTTTATGAAGGGAGAAGACTTTCTTAATTACCTGATTTTTCATTTAAGATACTCAAAGCCATTCAAAGGCATTTCACCATTTGTTTACCTCATTCACTGATCCTTAATGTGCTAACTTCTACCATGTTAAGTAATCATCCTTCCCATCCAACAGGGAATGCTGCCTGTAATGGAAGTTCCTTAGATTTCCATCTGATAGTATATTGTATACACTGTAATAATGCTTTCAAAACATGCCTACCAAATGGAAGGCAAACCTTGACAAGAAAAACACTGTTGACAAGATCAACACTTCAAGGTGTTGTCTTGGATTTTTTGTTTGGATTTGTTTTTTATTTCTGATCTTATCCCAGGATTCATATTAATTCATGTGATCAGTTTGGCTATCCATTTCTGGGTTTATCATTTACCATATCATTATGCTGTTTGCCTGCTATATTTTCCCCTTCTTCTATTCTTTCTCCTCTCCTTGCAATCTGTCATAAATTTGTTGTTTGTTTTATTTTGTTTTATTTTTTTCATTAAGCAATATATATAAGATGCAATAATTTGCTCTCAGAAGCAGCACCCTTCTATGATTTACATTGTTATTGGAACTAATGTTCCAATAACACTCTGAAGAGTTAATTCTAGACAAACTTTAAAAGTCTTGAATAGCAAAAGAAGATCATATATTTATAGAAACACCTGATGTTGAGCTAGTAAAAATGCTTAAATGAGATTAATCCATTTAAACTTCAGAAGCTAGCAGGTAATGAATAATTAAACTACATCAAGAAAGTCACTCAATTATAATAATAAAAATTTGCCTCATAGGAAAGGTTTGAAGCTGTGTACTGGTTAAAATTGATAATGACTTTATGACTCTCAGCTATGAAAAACTGCGTATCCTGATACAAGAATGGTTAAATTAATGATTAGATCAAAAAAAGCTGGCAAATGATACAGAAAATTATTCTAATCTGCCTGTTTTCCTGTTATTTTAATGATAAATTCTCTATATTTCATAATTTGTTTTTTTTCTTTATTTCATTGCTCTAATTTTTATTCCTCGGAAAACAACCAATTTAGTGAATTAAGGTGAAAGAGTTTGGACAGAGAAACTGGTAAAAGAACCAAGAACTGCCAAGTCCCTGTTTCTACATAATATCCTATTTGTAGCCATATTAAGTTTCCCTATTCTCAAGCAATTTTGTTAACAATTTGCCTTTCTCATTGACTGTTAGATGGGTATCACATCTGAACTTTAGAAGCAGGTTTGCTTTTAATTATCCAACAGCAAAATATCTTTATATCTTCCACATACATATATCCATGTATATGCTGTTATATACACTATTGTGTGTGCATGCATACAGAGAGAGAGAGGATTCTCTAAACCCAGCAAGTTTTCTGGAATAGTTGACAATAAGACAGATATAAAAAGCTACCAGCCCATCTTTCAAGCAAGCTTCATGCTTTTAAATTTAATGTCTCCTCAGTAATCACATCATAGACATGATCTGATAGTAACATTTAGCCTGAATAGAAAATTATATTGATCATAAAGCTTTGTACTCTGACATGATCATTGTGAGTTCATGTGTATCAGTTCCATTTTTTGGTGTAAATCCTGACATAGCCATTTTAAAAATACTGTTTCTTAAATAGGAAGCATGAGTGAAAACAGCTGAATACTGTTTTATTAAGAATAAATATAACAAAAGCAACTATCATAGCATATATTCTGTCTGGGAAAAGATAGTGACTGTATTGACTGTCTTGCATGTAGGAGCCACCTATATCTGGTCTCCTTGGAAAGGAGATATGAAAACTGTATTCATTTATATTTCAAGACATTATAAAAGAGGAATAAAGTGGTTTTTGAATGACACGAGAATAATCTAATGCCAAGAAAAAAATACAATGGATGCTTTTGTTTGTGTATCACTGGATCTGCTGTATATCAAGGGGATATATATTTTTCTAATAAATAGTTTCTGCACATTCCTAGTGTTTACACTGAGTAAATCCACAGTGATTTTATGGTGAAACTCTAAGCTAGACTCAGAAATTAATGAAATGTAATATTGTAGCATCTAATTTGAATGCCAAATGTACCAGTATGTCATAGTATATCAAAACACCTTTTAACATCTTGGCTCCCTGCAAATTAGAAGGGAGCACACCTAAGTAAAACCTTCATAAAAAGTATCATGTAGAGAGAAGAATACCTAATATAACCAGGAAACTGACACCAAAGACAGGAGTTACATTTTATAGGAACTGTCAACGTACATGTGGAACAATGGAAGCGTCTCTCTCTGCTGGAATTTACTGCTGTTTTCTCTGAATTAGTCCTGAAAGTCACATCAGCCTTCTCTCACAAAAACAAAGGGGATAGTGTCCTTTTCAGTCCTCCTATTAATTTTTAAGTGATAGATGTCAATGCGTGTTCTAAAAAATCTGGGCTGATGCTGAAAAAAAATGTCATCAGCATTATACTCAATATCCAGCAGTAGGTGAAGATGAGGAAATAGAAGGTATTTCTCTAGTAACCTGAGCTTTCAAAATTACATATTAGACATCTCAAAGCATACTAAGAAACAAATAGTAAAAATAAAATTTGCACTATATTCAAAGGTGGTAACAGTATTGTGTTCCTACCAACAACAGAGGGTAACAATAGCAGACTCTTTGCAGATGTAAATTGGGAGCTATATTTTCCCCCATGATCAAGTTGCAAATAATAGCATGATGATGTGTTTGGCCTTTTGAGCAGTTGCTTTAACCATAAGATGCAGCAGATAGGACTACCAATATGAGTGGTTTAACTAGACTGCAATCATTGTAGATCTGTCTTTTTTCTTTTTTATTAAACCTAACCTTTTTTTTCTCTACACACACCCCTCCCCCCCCTTCTTATATGACTAAACAAATCCCATGGAATTAAATAAATGTTCTTTACAAGGTGGTCCTTTGAGACACCCAACATGTAATTTAGTAAATGTTACAACTTTCAAGTCAAAACATGAAAAAAAATGCTAACAATAAAAATGAGTTTTAAAGGATGACAGAATAGAAAACTTGATGCAAGTGAATGCCCTGGTTACTGTGGAAACATATGAAACATCAGTTCTGAAACCTATTTTTCTTTTTTTTTTTCAATTATCAGTCAGGCAACAAGACATAAAATCTCTGACATACCTCCCCAGCTCTTATGGAATATGCATAAAGGAAGAGAAGTTAAAACACTTATGCAGAAGAACATCTGTTCCCTTCAAGCTAACTTAACTTCAAGCTTAACTTAACTTCACAGTCTCTGATTTGACCTGTTTGCGGACAAAGCGAAACATGCACAGATAATATATAATAGCTTTCTAGCATCAAAAGTTGTATGTGCCTTGAAAAAAGAAAGAAATATTAGGATTTAGATATTCATCTAGATATTAATTTAGATACTCATCTCAGGATCCAAGTCTTTGACATCAATGACAGCTGCTAAAACCACTTACAGCACTTACAATCTAACCTTATTTGTAGTAGACTGTATTTAGATGTATCCTGCATATCCTAGGTACTGGAAGAAGTTTGAATACAAGTGTCTTCTGAGCTAAATATATACGGGATGAAGTAACAGTAGGAAACAGTTAGAAAAATTCCTACTGCACCCAGTTTGATTAGTTATTTTTGAAGGTCCAAGCAAGTTAAAAGCACCCCAAAATTTATGAGAATTCTAAATATTTATTCCTAAAAATTAAAGCAAAAATAATCTTGTAAATATAGCTGCTATGGATGAAAAGGTAGAAAGAGTCTTATTTATTTAATAACAAGCTCTGTGTGATTTCAACTAGACAGACATTCGTAAGCTTTCCTCTTTGGCTTCTGCACTCTTGTCTTGATAAATTAATGCCTTCTCACTGACAAGTTACTTTTAATTACCAAGAAAGAATTTATTCTTTCCAGAAGACCAGAATGAAGATTTTTGACTACATTTACTTTAGCTAAATATTGTATATACAAATATTTCTACCTCCTTTTCTGTTTCAGTTGCTTATCCAAAATAGTGATCTTACTGGGAGGTGACACAGAAAGCTACATGCATGTAGATATCTACTTTACTATTCATTTTGACTACATTTCGCAATAGTATATATTAATACCTTGAAATTTTAATGTATTTTTTTAATTGCACTTTTCTTTGTTACAGTTACATGAACTATGGGTTTATAGAACTCTATGTAATTCTAAATTACAAATTTCCATTCTAAAATAGTGACATCCAAAATGTCGTAAAGAAAATAGAGGGGAATAAAAAATCAAATTGAAAGAAGATAAGTAATTCACTTTTTTTGTTGTTGTTGATTTTGGGTTTGGGTTTGGGTTTGGTTTTTGTTTTCTTGTGGAGAAGTATAAAAAGTTAGTCCAAGTGACAAAAATGTTAATTACAAGCTAGAAATCATTACCATTTAAAAATGCATACTGATAAGCATAAAGGAAGTACTACATATTGGTAGCCATACCTGATAAGAACAAAACAGTTCTGGTTAAGTTGTCCATATCTGTGTGTTCATCATAAACTAATTTTCAAATATTCATTTCCCTTCTTTTGCCTGGCAGGGTAAGCAGAAGCACTGCAGTATAAATTCTTGACTATCTGGATATGTAGATCTCACTCTCTTCTTATATGCATAATATGCAATACCACATATATGTCAGAAATTTTCTCCTGTGAAAGTGGCAATACTTAATTTCTTTCTGTGAAAGTGTGGAAATACCTGCTGGCAAAGAAAAAACAACCAAACAAACTATCATGTTTTAATGTGAAAATTACTGTGAAAGAAGAGGTAAGTAGAGGTAAATATATACAGCAGTATACAGACGTAAATAAATACAGCATAATATGTATCCAGTCACAGGTTTCCTAGTAAAAAACATTATCTCATCTTTTATACATGAAGGCTGAAGTGACACTTCAGAATGGCAAGATATTCTGAAAATGTTAACTAGTTACTATCTATCACTATATATCACTATAAAATCATCATAGCACATAGTGATCATTTGATGAGAATGGTGGAAGAAAAAGGGCACAAGCTGTATTTCATATCAGTTAGAGTATACTTTGAAAATTAAAGTGTAGAAAAACATAAGTAAAAAAAAATATTAACAAATTCTTAGGGGTTCAATGGAACAAAGAGAAACCTAATTTTATATTGTTCTCAAGTGAAAAGTTTAGTGAGATATAATTAAAAGTGTAAGTCACCTACATTAATCAATAACCTAATAACAGAAGTAAATTTAATCCAATATAATTTTGTTCTTAATTAAAAATAACCATGGGAACAGTGACATGATGTGAAGAGCTTAAACTAAAGTACTTTCTTAACCAGAAGACTACAAAGCTATTTTCTCAGTGAATCTCAAATTAAATTTCTCTAGTTCAAAGAAGGACTAGCAAGTGTATCATCTGCTGGGTAGAATATTATCATGGGAAATATGAAGTTTAATTTTCTGAGGAGGAAAAATGAACTTTTCCTTTATATCTAAGGGAATTCACATGTTCACATTTTTATTCATGAAAGCTTCTCTGAAAGTGCATATCACTAAAAAACTGTGCTATTTCAACTTCTACCACATGCATTTTCTCACAAAACATACCAAATTATTCTGTTATTTCATGTTCCTGGTGAATTATGTCATTACTGCTGAGACTGTGAAACATTTTAATTACTATCTCTACATAAATGCAGATCAACCTGTTATTTAGTCTTATATATATTCTGTGTTATCTGTTTGGTGTTTGGTGTTTTGTTTTGTTTGTTTATTTTTGTTTTTGTTTTTGTTTTTCAATGACCAGAAAAGAGAGGAAAATGAGTGACATGAAGTGGAAATTTTTGATTCAGCACATATAATAATAAATCTGGATGACTGAATCAAAACTGTGAAACTACAAGCTCTTTAAGATATATTATGAGTTTTCACCAGTGGCTGCTAATTCTATTCCTATTGAAATCCATGTCAATCAACATCAAACTAATTGGCAAAATGTGTATCAGTTTACACAACATTCTGATAAAACACGAAGTGATTACTTTTTTATATGCAATACTTTGAATATACATGACAGTCACTGATTTTCCTCAGTTGGAATATCAGACCAACCTCAGACATGTTTCTTCTGGAATACAGCTAACAAATTGTTCCAATAAATCCTAATGTATGAGTTTTATTACTTTTGCATATTGTGTAGGTTAATATTCTCACCATTTTTATGCATAATTCCTTTGGTATTGTCACTATGACAAATTCCATAGTAATCAAAACCTGTATTTCATTTTTTTCCCAACTATACTTGTAGATTTAAACATATGATGTCAAAATTCAGGTAAAAGAGATCTATGAAAAAATAGAAGGTTCTTTAAGTTAACAGTACAAAGAATATCAAAGTAGTTTTGTACCATATTGAAAAGAAAAAGACTATTCTTCCATAACACCAGGGAAGACATAGAGATTATTCACCATAGCAAAACTACATGAAAATTCAGAACTAAAAATCAATATGTTCTCAGCGTTTGTTCCTATGTCGTGATCTCTATTAAACAATTCACTTTAAAGATAAAAACAACCTGACATACTTAACACAAGTTTCACTTCTACCCAAGTGTTTGCACAGGACTGCTTTTTGTAACTAGCCAGCAGCTTTTTCCAGGTGCTTATTCATAGCAATTCAGCACAGTTAGGACCAATTATCTCACCTTCAGGATATGAGTAAATGCTAGCTGCAATCACCCTTTTCTGTTCAAAAATGATAACATTTGTCCTATTGTAGTTTGTCTGTGAATTCAGATTCAATGTCAATAATAAAAAGAATTAATCTGTGTTGGAATTTTCATATTTTCTTATCAAACTACTTGAAAATAATAGATTAATATTAAAAACATTCATACACCTCTTTTTCACATCCTATCAAGTTTTTTTTCCATAATTATATACAGTACAGCTCATTTTCCTTAATTCTGTGTTTGACTTAAATGGAGCTTACCTTCTCCATTTTTATGTAAAATCTTCATTATTGATGTTATTATGTTTGTTTATTATGTTGGGTGAGAAACTACAAGCAAGAAAAAAGAAGTTAAACATCTCTTCAGATAAACCACTGTCAGAAAATAGGTTATATATATTAAAAAAAAAATCAACAACCAAACAACAACAAAAACCCAGCTGTTGGTTTGAAGATTTTTTTTCATCTTAAAAATTTACGCTGCTTTTGTCACAAAGATAAAAGCCTTGGATATCACAAGAGCAAGGCATTTCTAGAAGAAATATATATATTTTTTCAACAAAAAGTGAGTAGAGATCTCATTAGCTTTTGTTCTCATAGCTTTGAATAGGATGACAAAAAATTAGATCTTTGTAGCTTGAGTAAAATAAGCATGTATATAGATGGTAATTTTTGNAGGCAGTTATTCCTCAGCACAGTGACTAGAGTTGTCATTATACGATTGTATTCTTCAAGCGTCTTGTTGGGTGCCTAGCCATATATCAATGTGTTTCAAAACTTACAACTGTACTTACCTAGCTAACAATGGAAAAGAGATAGAATAAAACTTCTAATACTTACCTTTCTTTGGGAACATATTGGTTCAAAACTAGTTGCCTGGACACTGTCAAGCAGGTAAGTGCCCTGAAAAAGTCACTGTATCTTTCTATAATTTCTAAGTTTTCTAAGCTCAAGCTGCTTTCTGAAACAGTTGATGAAAAATATGCATCCTGTAATAAGGGCTGAGGGTGAAGGATCAAGGATAATAGACTTGCATAGATGCACAGTGTATGTCTATGCCACTATATTAAATATGCTCAGCCATATTCCCTTGCACTGGNACCAATTATCTCACCTTCAGGATATGAGTAAATGCTAGCTGCAATCACAATTTTCTGTTCAAAAATGATAACATTTGTCCTATTGTAGTTTGTCTGTGAATTCAGATTCAATGTCAATAATAAAAAGAATTAATCTGTGTTGGAATTTTCATATTTTCTTATCAAACTACTTGAAAATAATAGATTAATATTAAAAACATTCATACACCTCTTTTTCACATCCTATCAAGTTTTTTTTCCATAATTATATACAGTACAGCTCATTTTCCTTAATTCTGTGTTTGACTTAAATGGAGCTTACCTTCTCCATTTTTATGTAAAATCTTCATTATTGATGTTATTATGTTTGTTTATTATGTTGGGTGAGAAACTACAAGCAAGAAAAAAGAAGTTAAACATCTCTTCAGATAAACCACTGTCAGAAAATAGGTTATATATATTAAAAAAAAAATCAACAACCAAACAACAACAAAAACCCAGCTGTTGGTTTGAAGATTTTTTTTCATCTTAAAAATTTACGCTGCTTTTGTCACAAAGATAAAAGCCTTGGATATCACAAGAGCAAGGCATTTCTAGAAGAAATATATATATTTTTTCAACAAAAAGTGAGTAGAGATCTCATTAGCTTTTGTTCTCATAGCTTTGAATAGGATGACAAAAAATTAGATCTTTGTAGCTTGAGTAAAATAAGCATGTATATAGATGGTAATTTTTGAGCATTGAAAACATGATATAATAGCAAGGTTCAATAGAATATTATTTGGTAGAAATTTGAAAGCACAGCTGAGATCTGAAAAAGTATAATAAATGGCCTTTTAAGCAAACTTACTGATCCAATAGAAATATATTTCTACATAAGAGTAATAAACAGTATGAAAAGCTGACACCAACACAGTTGGGTTTCATAGAAAAGGAGGTTCACTTTTGCTTCAAGCACACTGTGTGCTATGATGAACAAACAACATCAAAATATCCACATCCAAAGAAAGTATGAAAATGACAAATCTTCTGGATAAAAATACAGGTGGAGAAAAGGGGACCAGCTCCTCCAGTTTTTTCTGCTGCCTATGTGTTGTGAATAGCTATCAGAAAACTCAGGATCAGTAGTTCTGGACTAAAATCTGAGTCAAGTAAAGAAATCTAGAGCTAGGCATGAAGGGCCTGCAAAGAGATAGTATTTTAAATATGCCCACTTCTCTNGTACTTACCTAGCTAACAATGGAAAAGAGATAGAATAAAACTTCTAATACTTACCTTTCTTTGGGAACATATTGGTTCAAAACTAGTTGCCTGGACACTGTCAAGCAGGTAAGTGCCCTGAAAAAGTCACTGTATCTTTCTATAATTTCTAAGTTTTCTAAGCTCAAGCTGCTTTCTGAAACAGTTGATGAAAAATATGCATCCTGTAATAAGGGCTGAGGGTGAAGGATCAAGGATAATAGACTTGCATAGATGCACAGTGTATGTCTATGCCACTATATTAAATATGCTCAGCCATATTCCCTTGCACTGGACCTATCACTGAAGCCAAATAGCACAGTAGAAGTTATACTATTAGACTATTTTCATCCAAAACAGGACAGATGAATCCAAACCTCTTACTCAGAAAAGTACAGTGCTAAAGGGCATGGTAAACTCACAAATCAGTGGATTAGTGACCAAAATCATTATAGACACTACTAATTTAGCAGTAAAATTTACACAGCTCAACTGCCCAGGATCATTCCCTGGTTCTATTTAGCTGTTTTATATTAAGACTACATGGCATTGAGAAATTCAATAACACATTGTATTACTGTAAATAAATACTTTATTTCTAGTAGAACAATCTCAGAGAAACTCATCTGAGGATAATGCTCATCAAAACCAGCAGTACACCTTTCTAATGTGAGAGGGAAACAAATTTAAACACTAATATTTAATGGATTCTTAGAACAATCAGAAAACACTTAGGACAGGGAAATGGTAGGTTGAGACACCAACCAAAAGGTTTAAATCACTAAGAAAAGCATTTAAAATACAGTGTATGTTTTCCTGAGATTACCAGCAAATCTACTTCGATACAATAGAATAATGCATTGATAATACAATTGATAATGCATTGGCACAAATAATTGACACACTTTCTCTCCCCTAGTTAATTGATATTCAATGACAATACAGTGAATCCTTAAGGAATATTCACATAAATGGGGGAATCAGCATTTAAATTACTCTAAAGTTTTGCTGGGTGGATAATAAGATACTAGAAAAATAAAGAGAATAAACTCTCTTTCTTTGAGCAGAGTTTGTTAGACCAAAGATTTCATTTCCAACCTGTGAGATACCAGGTTAAGTTTTGTGTGAAGGCCTGATTATTTTGGATGATATAGCTCTAATTTAATCAAATTCCAGAGATTTTTGAATCTCACAAAGGAATTCACAGATATTCAGATATCATAAATAAAATTTAATATCACAAAATTATAAAACAATACTCACTGAGCAGGATTTGAAAATCATTTTTATCGTGGTCCCTAAGCAAATGAAACTGCTGTTCTCTGTCATAGTATATTTGCATTTCTATCTTTATGGCAGTTCCATATAACTGTTGAACATCTTGTCCAATTTAAATCAAATTTGACAGTTAAAGTGATGATCAGAAATGTCTTTGACATCTTTTAGACATCTTAATATTGAATTACACTCCACTAGAGTCAGTAGTTGTAAAGGGAATATATGAGTTTAAAGTGTAAATGACTTCACCTGGTATGACTAATCCTACCAGCCATCTAATGCAAAGACACCTTGAGGGAATGCAACTAAATATGTTATTATATCTTATAGAATCCTTTTAAGTGAAGACAATACATATAATGTATAAATCTGTCTTAAAAGAGATTGTCATACATAAAAATACATAAGAACACGATGTATGTTAAACTTCTGTGTGGGCTAATTCTTTCTTGAATGAAATCAAAACAGAAGACATAAATCCATGTGTAAAAAAGTGTCATTAATGCTGCTTTCCACAGTGAAACACATTACTAACCTTAGTGGAGCAAAATTAAGGCAGGTTTACATAATCTTTTTGTGATGGTCTTTCTCCATTGCTTTAAGATCTTTGAGCATTATACTGTTTACCAGCACTGTTTCAAATACTACATATTAAAGTATGGTCAAATAGAACTGATGTATGGATAGGTTGCACTTCCACTCTTCTTAAATGCCAGCAAAAGAATCTAGTTACAGTTAAACAAGTTGAAACCCAGAATTTGAACAAAGGCATTTGTACTTAGAATGTCAGTATGTGATACAATAAGAATGGACCATAACTTCTGAACTAAAGTAAGGGAAAATAATTCTGAAAATCAATACCCGCTGTTTGCTGTTTTACTTTTGGGAAAAATTATCCCACAACAGAGAACGTGGCATCGGTGGGATGGCTGTTGGTGTTTTGGTGTACCTTTACTATTTATACTGAATGGCAAGCCTGATCTCATCTGGAGTAGTTTAACAGTGCCTGCCAGCTATTCAGTAACATATAAGTAGTGTATCAGTCTCCATTTCCCTTGACAATTCTTTCCTTATGGAGACAGATAAAAACTTGGATGCTGATAAACTCATCTTTGTCCATACAGACAATAAAGAAAATATTGCATCACTTGATTTTGAAAGTTTGCCTCTGGAATTGCTGGTGTACTTTGTGGAAAAACTTGTGAGGCTTTAAAAAAACCCAGTATGATGTGATGGTAGCTCATAATACAGTTCATTTCAGGGAAATTGTGTGATTGGTGCAGTTCAGCTCTCCTGGAAACAGGACTAGCTTACATGTCCTGAAACTCTTGATTTTTCCCAGGCAACTACTTGACAAATTTCATATCACAAATACTCTCATGTTAGACTGAGTTTTAAATAAAAGAGAATAACCTACAATATAACTATGAGGCAGTAATTCTAATTCTTCAAAATGATTCTTTAAAAAGGAACCATGTAAAATGTTAAAAAGAAAAGCAGTGTTGCGCTGCACGATGCAAGTATAATACAAACCTTCCTGTGATGTTCTGGGTTATTTTTTTTTTATTATTATTTTCATTAGCATGCTTTACTGATGAAAGAGTCCTAGGGAATTAATCTGCATAAGTTTGATTGTATTAGTGTGATATGTTTTAATATTCCTGTATAAAATCTGTTGGTGTAATGGCTTTCTATTGTCCAAGTAACTTCATCTAATGTTTCAGACTCACACTAAGGTAATGATCCCTAAAATGAGTGGAGACCACTTACTCTTATCTTACTTGATTACCTAGATCTAACCTGACAGACCAACTCTTTTTCTTGTGCAGGAAATTGATATCTCAGTCTGTTCTATATAGATAGTATATCTTGCTTGATTTTGAGTCTTTTAAAATGCTTTCCCTGCAACATCCTGTAAATATTATTTCAGACTTATTTATGCTGTTGAACCTATTTTTCTTTCTGAATATAAATTAATTAAAGGTACAAATTTTATTATATTTATAACAGACTGTACATCTTGCTTTCTCAAAACACAGGTGAACATAAGATAATTGACCATCTTGCATTCTCAGCATTGTCTTTCCTGTGCCATTATTTTCAACATATTTAAAAATCTGTCAGAAGAGTTTTTTAAGATATGTCTAGAATGCTGAAGTGAAAGCAATGGTCATCAATATTACTGTTTTTACTAGGTTTATGTCATGTTTATTATTTTATTGGTGTCAGGATTTTGCTATTTTTTCTCTGAGCTGATGGATGCTGTTATTGATGATGTGTATTGAAATTCATCATCTGAAGTCATCCTAATTATCTCCTGTTTAAAATACTGAAAGGGCAGAAGGCTAGATCTGTTGTATTCATGCACTTCTTATTTATTATAAGACTAGAAATGGTACTCTTACATCAAGTAAAGGCAACTTCTCATCAAATTCTTTTGATCTTCTGATTTGCTAAATGACAATTCTGATCCATACTGTCAAGGGCAATTCAGCACAAAACAAATTTACAGATTACATTTGGGATGATATGTTCACATTTGATACTAGAAATAAGTTTTCCATATATCTTTAAGAGAAAAAATAGCAAAATCCATTACATAAACCTAGTAAAAACAGGTCAATAACCACTTACCAGAATTTTAAACCTGGGTTTAACATAATTCAGATCTACTCCAGCATAGAACTTGAAAACATTTCAATTAAAGGAAAAAAACTGTAAGAAAAAATGTTCAAACTTTTAAAAATCTTTGAAAAGATAGAATAATTTTAGAAGACAACTCTTTGAGGAAAGCCAAGAGTGCTGGTAGTTGCAAAGTATGTGGAGAAATACTTCTGTGATAAAAGATATTCAACAGATCTTCAGATCAGCAAAGTAAAAAAAGAGGGTTCTAGAAAAGATGGTGAGTTAACCAAAAGGAAATAATGGCTTTAGGAATTCCTGTGTAGAAAGATTCATCTACATCATATTATGTATGTCCCTTCTTCATATTGTTTAGTAGTATATATATATATATTTTGGTTAAAAATATAAAATTGTTTCAAGTTTCATATAATTGCCAAATAATATTACAAAGGGCAAAATGGAAGAAGGATTAGGTTTATACTAATTTAATTTTATTCCTTTTTAAGTAGTTAGGTTATAAGCAGTCATTAAAGGAGCAATGTTTGAAGTTTCACAAGATACGAGGGATTGGGGAATCTTTTATAAACTAATGTTTTGTTCTTTTGTTGAGAGGAAAAGAATATAGTTGAGAATGTTCATTGCATATCATTCAAACATTAATGACAAAACTGGACTTTAGAAGAGTAATAAAATGCCATTCCAAAAGACATTTAAATTATTACTGATTAAGTGATTATAGTTTCTTCAATCTGATTGTGAATTTCCATTGCCTTTATAGCTGACAAATTACAAATGTCCTAATTATTCCATTATCAGTATTTTATTAAATAGAATTTTAATAGCTTTAGAGAAGTAGGCACTACTTTACAAAGTCTTAAAGATTTTTTTCTGACAGTAGTGGAGAAGATCTTCAGAATTCTGGAATGTTGATATTTAAAAGCAAGGAGAAAAAAAAAAAAAAAAAGGCCAAAAAAACACAGTAAGATTAGAAGTAAGGATTAGAAGGAACACATTTTCATGTTGTTACAGGATCAGTAAAACATCTGGTTGTGATAGCTTTACTCCCTCTTTATATGGATGTGTCCATTGTCCAGGGAGTCTGACAGCTCCACTGCCCAGTTTGTAGATTATGGTTTTTTTTCTAGTCCATACTAGAAGGACTTTCTGTTAATTTATATTCTTTTTTCTATCTTTTTTTTTCTTTTTATTATTATTTTGTACCGGCATTTGCTAACTAGCTAATTCTCCATTCTCATTGAAAAAAATGAACTTCTGAGTAAATTCTGAGAACTTCTGACCCACTAACTTTTGAAGGTCCTTGCACTCCTTGTGTAAAGCTGCTTACTTCATCAGGTCACAATCCATTACTTTTTGTTGTGCCTAGTCTAATCTTACACAGTTTTCTTTAGAGCATTTGAAGGCAGCATATGAAATGGGCCATCTGACTGTAACCTGCTGCACACAGGGAGGATATGTGAGTGTATTCTATGTTTTGTAGTGTTATTTGGAAGGAAATTATGTTACAGGTGGGGCTGGAGGATACACTGGGGCATCACTTGCATCATAATGTAGAACAAAGCTTTCGAAGCCCATTTATTCCTTGTTCCAGGACCAAATAGTTTTCAACACAAAAGGAGAAATCTGTGTCCTGGTTTGAGTGAG
>VWZY01010676.1:56233-70512 GCA_013399075.1 Chloroceryle aenea | reverse complement strand
GGTGTTATCACTGCCAGCAGCGCACGGTGTATTTGAAAACAGGCTGCTAACTTCAAACAGTGCAGTTGATTAGAAGAACTGAGCTGAAAAGTAAAATCACTGAACAGAACGAGGTCTGTTCTCACCCAAACCAGGACATATATACTTTGTTAATTTGTATGACAAAAAGCTAATCTGAACACTCACAAAGGACCATAAAGAGAAAATGGCAGGTGGGGGAAGCCCAAATAATACCCTGGTTCAGCCCCTCCCAAGTCATCTCAGGAGTAATCATCCCATCAAAGGTCCATCCCCAAAAGGCCTCGGTCCCAATGTCCTGTTGCTACACCCACCATGATGAGTCGATGCTGGAACATCTTTCAGACAGAGGGGAAGGAACTGAAATTTGGTATGGGACCCATTATGCATCCACCCAGGATCTCAGTCTTGGCTCAGTCTTCACTGGCAACCTTGCTTACCAGACACTCAAGTGGATAAACCACAAGATGGGAACTAGGGGATCAAAGAGACTCCCACTAAAATAGAAGATCAGGTTTGTGACCACCCAAAGAACCTGAACATATATAAATCTATGAGGAGATGAATCCCAGAGTCCTGAGGGAATTGACTGATGTTGTCGCCAGGTCACACTAATATTTGAAAAGTCCTGGCAGTCAGATGAAGACTGTGATGACTGGAAAAAGGAGAACATTGCACACACTTTGAAAAAAAGAATTCTTT
This sequence comes from Chloroceryle aenea, assembly GCA_013399075.1. Lineage (NCBI taxonomy): Eukaryota > Metazoa > Chordata > Aves > Coraciiformes > Cerylidae > Chloroceryle > Chloroceryle aenea. The sequence continues at coordinate 69,792 of VWZY01010676.1, read as the reverse complement.
TACTTTTTGTAAAAGAATGACCCTAGGAATGACCAACCTGTCAGCCTCACCTCTGTGCCTGGAAAGATCCTGGAACACATACTCCTAGAAGTTATGCTAAGGCACATGGTGGACAGGAAGTTGATTTGAAACAGACAGCATGGCTTCACCATGGACAAGGCCTGCCTGATCAACCTAGTGGGTGTTGCCATCATCACCTCTATGATGAAGTGACTACATCAGTGTACAAGTAAAGAGCTATGGATGTCATCTGTTTGGACTTCTGTAAGGCCTTTCACATGGTCCCAACAACATCTTTCTCTAAATTGCAAAGACGTGGATTTGATGAATGGGCAGTGTGTAAGGAATTGGTTGGATGGTCACATCCACAGGGAATTAGTCAATGCTTAATGTCCAGAAGGTGAGGCATCACAAGTGGTGTCCCTCAGAGGTCCATACTGGGATCAGTGTTGTTCAATATCTTTATTAATAAACATTCAAGATCCTGACTGAGTGTTCCCTCAGCAAGTTTGCCGATAACGCCAAGCTGAGTGGTACAGCTGACATGCCTGAGGGACTGGATACCACCCAGAGAGACATGGATAATCTTAAGAAATGAGCCTATGTGAATTTCATGAGATTCAACAAGGCCAAGTACAAGGTCCTGCACCTGAGTAGGGCCAATCCCCAGTATCAGTACAGGCTGTGAGATGATGCAATTGAGAGCAGTCCTGCAGAGAAGGACTTGGCAGTACTGGTGGATGAAAAGCTGGACATGAGCCAGCAATTTACACTTGCAGCCCAGAGGACAACTGTATCCTTGGGAAGGTAGTTTTTCCCTTCTACTTCACTCNCATCATCACCTCTATGATGAAGTGACTACATCAGTGTACAAGTAAAGAGCTATGGATGTCATCTGTTTGGACTTCTGTAAGGCCTTTCACATGGTCCCAACAACATCTTTCTCTAAATTGCAAAGACGTGGATTTGATGAATGGGCAGTGTGTAAGGAATTGGTTGGATGGTCACATCCACAGGGAATTAGTCAATGCTTAATGTCCAGAAGGTGAGGCATCACAAGTGGTGTCCCTCAGAGGTCCATACTGGGATCAGTGTTGTTCAATATCTTTATTAATAAACATTCAAGATCCTGACTGAGTGTTCCCTCAGCAAGTTTGCCGATAACGCCAAGCTGAGTGGTACAGCTGACATGCCTGAGGGACTGGATACCACCCAGAGAGACATGGATAATCTTAAGAAATGAGCCTATGTGAATTTCATGAGATTCAACAAGGCCAAGTACAAGGTCCTGCACCTGAGTAGGGCCAATCCCCAGTATCAGTACAGGCTGTGAGATGATGCAATTGAGAGCAGTCCTGCAGAGAAGGACTTGGCAGTACTGGTGGATGAAAAGCTGGACATGAGCCAGCAATTTACACTTGCAGCCCAGAGGACAACTGTATCCTTGGGAAGGTAGTTTTTCCCTTCTACTTCACTCTGTTGAGACCCTTCCTGGAGTACTGTGTTCATCAGTACTTCATCACCAAAAAGACATGAACCTGCTGGTAGCAAGTCCAGAGGAAGGTCACAAAAATGGTCTGAGGGCTGGAATACCTCTTCTCTGAAAAAAGTCTGGAACACCTCTCCTCTGAAGAAAGCTGGAGAGTTGGGGTTGTTCAGTCTGGCAAAGAGAAGACTCCAAGGAGACCTCATTGTGTCCTTTCAGCACTTAACGGGCACCTATGATAAAGATGAGGATAATCAGGATAATCTCTTCAGCAGAGCTGGTAGTGATAGAAAAATGAGTAATTGTGTTAAAAGAGGATATATTTAAACTAGATACAAGGAAGAAGATTTGACAATGAGGGTGGTGAAACTGGAATATTTTTAATATTTGTTTTATAAAGTGACAATTAGTAATGCTAAATAAGACAAAGAGTTTGATTTGAAATTGCTATCTTAAAAGTATGATTATTTATAATAAATGTAATGGTTGTTCTAAATGTTAATTTTTCTAATTCAGCTTGGAGATAAAGGATTGTAACCAACTCCATATTAATTTACTAAGGATTAGCAAAAGGTGAATACTTGAAAGGGATTTTTCATGTGAAAGTAATAATAGAAATCAAAAGTAATTAAATATTCAGATGCAATTCTATTTTTCAGTTAATAATCCTTTACAGACTAAAAATCATCTGAATACATAATAGAATTATTCCACCTTTTTGGAAAACATTCATAAATACAGCTATTAAAAGTCAAAATCTGGCATAAATCTAGTATTTTCATCTTAAATGCATCAAATGGAATGTGACTTAAAAATGTGATTCTATATTGTGTGAGCCTTTTCCATGTCAAGACAATAACAATGTGATTGGTAATACAAAATTCATCATTGTTGATATTTGTTTTTGATTACAGTTGATACTATCACAGCATCTAGTTTTGAGCCTGGGACAATGCTCCACATCAAGCCTCATCTTACATACATTAAAAAAAAGTCTAAAGAAACCTATACTGATTCTTAGATGCAGAGATTAATGATTTTGTTAAGTCTATGATAATTGCCATATTCTCACTGATGTGTTAAAGTCCACTGGAAGTGAACAGAAGCTCCAGAAATGGATAGATTATTCAGGTCATGCCATAGGGAAAAAAAAAAAAAAAAGTCACAACACAAAGCGCAGCTCTTTCTTAGTGTTTTTTGTTTGTTTGTTTTTGGTTGGGTTTTTTTCCATTCTTTCAGATAAAAAGGTAACTTTCTTTTGAAAGTTTTGGGATTCTCTTGAACAGGTGCTAGTTTTAATTGCTTGCCCTGAGCCTTAAAAGGAGACATGACTACAAAACAAACAAACAAACACAGTTTCACAGTTACATGTTCAGAAATAAAGAGATCCCACCTGAGGTAATAAGTCAATGGTTCCAACAATCCACCAAAACTTGTGAATAACCAGACCATCTCTGTTTTTCATTGCCTTCAATGAGAAGTGCTAGAGGAAGATCTTTTTGTTAATTGCCTTTGATTTCCAGAAAACAGGTAACAGATTTTTGCTGGAGTTACAAGTAAGTCCACTGTGGATTTTTTCCTGTCTTCAATGAATGTCAGAGATCAGTCTTTCTATTGAGAAACTACAAACTGACGAACCAGAATTTTGACATCTTTTATTGTCAAAACTGCAAGATGCTCTACCTTTAAATATTAACATTAGAAAATTCACTTTCTCTTCCCTCTGCCCTTGTTTTACAAGAAAATCAAAATATTCTACTTTAGGAGCTACAGTTGTCTTCAATACCTGTAAATGATTCACTCAGGGCAAACAAGAAGTCCCACGTGTGCCATTCTTGCATCTATCTGCTTCAGGTAATCCTCTGGGTTAATGTTATCTACTTTCTTTTTCTTCTCTTCTTGCTTCTGATGTTGCTGTCACGTATAACAACTGTGTCTCCCCAGGGCAGGACCACATTCAGAACAATATCCTCATGGATTTATTCCATGACTCTAGATTTTTGCATATTTAAATTGTCCTGTTCTTCAGAAGCTTCAGATGTTTCTCATGTCCTGGTGCAATCAGCAAAATAACCAACACTCCACACAAAAATAGTATAAAAATAATATAACTTTTTTTTTTCTTCAGTTAGCATAGTTTTATTCATAACAAAATCTCTGACATGATGAAGTGTGTTGGTTTTTCTAATTTCAGTAATCTTAAAATGTAAATAAGGAATATTTATTTGTTTTTACCTTCTTTGATTTCTTTTTAGCTGCTTTGTAGTATATTGTTTTGTTCTAACTTGATTAGGTATTATGGCAGTGTATTTTAAATGCAGACATCTGTTACAAAAAATTGTAACCACAGTAATGTTCAAAATTTTGACATTACTTAATCAAACTTTTTTTAAAAATATATTTTATTTTATTTTTAAATCTTCTTTACTGGGAAATTTCTCATTTTTATTTAGAGTAAGTCTTATTATCTAATGCTGTTATTTCCGTTCAAGATGGAATTGTTTCTGGTTCAGTTTCAGCTATACGTCAATGCAAGTGCATGACTGAGGCAAAAGGGCGTCTTCACATGCCTTAAAATTTCTTGGAATTCTGAGCCAGTTCATGTGATCACAAGCAGAATTGTGACTTCCTGACATCATGTTTTATGTATTTGAAACATGCTATATTTCTTTATATTCCTGTCACTATTATGTATATTTATATGACCATCAATAAGAGAAGATGTAGAAAAATATATATGTTCTTCTCATCTGTATTCTCTTGTCAGGAAAGGAAACGGGATTGTTACTTCCTGAAGATGTGCCAAAGTATTTGGCATGAAAGTGGCAGACACTGTACCCTTTTGTACCTGTCGGAGGTCTGTGCATGACTTGTATATCACATTGTGATATCTAAGTCTTTTGCTATGGAAATAGTCAATATACATGAGGAAACTAAGGAAAGAAAGAAGAGGATGCAGCAGAGAGAAGAAAGCAAAATCCCAAGACTAGAGGGTTACAGACCAAGTAACAGAGTTTTCTATTTCTCATATATTTATAGTATGACTGCTGGTAGACTGCTGGTTACTGAGACACTTTTTATCATTTACCATCAGTCTTGGATAACAGAGGGGGTTATGGTTGACAGGAAATTGACAAATGTGATGCCCATTTAAAGATGGGGAAAGACTTTTTTCAAGGGCTTGTAGTGATAGGACAAGGAGTAATGGCTTCTAACTGGAAGAGGTTAGATTTAAATTAGAAAGTAGGAGGACGTTCTTCATTCTGAGGATGGTGAGACACTGGAATAGATTGCCCTGGGAAATTGTGGATACTCCATCATTGGATGTATTCAAGACCAGGTTGAATAGGTCTTTGAGCAACCTTGTCTAATGGGAGGTGTGCCTGCCTATGGCACAGGGGTTGGAACTAGATGGCCTTTAAGGTGCCTTCCAACCCAAACCATTCTGTGATTTTGGTTTCTCTTTTAGGCAAGAACAGACTTTAGAGCTTCAGAATTAGTTGTGTAGTAGCATATTCCTTGCTGACACCTGAACTTGTATTTTAATTTTGTTGGAATGTTTGCCAGGAAATTTTGTTACAATAAATCCCTATATTGGGTATCTACTGCTGTCTGTTTCTGGGTGCCTCCATGACAGATAATAATGAGGACTATACCAGAGTCAAAGTTTTCTTTTCAGACCTTTAATCCAGGGCCCAGTGAAGCAGCAGACTTCCCTAAGAAATGTGTTCAGTGTGTATATTAGGCCTTCTGTTTCCTTCAGAGGGGAGTCTTACAACAATAACCTGTTTGTTGTTTTTTTTTTTTTCTTTATGAAACCAGGTTTGATGACCAGGTTTGATGCAGGGCATTTGCTGACTTAACTTTGGTGACCCTTCTGACCTGGATGAACTATCGTCCTCATCATTGTTTGGCTCCACTTGCATGGCCTTGTACTTATGATATATGTATGATTACTCACAGACAACAACAGTGGACTTACACTACATACAGTTCCAATGTGTTTCATTAATGAATTATTTGTTATAGATGTAGTAAGTGTAATTGTAGTTGTATGCATTATAACAGGCATTTTTTCAATCTAAGGGAAAATTTATGTCCATTGGACACTAGTTATATAATTAGTTTGATTTAGTGTTTGAAATGTTTTATGTGAGTTCTAGTGCCATAAACTGAATTGCATTAGGGATAAGTCTGGTCTTTTATTTGAACCACATCACCTCATCAGAGCCTCAGCAGCTGTGTAAACTGAATTACATGACGCTATCTGGGAATTAAGGCACAGTAATTACCTTGAACACTGGTAGCAGGCATCCCAAAATACAGATTAAGGTTGTCATTTTCCACTTTGTCTCCAAAACTGTTTGCCAGTATCATCAGTTGTATGTAATTAAATCTGCTAATCTGTAAAGGGTACTTTGAAAGTAATCTAAATTTAGAAAAAAATAATGGGGTTTAATATGCAAATTGTTGACTTGTAGTTTCACATCTAGCTTCCTTTTAATGAAACCCTTCAATATGGAGGAGCATATTAGATGCAGGATGCTTTCTGATGAAACAGAATATCTGAGTCATTATGGAAAAGAGTTTGAATGGTTGCATTTCCACCAGTGGGCTGATTAGTCTCTATTCACACAAGTCTCTCAGCATCTCATTACTACTTTTTAAAATAACAGAAAAATTAACTCTCAGTCATGAAGGAAATTCATAAAACACTAAAGGAAGAGAGGTTTTTTACTTCTTTCTGGCTAAACTTCTGTTACGAAAAGATTTTAGTAACAACATCAAGTCTCAGAAAAGACAGTATTGTCTTTGTTGCCCAGATGTAAAGGTGTTATGTAAAACTTTAATGCTCTGATGTGTAGCCTTTTCATATGAAATATAGGTCACTAGATTAATGTATATTGTCATAAGGAAATTCTTACCTCCTGATGGTTAGAGATAATTCAAAACAATCAATATAATAATATAGCATTATTTCCCAGTTATTTTATTAACAGTAAGCATCCTTGTGGGATATTCATCATGATTCTTGGAAACTCTTATATGTGGACAGTTGTCCTATGAATATTTACATATGAGAGGGAGCCAAATGTCATGTTCCACCTGCTTCAAAACACAATCAGAATGGAAGATTTAGCAGAAAAAGTACTATAGCTTTGGCACCAAAAGTGCTGGATATCAAAATTACTAAGTCCATTTGTCGACAATATTTTTCAATATAAAATGAGACTACTTCCTGTTCTAATTTACAAGCTCAATAAAAGCATGATTCTATGTCAAAAGTCATTAATGAAAAATCTAAGTATGTTTAATGAATATTAACTGAATATTCCACTGAGACATTCTGTTGAGAAATCTCTGACACAGAGTGTATGAGCTTTTGGGTCCTCGCCTCCTGTGATGTTCATACCTCTTCTTTATTTTTATTACTAGGAGTTACAAATTAAAAACAATTTACAATAACAAAGTAATTATTTGAAAGAATTACACAGCATTCTACAATATTATACACGTCTGAACTCTTTGCTCCAATTATCATGGTGAATTGTTATGCAAAGACATGGAAAGTTTCTATATTCTTTATAGATCAGGTAAGGAGCTTATCTATGTGGGATCTCTTAAGTATATTTGATCTACAAATTTTTGTCTTTCCAGCTTTTCTACTAACTGCCTTCTGTCATTTTCTCATAATTATTCTTCACATTTTTAGTCTCCCAGTCAGTAATGACTTGCTCTTTAAGCAACTTTTCCATTTTGAAGGACTGTTCTTTGATCATGGAAATTCATTATTTCACAGCTTTGTCCTTTGTAATATCAAACCAATTCGAATTCAGAATTTGAGTTTCTTAAAATAAATTGCTGGATTATTAAGTTGTCAAATACTGTCAAAATGACTGCATTGGGTTTATGTGGCAAGGTAAGGGCAGGCTTGTTTCCTGCTACTAACGAATCTGTGCTTTCTAGTCAAGTTACTGCTAAAACTGGAAAGTCTACTGGTGTTTAAAATTGCTGGATCAGTGCTGCATTGCATGGAGATGTTTGAAGATATAAAATTCTGTGTAAAAATCGCATGAGCATTAACTGACTACATTCTCTTTCCCTTCTCACAGCCTTCACTGTGGTGGGTGGCAGTACGCTACAGCACAGGGGACTGAATTGACATTGCCAGCAGATCTTAAACAGTGTTAAGTGACTTTTTTAACAGGAGAAAATGGCAACGAGTACTGTTGACTTCATCAACTGGCTTGATCAAAAGTAAATCCTGTGTGATTGTAAATTATTATAAAATGATTGGGCATTCTGGCAGAGGTGAACAGTCATAAGACATAAACTCATCAGTAGTTTTTATTGTAACTTTTTTTTTCTAATTTTGTTCTGCTTTCTTCATGGTTTGTCAATTGGGATTTTACTGACCCTGCTACTGAGAAGTTATCGCATTTAATATAGCATCAACTGATATTAAGCCTTTAGAGAAGGAGAAATGAGGATACAAGAAAAGGATGATAAACTACAATGTTTTATCATTGTTTTTTCTTATAGCTGTTTTCATTCCTATACCTAGCACACTTTTAATAAGATGAATCCTGATCTTGCAACATCTTTCTTACAAGTGAAATCTTCACTTTGATGTTAAATTTCAATAAATAGATAGACTTTCTATGGAACAGTTTGCAAGTATTTCCAAATAGTCCACAAGTCTTTGGTCATAAAGAAATTTTTTCATATCTATAATATTATAATTAATCTTTCATTCCAAGATAAAGAATGCATTTGTATTTACTGAAGTTCCTTTTTGTTTATGCAAATCCATGCAATTTTAAGATACTAAAAAGTTAAAATAATAGTTGGGTTTGTTTGTTTGTTTTATTTTTATTTTATTTTTGTTTTGGTTTGGTTGGTTTGGTTTGGTTTGGTTTTGTTTTTCTGGGAAGAAGCATTGTATTTGTAAAAAAGGAACCTACTAAATTTACTTCTACCTTTTCTACTTTAGAAGAATTGTGAATTATTAAACCTTGATATTCAATATTGCTCCCGATTCCCTATCATCTGTTTGCTACTTGTTGGTACTGACGAGTCACACATGTAATAATTTACGTTTAGCATTACAGACTCTCCAATTAACAGATTGGATGATCATAAACAATGTATTATGACACCTTCATGTCATCAAACAGCAGAAGGATAAAGTCTATAACAAAGAAAGCTTCTCAAATATGAGGTCTTTAACAACTGGCAAATTTTAAAAGACAGAAATAACTATAAAATTTAAAAGCAAATTAAGTAATATTCATAATGTACTTTTAAAGGGTGACTAAACTTCTTATTAAAAATATTTTAAATTAGATATTTCAAATAATTTAGTCCTTTCTCCATTAGGTCTTCCACACACTGCCTGAAACAAATCTTCAGAAGTAAAACCAAAGCAGATGCTTGTTCTATGTAAATGGAAAATGCAATCCTTCTGTTGCCCCAGAAGACACACAAATGTTACATTTATTTGCCACAAAAAACATACAGATATAATGTTAAAAATGCTACAATGTAATTTTTATTTCCTCTTTCATATTATTATTTTTACTCAAAGATTATAAATTCATAGGAGGAAAGAGCAAACCAACAGGAAACCAAAGACAAAGCAACAGCTATTTATTTGCAATTACAGCAGCTAAGCCATGCAAGGTACATCTGCTGATATGTAAGATATCAACCGATTTCTTTCATTCCTGTTTTAGAAAGAGAAAAAGTCAGGTATAAATAAACCAAGTGCTGGTGTTGCTGCTTTCAAGGAGGAGTGAAAATTGTCAAAGTGCTAATCAAAAAGGAAGAGAGAGACACAACCATAATATTATGGTTTAATCATCCTAACATCTGCTGGAGAAGAAACATGGTGAGGTGTAGGTAATCCAGGAGACTCCTGGAATGTATTGAGGATAACTTATTAAGACTGCAAGACCACTATATGATACTGGACCAGATTGTTACCAATGCAACTGAGATAATCAGTGATGCCAAGATTAGAAGCAGCCTGAGCTGCAGTGATCATATACTGGTGGAGTTCACAGTCCTGAGGGATGTGGACCAGGCAGAGTGAAGTCAGGACTATGAATTTCAGTAAAGCAAACCAGCTCTTCAAGGAGTTAGTCAATAGGACCCCCTGGGAAACAGCCCTTTGAGACAAGGAAGCAGAGCAGAGCTGGTAGATCTTTAAGGAAGTGTTCCATAAAGAGCAAGAGCTCTCAATCCCTAGCTCTCAATCCCTAGAAATTAGGCAAGGAAGGCAAGAGATTGTCATGGCTGAGTCAAGACCTGCTGGTAAAACTAAAGGGCAGGAAGGAAATATGCAGGCAGTGGAAGCAGGGAGATACCCTGATAAGAATATAGGAAGAGTGCCCAATTGTGTAGGGACTGGGTCAAGAAGGCCAACGTATGTCTGAGATTAAATTCTTGAGGGATGAAAATGACAAGAAGGGCTTCTATAGGTATGTCAGTCGGAAAATGGTGACCAGTGAATATGCACCCCTCTCTAGTTAATATGACTAGCAAACTGGTAACAACAGATGAGAAGAAGGCTGAGACACTCCACAACTTTTTTGCCTCAGTCTTCACTGTCAGTCTCTGTTTCCATACCTTTCAAGAAGCTGGATCACAACACTGGGACTGGGGAAGCAAAGCACCTCCCACTGTAAGATCCACTTTTGTCTCATCCAACTTGGTGGGTGACAGGGGAAGTGAATCTTTGTAAGCCCCTGAAAAGAGCACTGACATAACAGCTGAGCCCTGCTCAGCAGGGCCAGAGAGTCAGTGGAGTCATGACAGTAGCTCAGAGGAACAACACCAAAAAAAAAATTGATATTCACTGGCAGTAATTAATAAACTTTGACAAATAAAATTATTTGACACAGAAGTTATTTCTTATCAACTGCTTTAGACTAAAACCAGGTTACATTTATCAACAACAACAACAAAACAAACGTAAAAAAAAAAAGTCAAGAAATAGAAAGAAAAGGAGAGATAGATATCACCACCCTTTGATCCCTCAATGACAATGACAGATAGGGCAGTCCTCAGGTGATGGGTGCCCACAGGGTGACTCATCAAGTAGCTCTTGATCTTTTGTGCAGGTGCCAGTGTTGGGGGTGGGTCTTTCAGGTTGTAGTGAGCCCCTTCCTCAAATAAACTCTGCATGACCATTGTTTACTTGGCACAACAAAGCACAGAACTGCTAGTAGCTTTCTACAATGGACTGACTACATCAGTGAACAAGGGAAGAGCAATAGATGTCATCTACCTGGACTTCTGCAAGACCTTTGACACAGTCCCCCACAGTATTCTTGTCTCTATATTCAAGAGATATAGTTTGATGGATGGACTGTTTAATGAGTAAGAAATTGTCTTGGTGGTCGCATCCAGAGGGTAGTGGTCAATAGGTTGATGTCCAGATGGAGATGGGTGACAACTGGTGACCCGCAGGGGTCCATACCAGGATCAGTGTTGTTCAATATCTTATGCAATGGCTGTGGGATTGAGTATACACTCATCAAGTTTGCAGATAACACCAAACTACGTGGTGTGGCTGACACACCTGAGGGATGAGATGCCAGGCAGAGGGAACTGGACAAAACTGAAAACTAGTCCTGTGTGAACATCATGAAGTTCAACAAGGACAAAGTCATGCACCTGTGTGAGGGCAACCCCCAGTATCACTACAGGCTGGGGGGTAATGGGATTGTAGATGAGGACTTGGAGGCACTAGGGGATGAAAAGCTGGACTTAGACCAGCAATGTGCAGTCAGAGCTCAGAGGGCTAACTATATCTTGGGCTTAATATAAAAAAGTATGGCCAGCAGGTTGAGAGAAGTGATTTTATCCCTCAAGTCTACTCTAATGAGAACCCATCTGGAGTACTGTCTCCAGTTCTGGCATCCTCATTACAGGAAAGACATGAACCTGTTGAGGCAGTGACAGTCCAGAGAGGGCCACAAAAATGATCATGAAGGCTATTAAGAAAGATTGAGTGTTGGGGTATTCATACTAGGGAATAGGAAGCTTCAGGGAGATCTTATTGCAGCCTTTCAGTACTTAAAGGGGGCATATAAAAAAGATGGGGAGAGACCCTTTAATAGGGTTTGTTGCAAGAGGACAAGGAATAATGGTTTTAAACTAAAAGAGAGGAGCTTCAGACTGGATATATTTTTTTTATCATAAGGGTGGTGAAACACTGCAACAGGATACTCAGGGAAAGGGTAGATGCCCCATCCCTGGAAACATTCAAGATCAGGTGGAACAAGGCTCTGAGCAACCTGATCTAGTTGAGGATGTCTTTGCTTACTACAGGGTTGTTGAAGTAGATGACTTATAATGGAGTCTTTCAACCCAAACCATTCCATTTCTATGTTTTTATGTCTTGCTATGATTGACTACTTGAAACTATTAACTCTATCACTGTTTATTAATTCATTAAATCTCTTCCCCATACCCCATACTTTTTTTTTTTTCCTACCAGTGTCTGTCTTCTTGAAAAGAAGATAGGATTTTGAGAAAAGAGGAAGAATGTATAAATACTATATTTCACCTGATAAGAAAACAGTTTAAACTTGCCATATGCCTCCTTACCCCACTTTGTGCTTGAGGAATTGTCAACTTCGAGATAAAGGACATTGAAATGACACCAGAAAAAAGGGAGAAAAGCATTAATGAGTTTTCATAGATAAAACTGTCAAGCATTTTATTATCAGAAGGTTTTTATTTATTATTATTTAGATTATTAAGACTACTTGACTATGAAAATTATTTATTTTAATAGTAAATTCTTGACCTCACAAGTGTAAGTTCCTTCTTGGTCATCTAAATATCTGAACCCTGAAAATAGTAACTGTATAAAATACTTTCCAGGTACCTTGTATTTATACCATAATCATTACCCTTATGAAAGAAGCAGCAAGTGGTCATTTCTCCATTCTATGCAGAGAAAAATATGACATAACAAAGTTATATATATATATCAAGTAGACATTGAAAGAAATGGCTCGATCACCCTGTACTGCTCCACTATTGTATATTGTAAACATTTCCCTTGAAGTGTACAGGCATAGTAGTTTATCAAAAATATTCCCCAAATAAGCTTAAATAAAGAAAAAATATAAGAATTCCTCCACTTATGGTAGAGTCTGGAAATGTCTTAAAACTTGCACTACATTCTGCCTTAAGAAACATTTTTCCTGAAAATTATATGGAGTATCTCTTAAGCCTTTGGGAACTGTCAAGGAACTAGAAATCTTATTAAATGAAGTCTCCCTCATTTAGTTTTTCTGTGATATCATGAGTAGCTGTGGAGTTATTGTATCATTGCCATTATACAGAATAGTGATACCCTGTGTGTTACTGACTTGTTCTTTTAAAAGACCCCTCTACAGTTGAAATGTGCTACTTCACTTTCTCATATGAGTGATTAGGTGACATTAATCTGAAAACCAAATCCATAAAATTTCCTTAGGTTATTCTTTGACATTTTTTGTACCTGATGTAAAGAAAAGGAAAACTTTTTTTTTTTTCCCTTATGGTTTTAAATTAATTCTACATTCTTTAAAAATATCATTCCGTGTTAGTTGCTTGGTGGGGCTGGGGGGCAGGCAAGAGTGTTCATATTCATTTATGACCCAACAAAAAAAACCCTGTAAATCCTAGGTCTGAGTCAACTGCCTTGCACCATGTTGTGTGGTAAGCATCACTGAATAAGATTCAGCTGGATTTAGAATGCCTTGGTGATTTACAGTATAACTATAATATCTTCTTTGATGAAAAAATATGTTATAAGAAATTCCCTCCATCTATGCTCCCTGCTTGCTTTCCTCATGTTTCTGTTCGCTGTTACATCCATTGTGAGGCACAACTCTCTAGGGGATAGCAATGCAACCTAAAGATTAAAATGAAGGACCATGCACTTCTCTCTGGAAAAAAACCCAAACCAACAATCAAAAAAAACCCCAAACAAACAAACAAAACAAAAACCCAAACAAACAAATGTCTTTTTTTTTTTTTTTTTTAAAAAAAAACTTTTTAAGGGTCCCGG
>VWZY01010676.1:7756-46170 GCA_013399075.1 Chloroceryle aenea | reverse complement strand
AGCTAATGGGATATTCAATACCATACTGACATCATGCTTGCTATATAAGGGCAGGGGGTGAGCCAGGCAGGATGTGGGTCTCTGGCACAGCACAGTCAGTGAAGATTTAGGCACTTTGGTGCATTCTATATCACTTGCTTTTTATATTGTTTCATTACTATTGATGCTATTATTGTAATTTCTTCTCTTGCGTTGTTCTATTAAATTCTCCTTATCTCAACCCACCGAGTTTTTTTTTTCCTCCCTATTCTCCTTCCCATCCCAACAAGGGTGGTGGCAGTGAGTGAGTGGCCACATGGTGCTCAGTTCCTGACTGTGTCTGAACCAAGATACCCAGAAAGCCAGTTGTACCCTGGGCTGCATCAAAAGGAGTATGATTCTCCCCCTGTATTCTGCCCAGTGAGACCCCACCTGGAGCAATACANATTTTTTTTTTAATTTTATCTTTTCATATCAATGTTTTCTCACTTGAGTCCTTGATCTAACAACGATCGCAGTCCTATCATTCTGTAATTTTGACCTTACTTATCTCTGTACAGATGATCTCACAGCTTTGTCTCAGCAGTCTGAATCAAAGTTACAGAGCTGAGGAGTATCAAAGCTGGCTCCCTGTACAAGGGCAGCTAAACCCTTTAGGGGAGAAATTACAGCAGGGGCTGCAGAGAGAGGGTCAGAGTGTTTGACTTTAGATGTTATAGCTTAAGAAGGATGCGAGCAAATTGTAAAGAGACAAGCAAAGGATGAGAATGACCAGAACTATAGGATCTACAGAAAAATGATTAAAGTGAGGGAAGAGAAGGGGGTGGGAGGGAAGAGAAAGAAGAGGTAGCACAAGAGACTTCTAATATAAAGACATCTATAAAACGGAGACAGTGGTGTGAGAAGAATTAATGGGCTAAAATAATACATAAGGGAATTTCAACAGATTTATGGAAAATCCTCCTACCAGTACAAGTAGCTAAGCATTGCACTGGGGGGAATACTAGTCCATAAAATGTCTGAAAATGTGTTCACTACAGTATTCAACTAATAGTCACTGATAACCTCCTATCTCTAGAATTTATTCCATAGAATAGGAGTAGTTCCTAAGAAAAATCTGCCTCTTAAAATATGTTGCTTATGCACTTGCAAAGATATTCATTGTGTCAGAAAGGCCAAGCTGTCAATCTTTAACTTGTATCTTCTGGAGGTCTCCTAAATATCTTGGAAACAAGCCACAATGTGTCATGAACATAATTTTATGGTAACTAGTATAGAAAGTACAAAACATCTTTGAGGTTTTTTTTGGTGGTCTGTACTTCTGTATTTCATTGAAGTTTCTTCAACACTCTAGGCTTCTTTCCCAGGTATACCACATTTCTGTAACCTAGCCAAGAGATTGATGAGAGTGTGAATAACCAAGGCCAGCTCATCGTATGCTGGAGTCTTTTAGCCAGCTGGAAATGCTAGGAAATGCTTTTTTACTGATGCTACTGCACAAACTTACTGTTGGTAAAGAACTTTGGAGTACACATAAACTTCAATCAGAAATTTTGTGTTAACTCTTTGAGCACTGGAAACTATAGTTGTGCTGCATATTCTTCAAATTGTTACCTGTGGAGAATGAAGGACACTGTTGGATGAAAAATTGTACATGAACCAGCAATGTGCACATGTATACCAGTGACCTGGGTTCAACATGGATAGTGTTAATTTTCACCAGAAGCTGGGAGAGGCCACAGCCAGGATAGACAACTGGACAAGCTAATGGGATATTCAATACCATACTGACATCATGCTTGCTATATAAGGGCAGGGGGTGAGCCAGGCAGGATGTGGGTCTCTGGCACAGCACAGTCAGTGAAGATTTAGGCACTTTGGTGCATTCTATATCACTTGCTTTTTATATTGTTTCATTACTATTGATGCTATTATTGTAATTTCTTCTCTTGCGTTGTTCTATTAAATTCTCCTTATCTCAACCCACCGAGTTTTTTTTTTCCTCCCTATTCTCCTTCCCATCCCAACAAGGGTGGTGGCAGTGAGTGAGTGGCCACATGGTGCTCAGTTCCTGACTGTGTCTGAACCAAGATACCCAGAAAGCCAGTTGTACCCTGGGCTGCATCAAAAGGAGTATGATTCTCCCCCTGTATTCTGCCCAGTGAGACCCCACCTGGAGCAATACATCCAGTTCTGGGGTCCCCAGTACAGGAAAGAAAAGGATCTCTTAGAGCAGGTACAAAGGAGGGCCACAAAAGTTATCAGAGGGATGGAACAACTTTCCTATGAGGAAAAGTTGAGAAAGTAGATCTTGTTCAGCCTGGAGAAAAGGCTCCAGAGAGACATTTTAATACTTAAGGGGTGCTTGTGAGAAAGATGAGAAGGACTTTTTAAGAAGGCCTGTAGTGGTGTCAGACAAGGTGTCAGAGGTGGTGTCAAAGACTGTGCATTGTTTGTCTCAACATTGCTGCACCAAAGTATCAAAACTATCAAAGCACAGCNATACTGACATCATGCTTGCTATATAAGGGCAGGGGGTGAGCCAGGCAGGATGTGGGTCTCTGGCACAGCACAGTCAGTGAAGATTTAGGCACTTTGGTGCATTCTATATCACTTGCTTTTTATATTGTTTCATTACTATTGATGCTATTATTGTAATTTCTTCTCTTGCGTTGTTCTATTAAATTCTCCTTATCTCAACCCACCGAGTTTTTTTTTTCCTCCCTATTCTCCTTCCCATCCCAACAAGGGTGGTGGCAGTGAGTGAGTGGCCACATGGTGCTCAGTTCCTGACTGTGTCTGAACCAAGATACCCAGAAAGCCAGTTGTACCCTGGGCTGCATCAAAAGGAGTATGATTCTCCCCCTGTATTCTGCCCAGTGAGACCCCACCTGGAGCAATACATCCAGTTCTGGGGTCCCCAGTACAGGAAAGAAAAGGATCTCTTAGAGCAGGTACAAAGGAGGGCCACAAAAGTTATCAGAGGGATGGAACAACTTTCCTATGAGGAAAAGTTGAGAAAGTAGATCTTGTTCAGCCTGGAGAAAAGGCTCCAGAGAGACATTTTAATACTTAAGGGGTGCTTGTGAGAAAGATGAGAAGGACTTTTTAAGAAGGCCTGTAGTGGTGTCAGACAAGGTGTCAGAGGTGGTGTCAAAGACTGTGCATTGTTTGTCTCAACATTGCTGCACCAAAGTATCAAAACTATCAAAGCACAGCCTGAGTGACAACTGAACCACACAGTTAGATGTTTCTGTTTTCTTACAAACTTGCTAAAATTGAGGTTAGAAGTTCCTGTTTTCTTCTGAGAACCACAACCTAACCCCTTGGTCATGTGCCCAGAACCAGGGCTTGGAAGACCAAGGGATCCAGGGATCCCTGAAGACCCTCCAGAGATGGTATTGGGCATATACCTACTACTGCCAGGTGGTAGGTGTGGTCATGCAAAACAGCTCCTGGAATATGCTGAGTAGTTTTTAGAATAGAGATGAATATTCAACAGTACAACCAAATAAAAGATCAGGAACAACCAACATCAACGGGAATGTTCTCACACCAGACTTGAACACAAATTGGACTGACTGGATGCCACAAATCCATGGCGGTAGCTACTGNTTTTTATATTGTTTCATTACTATTGATGCTATTATTGTAATTTCTTCTCTTGCGTTGTTCTATTAAATTCTCCTTATCTCAACCCACCGAGTTTTTTTTTTCCTCCCTATTCTCCTTCCCATCCCAACAAGGGTGGTGGCAGTGAGTGAGTGGCCACATGGTGCTCAGTTCCTGACTGTGTCTGAACCAAGATACCCAGAAAGCCAGTTGTACCCTGGGCTGCATCAAAAGGAGTATGATTCTCCCCCTCTATTCTGCCCAGTGAGACCCCACCTGGAGCAATACATCCAGTTCTGGGGTCCCCAGTACAGGAAAGAAAAGGATCTCTTAGAGCAGGTACAAAGGAGGGCCACAAAAGTTATCAGAGGGATGGAACAACTTTCCTATGAGGAAAAGTTGAGAAAGTAGATCTTGTTCAGCCTGGAGAAAAGGCTCCAGAGAGACATTTTAATACTTAAGGGGTGCTTGTGAGAAAGATGAGAAGGACTTTTTAAGAAGGCCTGTAGTGGTGTCAGACAAGGTGTCAGAGGTGGTGTCAAAGACTGTGCATTGTTTGTCTCAACATTGCTGCACCAAAGTATCAAAACTATCAAAGCACAGCCTGAGTGACAACTGAACCACACAGTTAGATGTTTCTGTTTTCTTACAAACTTGCTAAAATTGAGGTTAGAAGTTCCTGTTTTCTTCTGAGAACCACAACCTAACCCCTTGGTCATGTGCCCAGAACCAGGGCTTGGAAGACCAAGGGATCCAGGGATCCCTGAAGACCCTCCAGAGATGGTATTGGGCATATACCTACTACTGCCAGGTGGTAGGTGTGGTCATGCAAAACAGCTCCTGGAATATGCTGAGTAGTTTTTAGAATAGAGATGAATATTCAACAGTACAACCAAATAAAAGATCAGGAACAACCAACATCAACGGGAATGTTCTCACACCAGACTTGAACACAAATTGGACTGACTGGATGCCACAAATCCATGGCGGTAGCTACTGTAACTGACCCTTTTCTTCCTTTCTTTCCTTTCTCTATCTGTCTTCACTTTGTGAACTTGTTGTTGGGCAAATAAAGTCACTTGGCACTTGACTTTGTTTTGAGTCTTAATTCTGTTCCTGAGAATACGATCAAAACCTTTCTCTGGTCTATAACCGTCGCTTGACTCAAGGGACAACAATTTCAAACTGAAAGATGGTAGGTTTAGATTGGACATAATGAAGACATCTTTTTTTATGAGGATGGTGAAACACTGGAATAGGTTGCTCAGAAAAGTTGTGCATGCCCCCTCCCTAGAGGGGGGTGAGGCTGGATGGAGCTTTGTGCAACCTAGTCTACTGAAAGATGCCCCTGCCTGTGGCAGAGAGCTTGGGCTAGATGAAGTTTAAAGGTCCTTTCTGACCCAAATCATTCTATGATTCTGTGATTCTATGAATTTTATTATTGCTGAAGGCATGGGGCTCTTTCTCTTTTTCCTTCTGTCATGTGGTCTTCCAGAAGAGCTAGATGCATTATGCTCCTTCACTAAGAAACATTTTCAATGTTCAGTACTGCTGTATATCCACACTAACGTTCTGGAAATGAAATGTATGCCTGTCCTCCTCTTTCAGAATTGAATGTGTGCCGTCGGTACAAATTCAGTTAAAAATGACATAAGATCAGGTTAGCTGTGTCAATCACTAAAAGCACTATTTCAAGACTGTGATTTTACTGTGAATTTCAAACAGTCCTGTTTATGTTATGATTTTTTTGAAGATTTTTTGTGCTTTACTATAAACATTACAGTAGCATTAGAAATAAATTCAAACACAAAATAGCCCTTTCAGAGTTAAATTATAATCAAGGAATATGAGTGTTATTCTTACACCAGAGTTAACACTTAGCAAGTCAGACAGTTAGCCTCTAATCTGAAATAAAAGAGTAATGTTCAATTTCTCTGCCTTCAGACAGAAGTTAAAGTTGAAAGAAAAATAATAACTGATATATTCAAGTTTAAATTAAAAATAGTCTTTAAATAGTTGAGTAATCCAAAACTAGTTAAATCAAAGAGTAATCCCATTTCCAATTTACATTTTCTTGACAAATGAGTTTTATCTTCCTCACAATAACAACTGCCTTGGGGAATACTGTTGGAAGAAAAATGAATGAGAACTTCCTTGTTTGGAAAGAGACATGGTCATTTTGAGTTTCAGTAACAANTCTGAGAACCACAACCTAACCCCTTGGTCATGTGCCCAGAACCAGGGCTTGGAAGACCAAGGGATCCAGGGATCCCTGAAGACCCTCCAGAGATGGTATTGGGCATATACCTACTACTGCCAGGTGGTAGGTGTGGTCATGCAAAACAGCTCCTGGAATATGCTGAGTAGTTTTTAGAATAGAGATGAATATTCAACAGTACAACCAAATAAAAGATCAGGAACAACCAACATCAACGGGAATGTTCTCACACCAGACTTGAACACAAATTGGACTGACTGGATGCCACAAATCCATGGCGGTAGCTACTGTAACTGACCCTTTTCTTCCTTTCTTTCCTTTCTCTATCTGTCTTCACTTTGTGAACTTGTTGTTGGGCAAATAAAGTCACTTGGCACTTGACTTTGTTTTGAGTCTTAATTCTGTTCCTGAGAATACGATCAAAACCTTTCTCTGGTCTATAACCGTCGCTTGACTCAAGGGACAACAATTTCAAACTGAAAGATGGTAGGTTTAGATTGGACATAATGAAGACATCTTTTTTTATGAGGATGGTGAAACACTGGAATAGGTTGCTCAGAAAAGTTGTGCATGCCCCCTCCCTAGAGGGGGGTGAGGCTGGATGGAGCTTTGTGCAACCTAGTCTACTGAAAGATGCCCCTGCCTGTGGCAGAGAGCTTGGGCTAGATGAAGTTTAAAGGTCCTTTCTGACCCAAATCATTCTATGATTCTGTGATTCTATGAATTTTATTATTGCTGAAGGCATGGGGCTCTTTCTCTTTTTCCTTCTGTCATGTGGTCTTCCAGAAGAGCTAGATGCATTATGCTCCTTCACTAAGAAACATTTTCAATGTTCAGTACTGCTGTATATCCACACTAACGTTCTGGAAATGAAATGTATGCCTGTCCTCCTCTTTCAGAATTGAATGTGTGCCGTCGGTACAAATTCAGTTAAAAATGACATAAGATCAGGTTAGCTGTGTCAATCACTAAAAGCACTATTTCAAGACTGTGATTTTACTGTGAATTTCAAACAGTCCTGTTTATGTTATGATTTTTTTGAAGATTTTTTGTGCTTTACTATAAACATTACAGTAGCATTAGAAATAAATTCAAACACAAAATAGCCCTTTCAGAGTTAAATTATAATCAAGGAATATGAGTGTTATTCTTACACCAGAGTTAACACTTAGCAAGTCAGACAGTTAGCCTCTAATCTGAAATAAAAGAGTAATGTTCAATTTCTCTGCCTTCAGACAGAAGTTAAAGTTGAAAGAAAAATAATAACTGATATATTCAAGTTTAAATTAAAAATAGTCTTTAAATAGTTGAGTAATCCAAAACTAGTTAAATCAAAGAGTAATCCCATTTCCAATTTACATTTTCTTGACAAATGAGTTTTATCTTCCTCACAATAACAACTGCCTTGGGGAATACTGTTGGAAGAAAAATGAATGAGAACTTCCTTGTTTGGAAAGAGACATGGTCATTTTGAGTTTCAGTAACAATGTTGTTGTTATTTTTTTCTGAGCAATTTAAATGTATTGTAACTTTAAATATTTCAGGAAAATGGAGAACATTGCTATTTAAAATGGCATCTCATAATTTTATTTTCTAATGCCAAGAAATTGAATAATTTTAGAAAGATTATATCTAAGCCTTTCAAGCTAATCCATTCAAATGCATAACATTACCAAATATATACCAAAAGTGTAATAAAAACGTTGTTTTAAGTAATATATGTTTGATGTTTATGTATCTTCTCAATTACATTGTACAAGTTTGAATGTCCACCCATGTGTAGCACAAGACATGTCACATAGTCTCAGAGTGTCATGATTTAACCCCAGACAGCATCTTCTTGCTCACTGTCCCCCTGTTGGGTTGGGGGAGAGTATCAGAAGGGTAAAAGTGAAAGAACACATAGTTTGAGATAAAGACATTTTAATAGGTAAAGCAAAAGCAGAGGAAAATAAGGAATTAATTCACTGCTCCCTGTTGGCAGATAGACGTTTAGCAATTGCGAGGAGAGAAGGGCTTCATCATACATAATGGTGACTTGGGAACAAAAATACTGTAACTCTAAATGTTCTCACTTCCCCCTTCTTCCCTGCAGCTTTCGTCACTGAGCATGACATCATAAGGTATGGGATATCCCTTTGGTCAGTTGGGATCAATTGTCTCAGCTCTGTCCCCTCTCAACTTCTTGTGCACCCCCACCCTACTTGCTGGTGGAGTGGTGTGAGAAGCAGAAAAGGCTTTGGCTCCCTCCAGCACTGTCCAGAACCAACTAAAGCATTAGTGTAATAGATATACTGGTTTCATCACAGATCCAAAGCATAGCCCCACACAAACTACTATGAAGAAATTAAATTCTACCCCATCCAAAACCTGCAAAAGTAGTTATTGAATTTCTATGCCTGGCATGCAGTGGTGGGCCTTTCCATTTAAACTAGAACTTTCAGTGGACTAAGGAAAGGTTATCCAGCATTTTAGCAGAATTCATTTTCTCTAAAAATTGCTTATAGGAATGCTAGAGGTATGCTACATATTCTGGTTAAAATGGAGAGACTTAATCTTCATAATACCCCAATTTTCTGCATCAGACTACTATTTCTTGTCAGATGTGCTTTTCATATGTATCAGTGGGTCATGCTGAGATAACATACTTTATATAAGAAAGTATTTGCATAGTACAATTATGATTCATTTAACCGATCATTTGCAATGGTACTTGGTTTAGATTAGGCAGAAGGAATACTCTGGGAAGTATAGGAAGATCTCTTCAGGCTGATTTTGCTAACTCTTTTTCTCATTTGGAGTATGCTTCTTAAGAACAGTATTTTAATAATATATTTATATGAATACTCATAAAAAAAGTAATTATAGTCATTGTCTTCAAGCCCTACATTTTCCTGTCCCATTAGAATGTCATGGTCATTATGCCTCTCTCCTCCCTTAAACCACCATGTTGCCATAAGCAAAATAAGTAGGAAATTTATCTGACAAATGCATGATGAAATTTATGCCTACCAAATACTTTACAAATCAGAAGTAAAATCAGCCTTGGGAGATAAATCCACAGAATTTGAAACAGCATGTAGAAATTACCAGAATAACCCCTTCCATTGCCCAAAGCAAGATGTAAATTAAGAAGCAATACACTATGAGTGTAATGGAGCATGTTTTTCATGCTTCTATTCACCTCATGTGAACAGCATATAATGTACCTCACAGGAATAATTGCAAATTAGTAGAATATCTGAAATTATAAATTTTAAGACAGAAGAGAAAAAGACAATATTTTATTTTAATAATACTTTTTCTTGTTAAAAACAGTTAATAACTACTATCCTGTTTTTTAATTATCAACATACACAGGTAGAAAGCCAAAAGAATGAAAAGGGCTTTGGGCAAAATCAGTAGGGGAGACGCACATTCTGTTTGTTGAAAATAGATGTTTGCTGGTTGGTTGGCATGGCAGCAGTATTCTGCGTATCTATACAGGATATAAATATTTGAAAAGACCAAAGAACTTCCAGTCTTTAAAATCCCAAGGACAGAGTGTATTAGAGTTGTTGCTTTTTCCTTTCTCTGGAGAAGTAGAATTAGTGGTACACCATACTCAAGATATGTTAAAACAGGCATCAAGGAATTTTTTTTTCATTCTCTATCAGAAAATCATCTCAGCTACTACAATCTGATCTCTTCAGTAATCACATGAAGCAAAAAGCACTAAGTGCCAAGAATACTGCTTCTGCAGATCTGCATACTTCTATAAAGTTATTCTCTACTGTATGACCATTACCTTTATACATAGTATTTCCATTTCCCTTCTGCTTTCATTTAACAAAGAGAAACACAGAAGAATAAATAAAAACAACAACAAAAAAATTACATTAGGGATATCAGATGCAAACAGATATTCAAATGAGGATATTAAAGATGATGTTTAACTGAATAACACATTCTGACTATTCAACTTAATAATGACCTGAGCTTTGTAGCATAAAGGTTACACAGTATCATAGGGATAAACTCTCAGGATAAAATTTACAAGGGGTAGTTCAGAGAGCATTTAGGATTTCCTGATATTTACTGAAAGCAAATGCCTACCAGTTCAGAATATGGACCAACTAGACAAGGCCCTGAGCAACCTGGTCTGTTCTCAGAGTTGACACTGTTTTCAGAAGGAGGTTGGACCAGAGACCTCCTGAGGTCTTTCCCAACTTGGATTATTCTATAATCCTATCCTATCGTCATATTTACAGGAAAGATTAATGGCTTCAAGCTGAAACAAGGTAGGTTTAGACTAGACACTAGGAAAAAATTCTTCATGGAAGGAGTGACGGGATATTGGAATAGGCTGCCCAGGGAGGTGGTTGAGTTGCCATCCCTAGATGAGTTTAAGCATTGCTTAGATGTAGTGTTGGGGGATATGGTCTAGCGGTGAACTTGTAGAGTAGGGTGAAAGGTTGGACACAATGATCCCATGGATCTTTTCCAACCTAGATGATTCTGTGATTCTGTGATTATTCTTTTCTGCATTTATTTATTTGGCTGTTGATAAAATGGCCAGGAACTGTAGGTTTTGATCTACTGTCAAAGTGGATATAAGTAAAACACATTTTTCAAGCAGCAGAGCAGTTTTCCCAGAGAGGTTGTGCTACCTCTGTCTTCAAAGGTTTTCAAAACCTGTCTGGACTGAAGTATTCTATTATCTTATAGTTACTGTGTAAGAGGTCCACTGATATATTCTTGATTTCAGACTGAACTGTAAAAAATAGCCTTATTTATTCAACTGCTCTACTCTGAATGCCAGCTAGAAATAGTTCATGAGGAAAGAAATAATATTATGAAATGTATTTTTAACTTCATTATATTTCAGAACATGAAGAATACAACTATAATTATGTTAGTAGATCCATGTGTCCAGATGATTCTATGAAACCATGACTTAAAAATCTGAGCATTTTTTTAATGAAAGTTTTTTAAACTAAGCTATTTTTTATTTCTAGTATGAACATAAAATGCTCTGATTAGTTTGGAGAGACATTTTTATGTTTTTATTTGTACATTTCCTTATAAGAGTAGATATGGTCATGCAACATCTAATTCATATGGACCTATATATATATATGGGTCCATATAAATTCAGAACAATGCCTCCTATTGATTTGCAGTATGGATATTCAAAAACCAAAAATTGTGTTGCTTGAAAAAATAGTTAATCCAATTTTTCCCTTAAAAAATCAGAGAAAGATAAACTCTAAGTTTACCACTCAGGAAATTAAGACTTTCACCTAAGACATACAGGTATAAGAGACTCGAGTAAATTGTAGATATAACTCAACCTTTTAGAAATGCAAAATGATACCCTCTCATGACAAACTCCATTTTTGACAGTGGTATTCCCCTGTAATTTCACATTCTATTTTTTGTGGATGCTCACATATCCTGATCTTGATGAAGATTAAGAACTCATGAGACACATAAGAGCCCAGCAGAATAAGAATGGAAAAATTAGTCATTCCTCCAATTAAGTTTCCATAGTTGCCAGATATTCTGTGAATATACATACACCTACAGGAACAGACTGCTCACAAAATGCATCATCTGTTCCCTTTCTGGAGCATACCTGGAAGAAAAGTTATATATACTTACCTAAATTATGTTCTTACTTAAACATGCTGTCTGTGATATAATAATCAGTAAAGAGAAGGTTCAACCTCACACTCAAGCCTCTCAACTTGATGCCTGGGCTTTAGACTGAATTAATATTAAAAATGCTCATCCCTCTTCTTTTTGAAGCTGTTTCACTGTGTTGAAAAGAATAAAAAATTTATAGGATCAGAAAGAGAGCAAGAATAATGATGATTCAGTAGCCTACTGGTTCAGAACCTCACTTGAGAAAAGAAACCTGGATTCTGTTCTGTGTTCTGGAGACTATACATTTTACATGAAACAGACATTGGATAAAATGTGTAAGTAGATCATGAAGTAACCTAGACCTTTCCAGACCCAAGAGAATATCTTAATCAGTCAACACGAGAGCCATGATAACTATTGGATTTTTCAGTGTCCTTTATGAATAAATATTACATTCTATTTTATACAGCGACAGGTAAGTATCTTACTCACTATGTCCAAAGCTACAGCCTTATGTTTAAAATTATATCCAGGCGTATTTGCTTGATATCACACAGTGGTAAAAAAAAATAAAAAGTACCTAGGCTATGCTAGTTAGCCATCACCTATCTGTAATATGAAGTTTTAGCAGAGAAAACCTACTGTCCCTTTTTGGCACAGCAGATTACAGACTGCTCCCTTTACAGTGTTTCTGCTGTCTTCACTTAAGGTTCAATCACTTCCAGAAAATTCTAGGCTGATTTATTTCCTAAAACCCTGTTAAAGAGTAATATTATTCACAGTTTAGATTAGAAAATCTGAAATAAGTATTTTGGAATTTATTCTTTATTATTTTCATGCTGAATATTATGTTGGTTCTTAACAATTTGTCAGATTGTAGGTCCCATTGTTGTACATCTGTTATTGCGTGAGACGATCTATTTATACTTTTCATGAGGCTTTTGGCATTATATTTCTGTAACTGTCCAATAAAGCCCTAAAATAGAGACCTCAGAGGAGATGGGCAAGGGTGACATGACTGTGAAGATCAGTTGATTATGCAGGGTATGACTGACCTCAGCTGTTGCAAAGAAGCTGACTTTTTTCATCATGAAGAGGACCATAGTGTGGCATTTGGTTTAGATGAACAGCTAACAACAGTTGAGTGGATCAAGTGGTAGTATGTTTTTTCCCAGTTCACTAAAAGAGTTTGAATGTCTCCTTGAGTTAGCCTAACCAGCATGGGGGTAGTGAATACATGGCTCAGACAAACATACAAGTATAAAATTACACAACTGTCAAAATAACTTAAAAGACGGGTTTAGCTGGCTTCAAACTACATTTTCCTTCCCAGCAACTGAAGATGCCTAGTGTACTGTAAGTGGGCATATTACAGAGATCGATAATGAGGATCACATTGCTATTGTGATTCAATGAAAGTTTAACTTACATTTTTATTGTGTTATGCAGTATATTTTATATCACTCTGCTAAAACAGAAATCCCATGTAACATCAACTATCTTCAAATAAGTAAATTCAATATTAAGCATTATACCTTCCATGTGTGGAATATCTAAAAGAACCTGGTTGGAGAGTATTGTACTCTGAAAATTTCCTAGAATGACTTCAAAAATCAGTTCTTATTCCCATTAAATATTTTCTTGTTCCACCAATAAATATATTTTTTAATAAATTACACACTATGTAAAGAGATTTCTTATTCATACACATTTTATTTTTGCTGGATATCCTGAAAGTTTATTTACTTACTGCAGCTTCTGTGTGTATGACAAGGTTATTTTCCACAGATTTTTCTGTTTGTTTCTTTGCTTGTCTCCTGATGAACTATATACTTCATACATTTTCTCCGGATATTTACAAGCATATCTGGGTCAGAAGCTGATTAAGGAGAACTTTTGGATTATTACTACCAATTTTAATTCATATTTCTTATTCTGCAGTCTAGATCCATGGAATGTGAACCAAGCTACTACTAGCTTATCTAGTTTTGGCAACGAAGAGTAAAATTCAGCTTGTGTTTAGACCTATAGTGCGATTTCCTCACTGCATTTTTATTTACAAGTAGCAAATGGGAAAGTGGAAGTTCAGATGCTAGAGCAATGAATTTGCTCCTTTTTCTTTCACACTCGGTACACGCTCTAGATAATGAAACTGAACATCCTTATGACAAAAGCTTTTAGGGCAGATATCAACAGGACTGTATCTGTAATTCAACCACTGAGAGATGGTCTGGGTTCCAATTTACACAAACCCTTGTCTCTCCTTGTTGTACTCCATCATTCTTATTCATAAACATATTTACCATTTCTCCTAATACTTAATGATTTATTAATTGTTTCCTTTTTTCAAAGAAGTTCTTGTCAAACCTCAGGGAATTGCCCTGTATACTTGTATTCCTACCTATTCCCGTGAAAACCAAATAAGTGAATTCAAAGTCTGAAACACTGTTAGTGAAGTACTTTATGAATAATATGTCACAATGCAGGAAAATTCCCCAAAACCTTCCATTCAGTACAATTAGGTATTTTGCTGAGGTCAGTGCTTGTGAAATTGTGTTACTGTGAATGTGGAAGTGATCATGTGAGGGTGTGAGAATTACCATTTTATTGGAGCAGTCACTAATAGCATACTAATATTCAGTTCCATGTAGGGCATAATTCTCTTACCCTTGTTCATAATGACTTTTATGAAAGTAGTCTTATTGAGTCAAAGCCATCTATTCAGTTTGAAGAAGGTAGAAAAAAATCAGGACTGCATCTCACTATCAGCATCACAGCTGTTCTCACTTCATGTCTTACTTGTTAGCTGGGCTACTGAGAAAAGCAAATACTTTCTATGTCATAGAAACCCATTAGCACTGACAAAGTTCATGCTTCTGAATAGAGCTTCTTTAACTCTTTCTCTCACAGTAATTATCTTTACATGATTTAAGCCTTTAAATATCCTTTGTTTAAGACTACATGAAATCACATTTGTTTTTTTCTAAAATAATGAAAGGATATGAGTAACTTAGTCTGATTACACAGCTCTGTTAGGTACTGTGCTTTGAAGGAGTTGTGCATTGCTTAGAACATAACCTTTGTATTCTCAGAAGTTAGTCTTAAGCAGCTACTTAATAGAAAATTTTTACTTCTATACCAGAATAATCACATAATATTTGAGTTAAATGAAAATAGTGTGAGTACTTCTGTAGACTGATGGAGCTGCTTCTTAAATAACATAATTTGACCCTTTGATATATGCATTAAATGTATCTGAAAACATATTGAAATCAGCAGTAAAATCCCTAGTCCTGTTAACTTCATTGATCTGCATCAGATTCATGATGTAAAATTGCTTTAGATTTTTTTTTTGTTTCATTACCCATACTACTGCCAAGGTGAAAACTGATATAGTATTTATTTATCGGCCTATAAAATGTATCTGGAAGGTTGTCAGTGCTTTTTTAGGATCTCAAACTTTTCTGTATGTTTATATTAACACTCACTATAAGTTGTCTTTTGTTATGTTCCTTTCTTACATTAATTTGAAGTTCCACAAACTGAAGTTTGTCAGTGTATAAATGGATCATCAAACCCAGGATAGAGGTGTTAATTGTCAAAGCTGTCATCCCTGATACCCATCAGTCCTGACACTAGCTTCCTTCAGAGGCTAGTAAAGTCTTCACTGATTTCTGTGGAGACTTTAATGGAATATGAAATTTTTCCTGAATATCTACAGTTTTCTATAAAATTGATTCCATAATGAGAGAATTAGAGATAAATTTCTATCTGCTTTTTGATGCAAAAACCCTGAGTACATTTATTTTCATCTACTTGTTTCTCTAACTAATTAATAAATGATTACAGAGGAAGATGACAACTGAATTTGCCACAGGACAAAGATATATACTGTTCTGCAGTTTCTGACGGATTGAATTATTGGATACAGTTAAGTTGGTGGGGAAAAAAAAAAGCAAAAGGACAGGTTGGAAGTTCAGGATTCTTTCTAACTGGACTACTTTTATGGTATCTTGCTAAAAGTTGTTTTCAGCAATACTGAGTTTCTTTCCTTCCAATCAAGAAAAACATAGGTGTTAAAAAATATAATAAGAGGTACATAAAATATCTTAGCTTATTTGATCTCAGGAGAGCTGTGATGGAGGAAGATGTGCATAGTCTTTATACTATGCTGATAGACACACTTCGAAATTTTTTTATCAGTATCAGTGTTTACCTTTTGTAGGCTTCTCTATAAACAAAAATAAACCCCAAAATATTTTGTGTGTGTCTAATTTCTTTTATTTTTACCTAACTAAATTTAGAGATACTAATATGATCATTGGGCACAGCTGAATCCTTATCCCCATTGCATAAACATAATTGCCTGCTCTTACTATGTAACATAATACATTTTAAAATTGTCTACAGATGCTTAAGCTTCTGATTTAGAAAATACACTCTTAGTGTATCCTTTGAGGTCAAAGAGCCTTAATCCTTATTTTTCTAACTCATTTCTGTCATGAGGAGGAACTTTGAGGGTGACAAAGCACTGGAACAGGCTCCCAAGAGAGGTGGTGCAGTCTCCATCTCTGGAGACCTTCAAAACCTGCCTGGCTGCATTCCTATGCAAAATTATCACGGATTGATGCAGATGTATCAGAAACAGAGTTAGGATTAATTTCTGGGTATATTAGATCCCTATTGTGGAAAGCTGATAAGCTGCTAGTGTGTTTCATGCTTTTTTTTTTTTGGTTCAGATTCTTTAGCAGTCTTGCAGTCAATGGCTGGACCAAGTTCAGGAATTAGCACAGGCCTTATATAATTCCCAAAGGCAATTTGGATACAGTCACCCTCTTTTGGACAGGAAGAGAGTTTAGGTGTCCAAACACAAACTAAGTTGTCGCTGTTTGCCTTAGGGTCTTGAAGGCTTTCATTTACTACAGTGGACATAACCTGTGTGTCTAAACTTTATTAAAAGTGTCATAGTTTATATCCAGCCAGGAGCAGAGAACCACATGGCTGCTCACTCACTGTCATTGTGTGTCCCCATGAATGGGAAGGAGAAGAGGAAGAAAAAATAAAAATCCCTGTGGGCTGAAATAATGAGAATTTTATATAACAATGCAGAAGGAGAAGTAAACAACAGTAATAACAGTAACAGTAATTAAACTATATATTAAGTGATATAAACTGCACATACCATGTGAGCTGCCCTTATATAGCAGGCATGATGTCAGTATGGTATTGAATATTCCATTGGCTGATTTGGTTGTCTATCCTGGCTGTGTCTCCCTCCCAGCTTCTGGTGAAAATTAACTCTACCCTAGTTGAATCCAGGAAAAAAAGTTAAAAATATACATTACTAGATACTGAAATGTATGGTTATTTATGTAGATACAGTGTTGATTAATGTTTATAGATTCTTCCAGGCTTGGTGACAAAGTAACATAAATAGTAGTCTGCATAAGATAAATTTTAGAATCCTTAGCTGAACAAATAGGGCTGCACAAGTGGACAGATAGAAGAACAGTCAGGTAAGATGCAGTGCTGAACTGCTGTCTTCTCTGTGCTCCTTGGACATATTCTATACTTGATTGTTGCAATGTTTTTGGCTGTTTAGAGGAGACTCTTTTGCATTCACATTCACATTCATTGTGCACTCAGTCAACAGCAAGGTATAATTTATCCCTTATAACAGGTATTAATTAATTCAATATGCTATATAAATGTTATTGCTCCACACTACATAAAATAAGGTTCATCTTCATAATTTTTGGTGGGAATATGTTGCAGTAAAGAATGAATAATACAAGATAATATTGACCTCATTAACTGAAAACCTGCTTCTCTTCAATACTCTGTATCTGCAGTAGCAAAACATGAACTTTACAGTAGATTTCAGCTCTTTGTTTCTAAAGATATTTCATACACCAAGGCCACTTAACCATGTTACCCAACATTTGCAATATCACCAGAATTACAGACTTGTAGACAATACCATCAAAATGAGTCAAGCTGAATGATTACACACACAGGACTCAGACTGTTCACACACAAAAAATATATACTGTAATAATTTCTTTGAAAGTCCAGTACATATCCTGAATTAGTTGTGGACAGGTCTAATCTACTCAGCTGGCCTCTATGGGACTGCGATCTCACACATACAATTACTATGTCAACAATTACAAAAAGCTGTATTTTCACAGAGATGACAGCTGTTGAGTTCTCTCTTACATTTTCCAGACACAAGCACATTATTTTTATATCAGCCATGTTTGTTCTTTGTGTGTTGTCTTTTTTTTTTTTCTTAAGCTAATATGTTGATTCCTTTCAGAGTGACATAAGTTTCAGTTTATAACTATTTCCCATTTATTTCAACAGTTCAGTTATTTGTTCCTTTTCCAATGGATTAATTTTTGGTTAAGATTTAAGTTTCACAGAACACCTAAGTACTTCATACACCTTTATTACAAATATTCTGAAGATGTACAAGTATGATTTTTTTGTTCTATTTACATCAGAAATAAATTTTTATGAAACAGGCTAGTTTCCTACTGGTAAGATAGGCTGAGAAATTGTGGAATAACTGAACATCTTAGCACTTCAGCTTTCAGCTTATGCTTATTTATTATTCCTTATGATTCATAATCACCATCTCCTTTTTCATTTTCAAGGAGTTTACTGAACATAAAGTGATCACCTGGTCTTCTGATTCTTTCCCGATCATTGACTATTACATATCATTTTAGAAAAGAGCTACTTTAAATATAAAAGAATCAGTCTAAAGAGAGAAGAAAATAATATATAATGGACTTTGAGAGTCTTTTGTCTTTTTCTCTCTATAGTAACCCTGGAAAGTGTACATAGGAAGAGAGGATGAAGAAATAAAATATATGTAATTTTGTCATACATAAAATGAGATAAATTAATCTTTCCTTAAATCCTTATCCCTGAGAAGCCACTTTAAAGCATTTTAAGTGAAGAAATGGCTATAATGTTTTATGGAAGCCTTCTGTACCAGTCAAAGAAAAAATGTCTTCATGACTTGTAAATGCTTGCTGCTCCAGTGTGCTAGGAAAGGGCTTTGCTGACATGTGATCTTTGTTTTTTTTATTCAACACAAGTATCTTACCTTCAACCATATTCAACATTTCAAGCATTAAACTAAATACTGAATATAAATCAGGACATTGGAGCCAAAACTTTGTCTCATAGGAACCACCTTGTATGGAATTTTTTAACATGAAAAAATATTTTGGTCCTATGGCAAACTCAAAATTTACATAGGTGACAGAATTATTATTAAGATTTAGACTATGTTAATGTAGTTTTCAGAGGAACATCTCTAGCAAAGTTTGAGTTCTGGAAGAAGCCAAACAGTGGGTTTGTTCTCTGCATAGACTCAGTTAGGACTCAAGATGGGTTAAGTAGTTTTATTGAGAATGTTAATAATAGTGATAATGCTGATGTATCCACACTTGTTCCTGGAATTTGGACTAAGTTTTCTTCCCTCATTGGTCAGATGTTAATCTTGGAACAACTGCTATTAATTCATGCCTCATTTTTAAGTCTGCTGCTTCTGTTTCAAACCTGTAGTGCCAAGAGCCTACCTCTTGGTAAGAGAAAACACTATTTTTTCAAGTATGTTAGCTGCCATAATAAAAGTTATTACTTCACCATTAAAAACTTGGCTACCAGACCACAATGCTTAATTCTACCAATGACTTCCATAGAAAATATATAAATACAGAGAATATAGAGGGTGAATATCACCACCTGCAAATATGTCCAAGAACCCTTATTTGATTTAGCTGTTAAAAAGTATCTTGTGATAAATAAATGCCATCTGAATAGGCAATAGGATTAAATAATAATCAGAAAAATACTATACATTATGGAAGTGATTATTATTTTTGTGCTACCTTTACCTTCACACTACATTGGATATAGTAATTTTCCTAGCCTTATTGTTTTCTTATATTTTCAATATGCAGCACTATTATGAGATGACAGTCATCCAGTCTTGTTGTTTTATCAAGCTAGTTATGTTCAATTCGATTTTAACTGTGTGTGTTTTCTGTTATAATAAAACAAGAGTCACCACAGACACTAAGGATACCTTAAATTCAAGAGCCTGTTTTCACATGCTTTGTTTTACTCAGGACTATCTGAAGCTCACCAGTATGATTGTTTCACTAATCAGAGGTCCAGAAACATCAAGTTGTTCTGCTCTTAGCATTTATCCTTCATAGTTATTCTCTACAGAAATATTAATCCACAATAGATGCCTTATTAATGACCTCTTAACTAGGAGATAAAAATATAGCATAGCATTTTCATCCTATGAAAAAAGAAACCCTGCAAATTATGATAACAACAATATTGTGATAATATGTTGCTTTTATAGAATAGTCAATACATTTATTACAGGTATATTCCTACAATATTATGAAGTAAAACAGTATATGTTTATATAATTTATTTCTTACAAAGATTCTTCTGTTTTCATATGTGTTCATGCTTGGATGAATCTCTTCACCCATCTAGTTTATTAAAATTACGGGTGAGTGAAGCCATAAATTTCAACACGGCTCCTTTCTGAACAATCTATGAAGCAGTGGATTGGAAGCATAAAATAAAGTGAGGAGGATCAAGTCATATTCTACTGGGAGACATATTTTATCCTCCAGCAGCATATTAGAAACACATGTTTTAGAAATTGAGGCAAGGCATACAGTACCTTCTTCCCATGAGATATATGTCTATGCTTAGAGCAGAATTTTCCTCTTGGCAGCGTGTTTGAGAACTGGCAAGTTCAACAGTTTAATCATTTTAGCATTTGCATTACATTTTTCCTATTCAGAAAAAAAAAATTTAAATTCTGTCATACTGTCAGGGTTTTTTGCAAATAACTCTAATGTACATGGGTAAGATACTTAGATGTCTATAACCTCTTGTGGTGATGTTCTATCTACTCAAGTAAATTCTTGAGGTGAAAAGTTAGGTTATAGATTGTTTGCATTAAATAAAGAATTGCTTTGCACCAGACCATGATAGTGTCATTAATTTTAACCATTGTTGAGCAAAACTGAGCAAAGACTGGAAGTGTGCATGGAAAGGAGTTAGGGGAAAGAGAGAAAATACCTGTAGTACATCTTACCAAAAAGGAAGAGGTACAAGTTTTCAACTCCCAGATGTTTTGACTCTAGTGATACAGATACAGGGTAACTGACTGTGACTAACATGGGAGTTGTTATGGAAGCAGAAGCAACAAGGAATAATTTGACATTTGTTCTGACATTAAGAAATAACATCCAAATACCTCTGCTGCGAGTTTCTTTTTTAAAATTTTGAAAACCCTACCTGACATTTGCAAAGGATGCAGGTATGCATTAGTGAATTAAATCACGATGCTGAACTTCCTTTGATTATATAGATGGTACAAACTGTTTGCTAACATGCTAATCCACTTAGAATACAAGTAAAATCTAAGTATTTATGAACACCTTATTTGCAGTTTTATAGTGGTGACTATGGAAGAAGGTACACATCCTATGAATTTCATACTCCCCGGATGAAGAATTCATGGATTTCATTAGGGAAAAGCAGTCTTAATTGAAAAACATTTGCACTGCTCATGTGATGGATGCCACTAGAAAAAGGAAATATAAGGAACAACTGTTTATCTTTTATACATGTTTATCTGTGAAGTAGGAAAGAAAAGTACTGGTTATGGTATCCTCATTGTTTGGGGAGACAGCTGTTCTTCAAGAACAGCATTTTTTTTTTTTTTTTTAGAAAGGTTAAGAGAGAACCAAAGAGAAAGTTACAGGCAGTTTTCCAGTTCCAGGTGATACCTTTTCCACAATGGGTGCTATTTTATATAGAAAAAGCAATAGAGATGCAAATATATAAAGATGGCAGGCACTTTTGCAGACAACGTTTATTAAAATCCTGAAATGTTAAAGGCTTGAAATCTTCAGTTTATTTTTATTTCTCAAAATGAAGGTAGACCTGAGCACTTATAAAACTGTCAATGATCTTTCTACAAGTTTATTTGCTTTAGACCTCTATAATAGTTCTCTTCCTATGTGTCAGAGCAAGTCTACAGTAACACAGCTCTAGATAATTTTTTGTTATTTCTGGGACTTGCCTCCCATCAGCCAAAATTCTTCACAATGGGTCTCAGTGTAACACCAAAGCAGTATAGCACCTGACAAACTGGTAGCCATGTAGCCCCACCACTGTTGCCATTAGACTGCTTATCCAGCTTTCATATTCCCCCATCTATCCTAGACTACTAGCCATTACAATAAAGCACAGAAAGAACCTTCCTCTGGTGAATGCTGAATTCCTTCAGGAATGGGGAAAGGGCTGCTTCCTTTGTTGCTAATTTTGTGTCCATATTTACATCTTTGTTCTTATGTTGTGGTTTCATGTGCATAGAACTTTTTCTTTCAAAATTTAGTTGGATCTGAGAATTATTCAGGAACTTAACATAAAAAGCATTAAGAATTAAAATTTGCCAATAACTGATTTTAATATTTTTTTCTGTAAAAGTAAAAAGAAAAAAGTGGGCAGATTTTATGATGGATCTGTTGCTGGATAATAATAAATGAATTTTCTGAAATAAATAATTGCCATGCATATGAGAGAAAACCAAGTTTGATCTTTAGTTGAACTAGAAATGATGAGCAAGATATATCTACTGAAAAAGAAAAACAAATTCCAGAACATAAGCAAGTAAATCAATTTCATTTTATTAAAAATAACAAATGTATATACATAGGTTTTCTTACTTGTTTTGTAATTTGAAATACAATTTCTTATGAAATCGCAATCTTCAAGTTTAGATTAAGATAAAGATATATATCCAATGTCTTCCCTGTTGCTGAAAAAAGTTATGTTGAAAGGAATTTTTTTTAATTGTAAATTTTTTTTTTAATTGTACATTCTGTAAAAATGGAAAAAAAAAAAAAAAGTCTTTCAAAAATTGCTAGAAATTAGAAATTGAGTAAGAACAGAATTCCTAGAGTTCCATCCTATTTTCTGTGCTGCCGTGCTAGCTTGATACCACAATTCTGTGTAAAGAAAGCTGTATTCATTATCTCCTTGACCCTTGCAATCTCCATATTGGAACAAGAGAAGAGTGAGGAGTCATCCCCCTGACAATGAAGGAGTGACAGAGACAATGTTCAATGAACTGACCAAAACCTGCATTCCCACATCCCACTGTGCTGTTGCAGATGAGAAGACAGAGAAATCAGAAGTACACAGAAGTGAAGTACAGCCCAGGAAGAAGGGAGTGGTAGGAAGCAGTTGTTTTTAAGATTTAAGTTTTATTTTTCCTTATCCTACAATGATTTGATTGGTAATAAATTAAACTGATTTCCCCGTGAGTCTATTTTGCCCATGATGTAATTGGTGAATAAACACTTCCTGCCCTTACCTCAATCTACAAGCCTGTTATATTTTTCTAGCC
Source organism: Chloroceryle aenea (assembly GCA_013399075.1). Classification (NCBI taxonomy): domain Eukaryota; kingdom Metazoa; phylum Chordata; class Aves; order Coraciiformes; family Cerylidae; genus Chloroceryle; species Chloroceryle aenea. The sequence goes on along the minus strand of VWZY01010676.1, from coordinate 23,266 downwards.
CCCATCTAGTTGAAGAGGGGAGTGAGAGAGTTGCTTTAGTGGGCACTTGGCTTCTAGTCAGGGTCAACCCACCACAGCAGCCCACACTAGCAAGCTATGATATTAAGGATGTATTTAGCCTACACAACAGCATCTAGATCAGAGTCGGCAGCTAGCATAGCCATGTCAATTTGTTACCATATTTTGTCCCATCCTGACTCATAGTCTTAATAACTCTTGTTTTATTAACAACTAGTAACCTAGATACAAGAAAGTTGTCACTAAAAAGCAAACAAATATTAAATGCCAAAATGAGCATGTAGGTTATTAAAATTATTATTTTACAAGCTGTGACTTTAAACAATTAGTACAGGACGTCACTTGAAATTAAAAATGGAAGTCAGGCCAAGTAGCCTATTGTTGTCACGGTGCTGTAATTAAGGGGAAAAAAAGAAGGTAAAAAAAGAAACTTGTAACTGAATTTTCTAGAGAAATTCTGAGAATTGGGCATTTTCAAGAATTACATGTAACATATAAAAAATCAATACTATAACAAGTGTTCAATTTTAAGGCCAGAACTTCTTAATATTTTTATAAATGATCTGGCCACAGGAATCAAATGTCTATTAAGTAAGTTTGCCAACAATACTAAATTAGGAAGAGCTGTGGACCCCTTGGGTGTAGAGAAGCCTTACAGAGAGGTCTGGATAGATGAGAGAGATGGTGAATCACCAACCAACAGAAGCAAATACCCATGTCATATTAGTCAGAGTAGTCATATTAATGAAGCAGATGCCCACCTGCAGGCTGTGGAGGACCCCATGTCAGAGTAGGTGACTGAAACCAAAGGCGATGACTCCAAGGGAAGCCCACACTAAGGAAATCTGTTGGTGGGAGGACTACTTTATGAGGAAGGGGCCCATGTGGGAGCAATTCATGAAGAGCTGCAGCCAGTGGGAAGTACTTATGTTAAAGAACTTCATGGAGGACTGTCTTTCATGGGAGAGACCGCATGTTGAAGTGGGAGAAGAGTATAAGGAGTCCTCCCCGTGAGGAGAAAGGAGAGACAGATACAATGTGTGGTGAACTGACCACAACCCCTATTCCCCATTGTCCTGCACTGCTGGTGGGGAGAAGGTAGAGAAATTGGGAGCATAGCTGAGCCTGAGAAGAGAAAGGTATAGGAGGAAGATGTTTTTAAGAACTCTTACTCTCTTAAGATTTTTCACTGTCTTACTGTGATTCAATTTGTAAATTATTGCTGCTTTGTTTTTTTTGTTTGTTTTTTTTTTTTTTATTAAATTGATGGTTTTGTTGGTTTTTTTTTAATCCAAGCTGAGTCTGTTATTTTGACAATGATCATAACTGGTGAGTATCCCTGCTCTATCCCTGTCTCCTTGTCTTGACCCTCAAGCCTTTTGTTGTATTTTCTCCTCCCCATCTCACTAGTGTGAGAGGAGCTATTGAGTGGAGGTGTGGTGTTTAGTTGCCAGTGCCTGAACTTTGACAATTACTTTATCCTGTCCCATGAATGAAGGCTTAAGGAGGAAAATCAGAAGAATATGGTCTCTAAGAATTATTTAATTTCTAATGTAAATTTATTTATTCTCAAAAGTCTGTATTATATATCCATTATTCGATGGTTTTATCTCTATTTAAAATTTTATTATACTACATTGTGCTATACTTTTCTAAAAAGCAATAACTACTTGTTCCTTTCTCATTTTTTTTTTTAAACCCCAGATAATAATCATAATAATAATAATAAAAGTCCAAATTAATTTTAAATTAGTTCAACAGCCCAATATCAGTCTGAATAAGACAAGTAATATTCAACTATCTTTTTCTGGAAAAAAAAATATAGACCATAAGGATTAGATTGACAAATTGAAGACAGACACTGACTTATCTACCATTAACTAAGTAATTGATATATTAAGAGAAACATGACAAGGCATACATGCCTAAAATGCATCACCATGTAACTTTTTTCTTTGCTTAATATTTTCAAAGCTTTTTGATGTTGGATACAGTGCCCAAATCAACACAACATAAATTAAGGACCATATTTTCTTAATGTGTACATGAAGTACCTAGCAAATTGTTGGGGTATGTACTACAACCAGATTGTAACAGATTCTTTTTAAGTATTTATTGATTAAGCTTTTAAATTATGGGATACATAGTATCCAATAGTATCCCCAATAGTATAGTATCTGTCAGTATTCAAGAAAAACAATATTAATGACAGGTTTCATAACAAATAAGAAAATTAAGATTATAAACTGTAGAAACAGTTCAGGTTGAAACAAAATAAAGGAGGATGTAATGACTGGGAAGAGAAAGATTAATATGACTACTCTGCATTGAAGCAAGAATAAAGATCTGTAACATCAAGCCACTATACTGACTTTTTGCATTTGAATTGTATTTGAATGTCTTTACTTGTCCTCTACTAGATAATGGCATTCAAAAATTACCTCATTAGCAGAAGGTTTACAGAAATATTATAGCTGTCTTTATGAAACTTAGTGCTGTGGTCAGTTTTGGATCCAATCAGAGCCAAATCAGATTAGATGAGCTCTGGAGCTCACTTGAACATTCTATTTTCTTCTTATGGCTATTGTCCAATGGAGTGTTTCTGACAGGATGAGCAAAAAATGTGAGAAGGCACTGTCTCAGACTTATGCTGAAGGCTACCAAAACCCTCCAGGGTGTAAATCTAGCTTCTGTTACAACAACACCACTTTACTGTCAGACCTTTGATGAAGCTGCAAGTTTTGGACTGTTTTCTTTAAAAGGAATTCCAGTAAAAGCATAAGCTTTTTTTTTTTTTTTTTCTCTCTCTCTCCCCTGTAAATAATAATTTAATTTTCACTTTCCATTTTTTCTACATTTTAGCCAGACTCAGAAGTGACCTTAGTTTTTGCAAGGTTCATTTGTTGCAGCACTGACCTTTCATAAACTCTCAGAAAACATAATGGTAGAAGCCAAGGAACTCTTTAAATAAAGAAGTGGAGAAGTGCATTGATTGTTAAAATAACAAACTCCTTTAGTAGTTATGGCATTAAAAAAAGAACAGTGTTCTTGTACTTCATTAATTTATCCTTTAACTGTGACACAGAAAGTAAACTATTTCAATCTAAGACTTTAATAGTTGCTGTATTCTGGTTGTTGGAGTGTTTATCTAACAGATAAAAGAGTGAAGCTAGATCCTTTTAGGAAAACACAGAGATTTGAGCCTCCAGGATTTAGGCACTTGTACTCATATACATTCCTAAAAAATTATGAAGAAATCTTTGCTGTGGCTGACTAAACTTATATGACTAGAATATTTGTTCCCCTGTTCTTTAAGTTACAACTTAGTATTAAATTAATTTAATTAAAATTAAAGGGTTTGATAATTAAATTATCAGGCTTCAAAGAATAAGGAAAAGATAAGATCAGTTCAGCTCTGTAACGAGACACAGCAAAGGAACAGACAACTACTTCCTCTTACTTTTGCTGTCAAAGGTGAGTCAAGCATCTGAAAACACTAGCACAAATGTAAGCAGATAGGGACTTCACATGCAAGACTGAATGGGACTTTTGTGAATAGCGATACTAACTCATTTTGGTACCTGAAGAGATTCTTGGTGCCTAAATCCCTGTTATGATTCTAGCCCTTAGAGACTTACCTAGGAAACTTGTATAATGGTAGTAATAATGAAGAAAGAATTCACAGAAGTCTCATTAGCTTTGAAGAGCAATTACTTGAATGCTTTGAAGATGTAAAATGCTGTATCATTATTAATAATGTGATAGCACTTATTTAAAGGAAAAACACTCTTCCTTCTTTTATTTTGAACACTTAATTAACTCTATAATTTTTCACTGCAACAATTAATAAAAAATGTACAGCCTTAAAGACACGCTAAACGAGATGCTTATTGAATTTATTCTTCTGAAGGAAAGTTTATGAAGAATAAAAGAAGACCTGGAAGTAAAAACTTATCCTAAAATGCACACAAATAATAAAAAATATATTATAAGGGCTGACTATGTTTAAAACAACAAAGAAATCTGTATGATCATCAAGAAATAATCCCAGAAACAACAACAAAAAAACCCAACCTGAAGACAAAAAAAGGAAAACTTACTTTCCAAGACAAGATGCTGAAAATGATATACTATATGATTTCCTCAACCCTATGGATTTTTTTATTGATGTTGAGGGACACATGTAAATTCTACAGCAAGCTCAGTACTGACATGCAGAACACCCACAGTAATAGCTTGATACCATTACTCCCCTCTATAGAATGGACTCTGAGCTGACTGCTGCAACCAAAACACTCAAAGCTAGACCAATACCCACAGGGGCCAGAGACTCAATTCTGTACCTGGTTTGTCAACAGCTTTCCATACAGCAGCTTCCAAAACATTAAAACTTAGGTCTTTGTTTGAAATGAAAATTGCAGAATAGTCCAACATGTAGCTAACCTGAATATTTTGACAGGACATACAGAAAATAACTGCAGCTATTCCTTAGAACACATTACTGAAATGGAGTTTAATATGAAGCAAAAAGCAAATCTTAAAAGTATAAATACTGAGACTAAGACAACAAGAGAGTTCCATGAAGTAATCGTTAGCATTTTTAAGCAGAAGGAGTTTCTCTTAAGAAAACAGAAGAACCAATTGCTGGGAGTTAAATTCTACTTCAAGCTCTTACTTGCCTTCTGTGCTCTGCATGAATGCTTTTACGTTAGCATTTTAGATCAAATTCCAGTGTGCTTTTGAAAAAAAAACAACTTCCAGTCATCCCCACTTGCTTACACCTCCAACTCTAGGATACACAAACATCTTAGGAAAACAAGGTTGCTCTTCAGAAAGGAAGTACTCTATGAAAAAAGTTATTATCCTCCTAGCACACTTACTGGAGACTACAGAATTCTTGTCCTTTTGCCACAGGACAATTCAGCACAACAAAAAAACTCAAGCTACACTGTTAGGAGCTAAGAACCACAAGCTGTCAGAATGGAAGGAAATATTCCTTTTACAGATTTCACTCAATAGTTGCACTAATGAATTAAATGAGAAGGAATATTAAATTTCCAGATAGCACAAAATGAGTACAAGCTCCAAGTACATGGGAGACAGCACTAGAATTCAAATTCATTTTGACAAATTGGAAAAGAGGAAAATCTACGAAGCTGCATGCAAGAGAATTATTTAGGAATAATCAACTCTTCATATTCTAGATGAAGTGTAGTTGGCTAATATGAACTTCACTAAAAACTGTAGAGAAAAGCTGCATCCAGTAACAAGAAGAAAAGTTCTCTCTCTGGTAACAATGACTAGGAAGACAGTCCTCCTTCCTGCTGTCTAACCACAAAAAAAAAGAAATAAATACTTTAGTGTAGAGTAACAGTGAGTAAAATAAGTAAACAATACCATGGTATAACTTGCAAATACCTAAGTCATTTCACTGTCTTTAAACATAAAATGGAAATGGAAAGACCCTTTCTCTTCTCTTTTGGGAATTGTCTGGTATCAGACCATCTGATACAGGTCTAGAGGACTTCCCTGAATCTAATCTTTGACAAAGGGTTCAGCTGAAGAAGTGTTGAACAGCAGGAGGAACATGGAAATAAATGGCTGTAGAAGAAGCAGTGCAGATACTTAAATATTTACAGTGTTGAAAAATTGAACTAAAACCTGAGTCAGTTGGTAATCTAATCTAAGCATTATCAGAAAACAGAGATGATCATAAAAGGGAAGGAAAAAAAGAAGGTTCAGTTTTTCTTCCTAGATTATTTCCTAGGTGAAAAAAAAAAAAAAGAAAAAAAGAAAGACAAAAAAAAAGACTCTGTAATTATTGAAACTTGAGTTGGAATTCACATTTGTCCATTTAGAATTCATTATAACCAGAGCTAGAATATTAAAAATTGTACTCTGCATCTGAGCTTGCTTTATTGTTTCCTCTGTAATTTTGGCAAGGGAGTATGAAAAGTGGCTTACTACACTCACTTTTCATTCTCTTTATTCAGTTGTAAACTATATATAGTATGGACCAATAGAGAAGCAGATCTAAAAAGCATAGAAGAATTTTGGTGTAGATTTTTGAGTTTCATTTATTATAAGAAAGCAACTTTTTTACAAATTCTGCTTCTTACCAAGTAAACATTGCATTTCCCCTCAGGGATAACACCATAAATATTCTGTGGAGAAAATCCAGTCTATCTATATTTCTGAGTGCATATTAAAAGTGTATCTCTGTTTTACTTAATGGCAGCTTCCATGTACTAGAAGTAATGATTTCAGTGTAAGGTTAGGACACCATGATCTTTTTACCATTGTCTTTTTTTCTAAGAACTTCAACTGTAGAGATTTTTGTGACTTGTATTCCGTGGACTACAGTTGTGTACTCTGTTAATGACCATAGTTACACTGGATGTCTACAGTTCCTTCTGCCAGTGCTGTATCACAGATTGCCTCCGGTCCAGTAAATTTTCTAACCAAAGATTTCATTTTTTTTTTCAAAAAGAATGACCACAGGCTCTGACAAGTACAATTTTGTTGAGTACAAGGCATGGTGTCACAGAGGCACCCACAAAGCAAACAGCAGCTGCTATCCATACTAGGGTTATATTACAACCAAAGTTGCCCATCGCTCCTTCTGATCAAATACAAGTTCAGACGTCTGTTGAGAATTAACTACTGTACAACTAATTCCTAAACCTTAGAGAAAGGTGAACCAAAATAGGCACATTAGGAATTACTTCCTCTAGATCCAAATTCCTGTCTTGCAGAAATGTGTCACATACAATATGCATAGTACCTAAACTTGAAAACATGATCATAAGATATGACAAAAATTAAGTCCAGAAATATTGAAAGTATGAGTGTGAAACAGGCATTGCTTTGAAAGAGTTAAGTAGGCATTTCAGCCTTGTACTGAGCCTACCATGTTGTTTCTAGAAATGGACTTTTAGCCACCTCTAATGTAAAAAAAACCCCAACAAACAAGAAAAAAGCAGCTTTTATCTCACCTGACATCAGAAGTCTACTGTGAAAATTTATACAGCTAAATTAATCAGACTCATATGTAGACTCCTTTTATATTCAGTAGAAGGAAATAAACAGATTTTTGAACACTATTCATTGCATCCTCAGGCACACAACTAATATAGTTCATGTAATTTTGAGTTTAGAAGAATCTATTTTTTTTTCAGTTGACTATGAAAGAAACTTACATAGGATACCTCAAATGTCTTATTGAAGATATATTTGCACTGTGTGATGAATTCTGCTTTAAATGTCTTCATAGTTGGAGGCAAAAATAATTTTTAATAAAGTGAGAGCTTAAAATACTATGTTTTGCACTTGTGTGACTTACTTCAATCCCAGTTCTCTTTCTATGGTTACATTTTTTGTGTGTCTGAGTCCTTCACACATGCATATTTCACCCATCAAGATCTGCATGGAGGCAGGAGTCTCCAAAGGAAGTAATAACTAAGTCCGTAGTTTAAAACTCAAATGACAAAGAAATACATAACTAATGTTTGTAAGAACAAAGATGGTTCTATCTTACAGTTTTGATGTGTGTAATTTTAATTAGACATTTTACAAAGGTTGGATCAGATAGATTATTGGATTATTAGAAATTAAAAAAAAAATAATTAACAATCCGATTTTCTGAAGTGAGGACAGAAAAATATTGCTTCTAGGGGTTACTTTACAATATTCATGGGCATGTGCATTTCCTAAGATATTAATAACATTATAATATACACAGTTTAAAAATAGAAAATTCACCAAATATATGAGAAATAATTGGAAGTGCAGAAATTACATTATTTTGTAACTTAGTAGGCTAATATAAAAATTATTAAATTTCCATTCTTAAAATATGAAACATACTCAGCTTATATAAACAGAAGTCTGCTGGAGATCAAGAAAATTAAGCATGGATCACTCAGTATCTTAAGAACAAAAAATAAGAAAGTGGATGGATCACCTTTATAGGATCTCACATTATGGTGACGAGCAGATGTATCAGTGGTTTGGAAACCAAAACAAGAAATAAATCCACCTATCTGTAAGATTTAGAATGGGGGAGGAACATTGACAGCAGAAATTTTGTGGTTTGTTATTTACACTATTAATTAATGATAGGGGCACCTTCTCTTCTTTATTATCATTCTTAACATTTCAGTGTTTTCTTCAGCATCAGTATGCACAGACATAAAGTTGTCATGTCTAGCTTTCTGGTGAATAAAAAAGCAAGTAAAGCCAGAAAAGCTATTCTTATTATTTTGCTAATGGCAGCTTCTGGGGAGCTCATGAACTTATATGGATATTTTACAAGGGAGAGGAAATTGGGACACCTCTTCTGAATTTGCTTTCAAACTAACCGTCTTACCCCGTATTTTATTTATTAGAGTTTAAGCAAAGGTGGTAAGAAATGTTGTTACCTTGGTATCTTTTTTGGGAAATTCTATGTCAATATGGTCTCAAGAACTCAAGTGGTTTAGGAATTTGGGGGGCTTGTTTTGCTCTCCAGGAAGTAATCACATCACAGAACAATGTAACAATTATTAAAAAGCTTAGCAGTGTCCACAGTGATAAGCCCTACAAGACTATGCACTAACTTTTTCAGATCATAATTCCCACCAAAATAAAATTTATAACATTAAAGAATCTGACCATCAGACTTCTTAGTATAAGGAAGTCTCCAAATCCTCAATTTCATATGTCTGTCTACAGATGCTTCTGCAGAATTAAGGTCCATTTTCAGTTTTTGCTGAATGAAAAGGAAAAAACTCTGTACTCAGTCTATCGTCTGTCCATCCAATACAACTAACCACCCTCATCTAACACCACTGTAGAATTTAACATCTGCTTCATAATGTAAGATACCACTTTGAACCTATCATAAATAATCCTGTTAGTACATCAAATTACATGTAATTCAATGGATGAAGGCCTTAACCTTTATTTTATTGTATTTTTTTTGCATGCATTGTTGTGTAGTAGACTAGTAAAATGTAAATTGTGGCTCCTGGTGGCTCTGTTTTGCTCCAGAGTGACTCACAGAAGTTCAAGGTTGTGTGTCACTGATTTAAATTAACATGATTTTTATATATTGTACTCTTTCTCGTCTTTCCTCACAGCAATCATAAAGATGCACCTAATACTCTTCGTTGATGGTCAAGTTTTCAACTATGATTACTTAACAGAAAAAAAAGCCCTAACAGTACCATGAAAAGACATACATTTTCATTGTCTAGAAGAGGGAAAACTATTGAATGTAGTACAGTATTATTACCTTAACCTGAGAAGCCAAATGTTCTATCACATCCCAAATTACTTTTTTTTTTTTTTAATATGCTGTGGGTGTTCCTGGTATGATTTATTCCATATTGACAATAAGAAAAACAAAGCAAATATCTGCAGGAGAAAATTATTTGAATCTTCATATATGGGGTGGATTAATTACTTAAAATAATCTCATAGGATCAACATTCCAGCTCTTTACAGGGTCTCTTGGCTAGCCATAAGGATCCTTTTAAGTAAATCTTCTTTTTATGACGTTTAAGATTTGGATTTTAACAATTATTTTCTTTATTGTCCCGATTTGAACTAGAATAGAACCAATTCTGCTCAGTGATTTTACTTTTCAGCTAAATCTCTTCTAAGTAACTGCACTTTCTGTAGTTAACAATGTAATTTTTGCAGACAGTATCTGATTCTAGAAGTGATAATGCTTGATACTTACAGTTACTAGCAAGGATACATATGCAAAAAGACTCTTGCTTATATATAGAAGCCAAGGTCATGGCTAAATCTTGTGTACCATGTTGCAGGTGCAGAAATAAGAGGTTGCACCTGCAGGAAGGAGCTGTTAGGGCAGGTGACCCTAAACTGACCAACAAGTTATTCCATTCCATGTGCATCTTATTCAGTATAAAGCTAAGGGATCACAAGGGTCAAGTTCTATTTCAATAGCCAGCATACAAAGTGAACTCTGCCCATTCTCCCTCTGATCTGTGCATTCCTGAATCCAGTTCATGAATCCAGCTGCTGAACCTGGTTCCTGTCTGATACTGAGTGCAGTCTGGGACTTCCTCAGTTCCTGCCCACAGCATCAGTGATACCAGTTACATAATCACCTCTGGGGGTGGGGTGCTCAATATTGATTTTGTATATATTTGTATGTATTTTATTTTGTTGCTATTATTTTCATTCAAGCTCTTTTAGTTTTCTTTTCCATTCTGTCTGGCCTAGGCCTAATACTTGTCATTTATGGATGTCATATAAAAATATAGAGGGAGGATTTTGATCGCACTTCTAGCTGCAAAAATTTGTATAGAATATGCAAACAAAACGTAAGATGGAGAATGTTCAGCATACAAAAGGACAGGACTGGGCTTTGAAACACAAAGTCACTGAAAGGACTCACCCAAATTTAAACAGGGATGGGACAGCATCTGGGCAAGGTTTCTATTCCCCTTCTGTTTCAAGACTTTTTATAATAAATTGGGGAGATAATTCCAAAAGAACAGTAACTCAAGTGTTTATGATATTTTTCACAGGTTATTAAAATGGAGATTTGCTTTCTCATTCCAGTTCATAGGTAAAAAAACCCAAACAACTTAGCACATGAATTACTCTCCTTAGGACTGATTTCCAAATGTTTTTGATTGAAAAAAACCTCCTATTTTTGATAAATACCTAACTAAATTTCTTTAAATTTCTTTGAAGAGCATTGTTTCAATTGAATCCTCTTATAAACAACCTTTTGTTAGAAAATACTGAAGTTAAGTTGGACTTTTAGATGGATAGCACAGATGCTCAGTGTTAAACACTATCCCAGTTAAGAAAACCTTACACATATTTTTTTGATTCCACTAACACTTCAAGGTGTAAAAATTTATCTAAAATTAATAAGGAGTATAAAGATCAGAAAAAGATGCAGATGACAGATTGTCCTCCATATATCTACTGCAGAATTCTTCTCCCCTTCCTCTGATTACATTTTACCTACTTACTGCAGTACTAAATGAGGACATTTCCTCCAATATGTTGTTTCCTAGGTAGCAAGGCCCAAATTAATCTTACCCAAATGTAGATATTTAACTAAGATGCTGAAACTGGGAAAAAATCCATTCTTTACATTTTCTCTTCTGTGAGTCAGAGGGCAGTCACAGACCATAGTCAATAATTGTTATGAAAATGTTTACATACTAAATTGCTATAATCAGTAGAAACAAGCTTTTATTATTAAAATCATGACAATTTGTTATTAATAACATGATTAGTAACAAAACACCTACACTTATTCACTGACACATGGATACACACATGCTTATCTGTCCACATCTCAGTTTGGAGTCCATTTCCAACAGTAGACTCAGGAACATAAAGTCTCACACCAGAGTCTCCTATAGAGGTGTTCTTGAAGTCCTTCTGATGTCTTTTTCATCATGTATATTGTCATGGTTTAGGGTCAGGGCATCTTCTAAGACCTAACAGATGCTCTCTGTTAACCCCCCCTCCCTCCCCAAAGGGAAGAGAGAAGGAATAAGGGAGAAAGACTTAGTGATTAGAAAAGGAANCACACTGTCACAATGTCTCATCTGCATTTACCATCCCCTGAACTCTTGGATGCAGCTTGAGTCACCCAAGCTGCCATAACCTGTTGCGTGGTCAGCAGCCTCCTTGTCCCCTGAGACTAAACATTTCTGCAGAATCAGCAGCTCTCCTGAGCTATAAATTCTATGGAAACTTTCACAAACTACTTTCTCAGCACATAGGTTTTCTCACTTTGGTCTTCAGGGCTTTGATAATAATTTCTATCTCCAAAGCTACAGATAAGTCATAGGAGCCATTTACACAAAAACACATAAGTAAAATATTTCTGACAATCAAAGATAGTGGGTGGAGAAAGATACAAATACTGAGAAATCATGTTCCCCTGAAATTATGCCACCTTTTCAGTGTACATCTTCATTTTGTTATATAAATGCATTGTTTCTGTAAGTTAGCATCACTCTGATTCTTAACTGAGATGCCGCAATTACATTTCCATAGTTGAATTGGATGGATCATACGTAGTCCATGATAACAAATTACATGATGCCTGCTCTGCATTGAATCAAAATTTTGTTCTTCTCTTTCTCAAATCATGACCTGGGTTTAAAATTTGAGTTACAACATCAAGAAAATAAAGAAAAACATTTTTAATAGCTTTTAATAAAATATATCAAAGGTTATACATAGTCAGAGCAATACTTTGACAATTCCTAAAGTTGTTATCTTTGGATTCTACACTCTTAAGCATAAGGCCTATAAAACTGAAACTGTTATCATACTATTTGAACAAAAATAAAAATCAGGGAATTTTATGCAAGTTAGTTTATGGTATATGTTCATTGCAAAAAAAAAAGCAGAAAAAGTAAAACATTAATGATTACTATTTATGAAATTCCAAGATCACATTTCTGTAGTGTCCTAAATTTGCACAGAATATTCCAACTACAGTGGCTCTTTTATATGAGGACAGCAAAAGTTACCGATCCTAACTCATGATTCCTGACACAGTTCACTCAAATGAAAAGTATTTTACTGGCAGTGCTATGTGTAAATAATTTTCTTTACAAGAAATCTTGGGAATATCTGTGAAAAGATAAAGGTTGAAAAGTGGTCAGAGAAGCTTCGTTGTTCATACACTGTCTAGTTAACCCACCAAACCTGTTACACCATCACCAAACATTTCTAAAAATTCTCTTTTGTGAATGCAGAGAATATCCCAGAGTGTTTTGAAACCATTTTGGTTTGTTGCCTTCACAACAAATGTGGTATTAGTTACCACATTTTTAGAAAGAATCACCTCTTATGAGTGATTTATCCATGTCAAAGACTTTTTTACACTCATGCAATAAAGGTGTCTGATATGACTCAGAGTTTGAGATAAGATGGATTTAAAAAAAAATTGTTCAGGTGTCAGTGTTCCTACATTCCTAACCTCCTAGGATACTTCACCAAAAAGACAACCAGCCAAAGTTCTGATTCCAATGTAGTATTTAAGTATCTGCCTAAATTTAAGCAGGAAAAAACAGTTTAGTTTAATTTACTGCATTATTCTCCTTCTTAGACATAGGTGTGTACTGGAATATGTTACTGAATTGAAGCCAAGGTCAATATCTGGTTCACTCAGACCAATCAATCTCTAAGCAACCTTAAAAAGAACATACCACAGATCTAGAGGCTGATCAATATACACTAGATTGAGTGGCTGAAGTCAGGGCCAGAAGATGAAGTCACTGAACAATAACTAATTAATCAGCAGTGTGGAACAAAAATGCTAATTGAAGCAGAACTAATACAAGTTTGAGATAAAAAAACCCTGAGTTAGACAGATCAACCACTGAGACAAAATCACTTTAAATAGGATCTGTCTCTCATCTACCTAGGAAAGCTTCTTGTTATTAATTATTTATTGAACAATCCCTCCCCTTAGAACTTATGTGCCCAACCACCAAGGAGGATAACATAACTTCTGTTGAGCTAACATCTGCTTATTCAGAATTCAAAGTGCTTCATGAAATAGTTATATCAACAGCATCATGATGAAAAGGAGTGTTGGAAGGCCACAAAGGAAATCTGAGAAGCTTCTTCAGCATACAAATATAAAGGCAATTCTGAGTAGTTTAACATAACATCTTATACTATGGTCCACTGCTGTAACATTTTTGTGAACTATACACTATTGCAATCAGTATATTACATATAGCTGTGTAAAACTGATGTCATTATTTCCCTTGGAATTTCTTTTCATTTTTAAAGCATTCATTTAACCATTGAGAGGTGATGTGAAAATCTATTATGAAATTTATACTATGCCACATAAGAAAAAATTCTAACATTCATTGTCAGGAGAAATAAGCAGGATAGATATGTCAGGGTTTCTCAATCTTCTTACTCAAATATGTTGAAAAAGAATGATGTGAAAAATTAATTTTGACATTTCTCAAAACACATGACTGTATGAAGAGCACAAAGAGAAAAAGTAAGTTTTATTGATGAGTTTTCATACTCTGCACATCATTGTCAAAAAAATACATTCACTAATAAATTATAAAATATTTAGGAAGCCAGTGAGGATGAGGGAAATAGTTCCAGGTCCTGGTACATGAAATACAGTGACAAGTTAAGTACAAATTTGAATAACTGCAATCAATATGCTAATGAAGTAAACCAGACTTCCAGTTTCAAATCCTATTTTAATTTTTATTAGTTTTGTTTTTATTGGTTGCATTGGTTTTGTTTTTATTTTTTTAATTTGCTTCCCAAAACATTCTCAAGAATATATTTAACATATGTTATGCTATGCTGAACATAGCAGAAGACATTATATTATTGCATATAACCTAATCAATACCTAATTAATACCTATTGTGGATATCTTTGAAACTTACAGTCATTTTGGTGAAGTCAGAATTTGACTCTGAAAAAATGTTAAAAGTCCTATTCTTCTAGAGTCTGGTTTAATCATATTGTCCTTGAGAAAGTGAAGGGAATAAAAAATACCTCACAATCAAATTATAGTAAAAATAGAAATTCTTTGCAAACAAATATCCTTTCCAGAAAGCTAAAGTTCTTAAAATGAAACAATGGAAAAAGGAGGAGAAATATCATAGTTTATACTCTCTTTACCAAACTCCAATGCCCGCTGAACATATCAGTTCTAATTATGATCATAAATTTGCATTCAGTTTCATTCTTTGTGTGTATGAGCTCTTGTTATTATAATGTACCTTTCAATTTACTTTAGCAAAAGCTCTTAAATACACTTTACTAGAATGAGAGAGACACATCTGGGGCTCTGATCAGCTCCACTTATATGTGTATCAGCATCATAAAAAAAACCCCATGGAATCAGAAATATCTGAAAATCAGAATAAATTTGGAAAGAGAAAGATTTGCCAGCAGTTTCAGAACTATATTATGCTTCTTTCAGTTGTTTTAGGGGCTACTGTGTATAATGAAAGAATTTTAGGGTACTATATCTTAAAGAAAAAAGGAAAAACTTCAGGTTATGCTACTGCAGAATCCTTTTTCCCCTCTATGACATTTGCATCCCATTTGTTGTCAGCAGGCCAGGTAACTTGTATATCAATCCATGATCAAAAAACCCAAAGCCCTGCTGATAACACCAATCCCAGAGCCATGAATTAACCTGATTACTCTTCCTGATAATTTCTTCAGTCATAGGGATGGAGAATAACACAACTTGTGTTCCTGATCCCTTAAGAAGCTTCCTCAGGGCCCTAAAATCTCCCTTAATTGATTTTGGGCTTCTAGTAGTGATGTAATCACTACCCACCTGAAATACTAAAGCATTTATTACATTCAGATGAAGTGCCTACACATAAACATCTGTGATCTTGAACTGTAATGATTAAAACCAGACTTGGCAATTGTGAGATACAGAATGATCTGAATAAAGGGGAGCACATCATGGAGGCTGGAGGGCCGGGCCCA